>VXBI01011926.1:72869-161664 GCA_013397375.1 Toxostoma redivivum
TAAAAATAAATATAAAATATAAAATTAAAATAATTTGCATTGCTCCTGTCATGGCAAAATCTGCAGGGCTACATCTTAGGCCCTGTGTTTTTCAACATTTTCCTAAATGCTTTGGACGCACGACTGGAAGGAATAAGCATGTTTGCAGATGGTAGAAAACTGGGGGGAGCTGTTGACCCATTTAAGGCAAGGAGGCCCTGCAGAGAGACTGACAAATAAAAGGACTGGGCAATCACCAACCACATGAAGTTCAAGAAGGGCAAGTGCTAGATTCTGCACCTGGGATAGGGAAACCCTGGATGGACGAACAGACTGGGGAATGAGATGTTGGAAAGCAGTGCCATGAAAAGGAACCTGGGAGTCCTGGTTTGTGGCAAGTTGACCATGAGTCAGCAGTGCCCTGGCAGCCAGGACGGCCAAACCTGTCCTGGGAGGCATCAGCCACAGCATCACCAGCCGGGCAAGGGAGGGGATTGTCCTGCTCGAGTGCTGGCAGCAGTTTTGTGCACCAAAATATTAGAAAGACATTAAACTATTGGAGAGTGCCTAAGGGAGGGCCATGAGAATGGTGAAGGGTCTAGAGGGGAAGCCATATGAGGAGCAGCTGAGGTCACTTGGTCTGTTCACTCTGGAGCAGAGGAGGCTGAGGGGAGACCTCACTGCAGTTACAGCTACCTCTTGATGGGAAGAGGAGGGGCAGGCACTGATCTCTTCTGTGTGGTGACCAGGATCAGGACCCAAGGGAACGGCCTGAAGTTGTGTTGGGGAAGGTTTAGGTTGGATATACAGTAAAGATTCATCACTTAGGGGGTGGTTGGGCACTGGAACAGGCTCCCCAGGGAAGTGGTCACAGAATCAAGCCTGGCAGAGTTCAGGAAGTGTTTGGACAATGCTCTCAGGCACATGGTGTGATGGGGATGGGGACGGTCCTGTGCAGGGCTGAGTTGGGCTCAATGATCCTGATGGGTCCCTTCCAAATCAATGGATTCTGCGATTCAATTATTTCCTTCTGAGATCAGTATATTTATTTTTTTATGTGCATTATATTAACATTAAATTTTCACATTTTTGGGGAACCAGTGATCAGTAAGTAATTTTTATATTCATATATCTACTTTCTATTACCTTTAGCAAATGTACAAACTCTGCACTCTGAATTTAACAGATTTATTTTGTAGTACTGACATGAGCTGAGAATCTCTACCATCAAACAGAAAATACAACAACATTCTCCATTTAAAGCTCTAAGAAATAATACATTTTAGAATTCCTAAAGAAACCACAATACTAGATTTTATGGTTTAGCTACAAGGCACATCTTCAATCTATGTATTTATGAATTTCAAAGCAAAAAGGACAGATGGTTTTCTAAGAGTTTGTATACAGTGAGCAGCCATTAAAATCTGCAGATATTTGGCAGGAGCAGGGGGAAAGCATGTCAGGGACTTGAATGAGAAAGATTAACTGTTGTTAGGAAGCCAGAACAAACCATAACTGCAGCATTATAAGCTACTTACCAATAGAGATAGGGTTTATCCTTATCTACATTGATATTGTTTAGTGGATCCATACGAAACCAGGTGTTAAGAGTAAACCCATTTTGATAAGGCCACTTAGCAATAGGAGGCAATGCAATTGCCTAGAAGGAGGGAAGAAAAAAAGAAACAGATAATTAGATTTTTGAGAAATACTGTCAAAAGTAATGTCTTTCAAAAATCCTGTTATTCTATATCGGTAGATCTGTTTTAACTTTCAAATATGGAATATAGAAAAAAAACCCCTTAAATCGTGCTTTTGAATTAATGCATTACTTTTCTATCTATTTTAAAATACATTAACTTTTTACTATATAAATTCTATCAATAGAGGACACAAAATCAAATTTGTGAATGGGCAATATTAAGAGAACAAAAATAGAAAAATCACTTCTGCTTAAATTAAACTATAAATTCAGCTTTTAATAATTATTAATCTCATCAATAAACTTAAATATAAAATCAAATTAATCAACAGATCATAAAATAGAGATTCGTTGTTAAAACTAAAACTAAACATTTCAAGGAACACCTTTGGGATATGACTCCTGCCTCCTGAGAGGCAGTTTCCTGCCTGAAGCAGAAGAGCTGCTTGATGACAAATGGGAACAACACCTGGGAGTAGTTCTACCACCAGCACAGTGTCCTCCAAATGGAGTAGCTAACATGCCACTTCACAGACTGGTAGAGATGTAATACAGTACTGGGTAGAGCCCTGCAGCTGGGAAAATGAAGCAGCTCTCAGCAGCATATCCATAAACTGGTTCAGTAGACTCTTGGCTCCTTCATACTGTCACTGAAGTCCTGGATGCACAAGGAGCACACACTTAACTTTAAAGAGAGCCAATTTAAAATTTATCAGGCTGTTTCTCTCTCTGATGTCAACATTGTGCATCACACCTGAGAACGAACTCAGTGCTAGTGAACTAGGTCCTGTCCAGTATCTTTCTTCTAACGAAGTGCTTTGCTTTTTGGGTCATTTTATAAATTTCTGCCCATGGTCTACTTCAGAGTATGTATCCTCTCCAGAATTCCAACATGCATTAATAAAGAAATGTAAATTTGAAACTCATATTTCTTGATTTACAGGTGTGCAGTCCATCATAAGTAGTATGTGAAACAAGATCCTGGAAGGATCCAAACAAAGGAAAGAGATTCTGAATTTCAATCAAGAACACCTGTTATTGATGCACATCTTTGGAAAGGAAGGAATATTTGAAATTCTTCTCCTGCAAAACCTTTTTTGAACCTCTGATAAAAAAAAATTAAATTTAAGAGAGAAATTTCATCAGGGTTTGCCTCTGAAACCCAGAAATGTCAAAGCAGTATGTGTCACTGTAGATATTCATATTCTTCAACAGCTGTCTTGCTGGGGTATGTACTTTTAGGAGAGGTTCACTGTGGTTTTAATTTAGCAGGAGATAATGAAACTTTCCCTTTCAAAACTTAGTAATTAATTCTTTACACAATCTGCCCCCTGCATTTTGCTGACACATGTGTTTATAAGGCTGGATATCAAATAAGATCAAAGAAGTAATCTAGCAGAAAATAACCCAGGTGTGAAACAGTGATTATCAACCAGCTTACTTCCCTGATGGAATCTGCCACTCTGACAAGTCTGTTCACAAGAAATGGACGTACTGGTTTGGGCTTAAAGAAAATATCAGTGCCATTGATGGATGAAATGGAGGTAGAGCAGCCTTCATGCACGGGCATGAGAAAACAGGAATCTCAGGATTATTTTCTGTTAGAAGATTGCATGTTCTACTTGAGCATATACCACTTCATACTAGAATGGAATTGTACCTCAGATTTCTATTTCCCAGTATTAACCATTTGTATTTACTCTCTCAATAATCTATAAATCTGTATACAATACTTTGATTTACTTGTAGGGATTTTTTTTTTAAAGTATGTGCAGTGAATGGAAGAGATAATATCTACTTGGGAAGGTTTGGAAAGGAATACAATTTCACTATTGTAAGTTATCTCCACTGCCTTGATAGAAAGGAAACAGCTGATGGAATCCAAACAAAATGAAAACTTTAAAATAAAATTTATGACTAAACAGTCACTGTAAACTGTGATGATATGAACATGTTCATTTTTTGTTTTTCCTCATCTCTCTCCTTTATATAATATTGATTACATTATTCTAATAAAATAACACTGTTCTTTGGAATTTTCAGGTTTTCCTTTCACAGTAACTTCCCCAGACCAAAATCTGCTGCTTGATATTCCATCCTCACAAGTGCAACTTCTCAACAACACAGCTAAGTCTGTGGAAGGCAATGTCTACACTACTCAAATAGGTATTTCTCTTCTCATTTTTTTTTAAGAACTTGAAGGGAAATGCAAACGAGGAGGTATTTATTTGTTCTGGAAATTGTAGTATTTTGGTTGAAAACTTACTGCAGCACTACAGCCTGGGAAGTTGAAAAAGGTATCAGGCCCATGTCTCTGTGGCATCTGATTAAGGACTGATAATAATTTAACTGCATGTCTTGGCTGTGAAAAAAAGAAAATTGCACAAAAGTCAATACAACCATTTTTGTACTCTCTAGGCTACAATGGAAAGTGGACAGTTTTCAAACAAGAGAGCAAATTAACTCTAAAATAGTTAGTAAAAATGCTTCTTGAACATATGTTCAGTCAACATGAGAAAACAAATTCAAGTTTATATATCCCAGGAGACAGTTTATGTTAACTTCAGGCTCTAATAGAATGACACTTAGTGCTTTATCTGATCACAGCTTACCCAGATTCCATTTTCGCCTCGAAGCATGCTGAACAAAAGCTTCAACTCCTTGACAGTGATGCTGTAGCTGGCAAGAACCCCCAACATATCAACTAGGAGATCTTCAAAGGAAAATAAAGTTATTCTGAACTCTGAATTTCATTGCTTTGATAAACACACACACACAAAAAAGCTGAAAATATTAATACCTTTAAAAGTAAGTGTATTCACATATTCTAAAAATCCAACTTACATGTATTGAATAATTTACAAAGGATTTAATATTAAATTTTACAGACTTTGATAAAAAGTATTACATTTATGGAACATTAGTTCTTCCCTTTTCACAACATGCATCACACATTATAAACTTGTCCTTCCTACTGTATATTTTGGGATAGGAGTTCCTTCTTTCCTGTGAAGTTAGCATTTTAAAAGAAATTTTGACCTAAAAGATGCTTTATATTAAACAAAAGCCAGCATTTTATACTATAATTTGTATCATTCCCTTATTTTTGCTACAGTGATAATGCTTCTGATCTTTACTCTAATGAAAGGCAGGGGAAAATAAAAGAAAAACACCTCCCTCTGGCCCCTGCAAAAAAACACCAATCAAAACTAGTCAGACAAAAATCCAGCAATCAAAGCAAATAGTAGCAAAAAAAACCCTCCCCCCCAAAAAAAAAACCCAACAAACAAAATCATACCAAGAAAATAATTAAAGAGCACAATAAAAAGAAGAGACCAAGACTGCTAACAGGTATATGGAATACAGCTTTCATTACAACATCTCAAAACCCATAAACTTTTACAGTTAGAACATTAAGCAGAGTCTTCCTTTCAGAGACTGTCAGGTTTAAAATTACTGATGGTGCTTGAATTTTTATTTCAAATCCCGGAATTTTATTTTAAGAATTTGTTAGTTTGTTGGATGTTGAACCTTTCCTTATAGTCCGCACTTTTCTCTGAAATGAAATGGACTAAAAATAATTACAACTTCCTCTAGCAGGAGGTAAACCAGTTTGCTCATATTCACAGATAAGGCATAGGAATTTAATTCAAAGATCAAGAAGCAAAGTCCAGAGTTTTCAAAAGAAAAGAGCTATGACACAACAGAATCAGCATTAACATGCTTTCCTAATCTGTTCAACAACCAGAGGATCCCCCACTCCCTCTTGCCTTCCTGCCAAAACTTGTAGAAGACATAACTTTTTGTATACAAGTTTACATTTCATTTGTAGGACTGCATGGTACTCTTGTTTATTAGTGAAAGGATGACTCTTACAGGTGATCACAAAGAGTAGTTTTCAGGAGAAACAATTCTTTCCAAAGACATTTCACATTCATATTTTGTTTTAAAATAAATTTTCTTTTTGCAAGTCAATATACATGTGGTTTTGAGCAAAAGCATTAATAGTTATTTAGATTTTTCCACAATGAAGCTAGCCTCTGATCCTTGGCAAGCAAAAGGCATGTGTGAAGAATGAAAAATCATTTAATTTGCAGAAGACCTAGTAAACTGTTTGGTGAGTGAAATTGCATATCAGGAAGAGCAAAAGAAAAGCTTTGGAACTTAGCAGACATTCTGAATATAGTCCTAATCTTCAAGCATAGATTTCTCCCCCCCCTCATTTCCCCCTTTAAAAAGAGTGCCACATACATTTGTGACAGAATTAGGGAAAACAAAATACACCTAAGAAAACTAAATGCCTTGTCTTTCATGGTGGTGAATTCTTTGACTTGGCTCCCCTAGTACCTGCCCCCTTCACTGTAGTCTCCAGCCTGCAATGTGAAGCTGGCACATCTTGTACATGATCAGAAACTGGGAACAGTCACACTGAACACTCAGACAAGGAAATAAGCACAAGTGAATACTAATCTTCGGCTGAGAATTTCAAAATTCTTATTTTATATTTTCAGCTTTCTTTTCTGATCAAGGGACTGCAAATTTTGCTTCCTACACAGAGAAAAAAAAAGTTGTGTAGAAGCAAAGTTGTCTGGTGAAAATCAGAACACCTTTAAAAAAATCTTGTAACATAGAGGAAAAAACTGCAAATTAATACAGTCAAACACAGAAATGATTGGCAAATTTTAAAAATCACTGAACATGTGCTTCTTTGTTTCATTGCTATAACCCTGTACTACCTTATGGCACCAAAATATTCTGATTTCTGCTGAAGATGTGGATAACCTGCAGGCATTATAAATACATATTTATAAGTAATGAATTAAACATTGATGGAGAGAAACAAACATAAGCTCCCTAATTATGTGACTCTGGGTAAAATAATGACCTGGAAGACTGAAGCCCAGTAAGTAACAAGCAAAGATAAAGCAAACAACATCTGTGGAAGCACTTAGGGCTATTTAAAGATATTTCTGTAAACTCCTCTAAGAAAGGTTTGTTTCTTGTTTCAATACAAAGACTTAAAAATAATTATTACATAACTTTATTCATACTTATTAGAAATCTCATAAAAGAGTCAATCCCATCTGGTTTATAAATCCTAATAATCCACTCATCTATAAATGGACAAAAGTACTACATAGTACAACTGGAATTTTTAAATGTCTACTTTTTTTAAAATTTATTTTTATTAAATAAGATTACATATATAACTGGAATCCATGATCTCATTTCAGAAAAAAAAGATTGTAAATAATAATAATAAATTCAGAAGGAGAAAACAGGCAGTTTCTCATTTTTAATGCATTTCTAATTTCTATTAATAGCACCTTTTGAATACTTTCATACTAAGCAGTTTTCATATGTTCCATAAATTAACCAGCAACCTTGAAGGAATGCTTAATTCAGTCACTTAATATGAAAATACAATAGAAAAATGCCTGCCTGTCTTTCAAGTAACTATGCACATATATCAAAATGAAGGGTCTGGCATTAACTTTGGAAGATATATTAAACAGCATTTGAAAGAAAACTTCAGGAAACTACCCTCCTGCCTCCTTAAGCTCTTAATATTACATGGCCATGAATTTTAGCCTTTGTTGGTGATGTAAATTCATTTTTGATAATTTTGTAGTTTTTCTTATGGAATGAGTTGAAAGAGGAAAGATTGTTAACAGCCTATTAATGACAGAGCAGTCAAAACCCAACATTGTTGCTTGAAAACTCGGAACTTGTTTCAGTGCTTAAGAATTGAGTCCCAGCCATTTTAGAACAGTTACCTACATCATTACAACAGAACTGTGGGGAAAAAATGTGACTTAGGTGTGACATATCTACTCTCTATGAGTTTCTCCTCCATCGTTCAGACTTATCAGATGGGACTACAGACACACTATCCCAAAGTAACCCTCAGAGCAGATGATCTGCTTCACTACTCATCACCTGGAAACACAGAACTATAAGAACTGAGTGCCTCAAGGAAGATCCTGTGCAGCTATTAAAAAAACAATTAAAAAGCACCAATCATCTATGAAAATATGTTCTCCTGAACTATTGATAAAATGGCTGACCATTCCCTATATTAGTATAGCAGATTGTCACAGTGGAAAGATTTCTTTTTTTAAAGGTGATACTTCTGGAAAGCAAATTGAGCCCGTTTGGATTGCCATTGAGATTTTCCAAGTGATTAAGCTTTTATTCTTCACCACAGAATCTGTAAAATCACATGAAGTTAGATATTTAAAGTAACTTATAACTTCATGAAACTGAGAGTCTTCATCTAAACCAACAGAAAAGTTCTCATTGCAAAAGTTTGGCTACATGTTTATTTGCTGCTGTCTTACTATCATAAAATCAGAAAAGAGTGGATTCAGACTTAGACCGGTCCTGAAAGTGTGCTGTCAGAACATAAAACAGACATTACTGCCTGTCTTGTCTATTTAAACCCTATCTAGGTCTAATCAAAGTATTTCACAAAGGAACAACTGAGATGACCTAAAAACAAACAAGCAACTCCCAGAGAAGCAAACTACCAAAAAACCCAGAAAACCTGTACCCTTTACAAATGATAAAAGCCAATTTCAAAACAGAAATGGGCTGACAGAGTATTAGCAACTGTTTTGGAAAAAAAAGGGGTACTAACTTCCTAGAAGTAAAATTAACACAGTTCTTGTTCAAAACATCCTCCCTTTAATGTTAAAAATAATTTTAACACAAAATTTATTACTTTTTCCCTGACTTTGGGAAGTTCATAAAAATATTTGAGGAAAAAAAATTTTAAAATTATGACCTCAATATCTGCATAGGATATTAGGGAACATAGATACTGCATTAGTTGTCACTGACTTTGCCGAATATTGAAATACTTATTACATTACCTTTTTTGTTACTTCTGACTTATTACAAATATTATTACCATTTATAAAAGGAGACTAAGGTGTTTACAGAAATCAAGCGATAAAATCATAAATTTTGTTGCTTCCATGTCCTGTTCAAAAAAAAAAAAAAAGAACTCTCCAAAAATCATCTATTTACAATTATCAGAGAAAAACTCTAGGACGTGTGATTCTGTTAATCCCTGCTCATGATATATAGATGAATACTCATAATTAGAAACACACTGCAAAGCTACAATATTACCAGAATTTCAATTTTCAGTTTTGATTTTAAATTAAATATGTACTCCCTTCATTCATATAAGCATACCAAACAACAAGCTTACTGCAGTTTTTTCTGCAGGTCTCTTTCTGAAGCACTAATGTGTGACCACCTCAGTAAAAAGATTAATGAGGTAGAACATCCATTAGGTTGGTTTTTTTAAATTTACTATCCCTGGCTTGCATTAATATCTGTTAATTCAGAGTGATTTTTCAATTCCCAAATGCTTCTAAAAGCCAGATCCTATGCTCTTGATTTCTGACTTCTATAATTAGCTAGTCAGTTTAAAAAAAAACCTCTCTAATGGAAGCACCATTACAGTCATGTATGCCACATATGCAAGTACCATTTACAGGAGCTTAAATTGGACATATTTTGTTGGTCTGATTACTCATGTAAGAACATTATTTCCATGAGTAAAACATTGAAAAATTTTAGGACAGAAATTTTTGTTCTCATCATATAATGTGTTATATTTAACATGGAATAAAAGAGTATGTTTACCCTTACACTATTCTGACAAACCATACTTACAAATACTGTGAAACAAAACTTATTTGGTGAAAACCATCATTTATGAATCTATTGGTCTGTTATACTTTTCTGAATTTCACTTTACAGTACTTAGCATAAAACTTATGATTTTAGCATTTAGATACATTTCTAAACAGGATGTTGATTATGACTTGCTTTGAAAAACAGTATGTAGCTTTTCCAAATACTTAATATTACAAACATTTATACTGAAAAAAAAAGAGAAAAGGACAAGGAAAAAATAATTCCTCAGTAATCCAGTTTCCATCCTACTGTTACCATCTTCTTGCTTCTTGTCTGAAATTCTTGCTAGTTTACTGTTCCACAAAACTCGTATATGTGTCGAGAATCAGATCATCAACTAAATTATTAGAATTACAGAAGGTAAACCTCTGAAATCTCTCAAAAATGCCTCACAATATAAGTATCCTAGCATCAGTCACAAATGACATAAGAATTAAAAACTACTTTCACACTGTGTTGAAAGAAAATGCCTAAGCTCCCTCAGGGAAAATAAATAGTAATCATATATATCTCTTCAGGTGCCATATTTAAATGTGATGAATAAACCTGTTCTATATCCAAGTAATCAGGATTATAATCTGTACCCTGTTACAGAGAGGATGTAGTGTGGAATATCATAAACTCCTTCAAACATACTATGAAAACCTTAATTGGGAATAATTTTATCACTTATTTTCAGTAAACAAACAAAGTATGCTATTTTTTAATGCTGAAAAACACTATAGGATGTTAAAACCCACAAATGTAAAAGATGAAAATGTATGATAGGGATCTCAGGAATACATTATGGAATGACTGTTTAATATAATCCATATGTCAAGCATTCAAACATGTAAATAATATCTGTTATGCTATCAGATGAGGTTATGTTTAAAAGGGATCTAGCAATTCTGTTATCATGATTAAAAATTACCAATGTATATAAAAACTAAAATATTGCCTTGTAGTTAAAAAGTCTAACATACTGTTTTTAATTATTTTAACTTTTTATCAATAAAATAACAATATCTTCTCAAAGGAATTAACAACCAGCTATTTTACACAATGTATCTACAGAGATTTCAAATTAAGAATATGTTTTTGTCATTTTCCTAAAATTAGTAAAAAAATATTTCTAACTCGACAGCAGTACTAATGAAAACATCATTTTACGTAAAAACCAAAACATCCCATACCTTTCTATAATCACAGAACATTGGTAGATCAAGAATGCAATAATTATTTTATCACTTGGCAATTTATACCTGCAATCATGTCGTCCACAGTACTCATCTTCAGCAGTACCTGTTCAATTAAGCCAACTTCCGTGCTAGTCTGTAAATTACGGACACTTTTACGTAGAATTGCAGTGAACATACTCCAGATTTCTGCTTGGCACGTTACATCACAGTGCTCCAAAAGCTCTGACATGCATGTAATGCTCTCTGCATCCTGGATTATAAAGTTCATCTCTAGATCAAATTCACCACCGACCAGCTAAAAAAGAAAACAAGAGCATCATTACAATGTGAAATACATAGTTTAGTGTCTCTCATACCTTCATTTTGATCAATACAGAATATGTTTTACATGGTTAGAGAAATAATTTTGATAAGAGAAACTCACAGCTACGCTTTGTAAGAGCAAATTAACAATTATGCTATGCAAAACAAAGCTTGTAAAAAATAAACACACAAATATAATAATTTACTACCTTCAATTTTGTCACTGTGCTGAATACAGCATCTCAATAAAATAAAATCAAAATCAAATATATTTGAAGTATTCCTTCCTATGAAGTAACTGAAATGGTAACTTGGCCCAGACAGGTGTAGTGCAGAACCTGAAAAGTTCAAGTAGCAATTGAGGCTTTTCCACCATTCCCTGAAATTTGCCTACTCAAAAAAAAGACACTAACTTAGCTTTTTCTCCTGATATAAGCCAACATTTGCCCTTAGTTTTGTGTTTGGAACACCTTACTGCCTTTTCCATTGTCCCACTCAAGCAGTCATGCAGTCATGCCCAGAAAAAGAACCTCATCTGCTCTGGAGTAACACAGACATAGAAAATTTACATTATTATATCACACATCAGCTCATCACGTGGTCATGGAGAACTATGGGCTGGTGCAAGGCAGAGACTGCATCAGGAAAGGAACAAGCTCAGATAAGAAGTGAGTTAGTAGTCCTGATGAAATTACAGGCAACTCTTATCTATCCAGGTAAAACACTAGCCAAAACACTAGCCAAAACACTAGCCAAAGTCCTAAGCTCCAATTAAACAGCAGAACTAGCAGGCATGTGTAAGAAGGGAGGAAAAAAAAAAAAGTAGAGAATATATAGTCAGGATCAAATGTATCTTCAGGAATGGAATTCAACAATTTTGATCAGCCATTTGTGTATCTTAAAAAGCTGAACTCAAGACAATCTACTAAACCAAATATGAAATTTATTTTTAAAAACCAATCCCCCTTTAATGGCATAAACATCTTTCAGTTCTGAAGGAAACACAGCCTGACTGTCACACATCCTACTTTATCCTATTACACTGAAGAATTTTGAAAGTACCAGTGTGAAATTTCATAGAATCATGGAATCACAGAATGGCTTGGGTTGGAAGAGACCTTAAAGATCATCCAGTTCCAACCCCACTGCCATGGGCAGGAACCTTCCACTCGACCAGGTTACTCAGAGTCCCATCCAGCCTTGGTCAGTCTCTCTGGGCAACCTGTTCTAGTGCTTCACCACTCTCACAGCAAAGAATTTTTTTCTGATATCTAATCTAGACCTTCCCTCCTTCAGTTTAAGGCCTTCCACTCCCTCAACCTATCAGTACATGCCCTTGTGAAAACTCCCTGTCCAGCTCTCTTTTAGGCTCCCTTTAAATGCTATAAGGTCTCCCTGGAGCCTTCTCTTCTTCAGGCCATACAAACCCAACTCTCTTAGCCTGTCAGTAACACTAATTTCAGTAACTGTAAATACATTACACAAAATAATGGAATAAATTAATATTAAAATAATTCTAAGAATTTTTGTTCTATTTGTTTAATGGAGTTATATAATTAAAATTTGAATAACATGCTTAAAATGAAAGATATTCAAAGAATTATCTCATAAGTGCATAAATGCAACAGTCAATTTTAATAGAGGGCAATTCCATGGCCTATTTAAAAGCAGTTGGTATTGACTTCAAATTAAACTCTAAAAAATAGGAAAGTTGAAATACTATGCAAACTTTTTTTGGTGGCTAAGCCTATCCAAATATTCAAAGACTTCTTTCATATCCCATCTTCAGACAATTAATACAAGTAAGCAAGGACTAGCTTTGGCTTCCACCCTAATTCATACTTTTCATTCACTTTCAAATTACTTTTTCCTCTATCAATTAATTGCTAATAACCAATTTATAATTTTGTAACATAAAAGCTTCTAATATGCTAAATATATAAACTGACTACCTCCTTAGTTCTCCTGAGACATTTAATTACATTCAAATAAAAACTATTATCTTAATTATAATTAATACTTTAATTTAAAACTTGTGACTGCATATATTTGCATATTTGGTAAACACATAATGTGTACCAAAGGAATAAAATGTCAAGATTAGAAGCACACTATTTCTATAGTCATTCTTTAGAATCAGGAAATAGTTTCACGGAGTTTTTACTCTCATTTCAAGAACTCCAGGCAGAGTTTTATTTCTGAAAACAGCAGCAACGTGTGCATTCTTCACCAGCAATCTGGGTTGTTGTGTTTTCAGATATCTCTTCAGCAGGATGAGCCTCTCCGAGATTATGTTAAAAACATACAGAAGTAAAACAGCCACCTGTAGAGGACATTCAATTGAACTCTCTTAGACGACTATCTCAAGATCAAATTAAACAGCTCCTGGAAGTGTCTACTTTCTGCCATTTCTTTCCATGGAGGAAATCTAGGATGAAAAATTGTATCTGCTGAGTCTTCATCACTGGATAAATTCAAAAGCCATGTGGTCACAGATCTGGACAACCGGCCTTCATTGGCCTGCCTTTTGCAAGAGGGTTGGATTAGAGAACATCCAGACTTCCATTTCAACATCAAAAACTCTGAGATACTATTTAGACAGGCTCCCTTCAAACTAGATATACTACCCACCATTTGGTTTTGATAAGTTGGAATTAAAAACAAGGAAAAAATCCAGTAATGCTTCAGTTGGAATGAAGAGGTACAATACAGACTGATCTCCTTTCCTCAAACACTATTAATTGCAAAATTCTAGTTAATTTAAATTAATAAACTAATCAGTAAAACAGATGGAAATAATTCACTAGACACTAAAATAATTCAAACTGTATTCCTTTCTAATGTAATCAATATACTAATATGTAATATTTAAGAGACTGAAATGAAGCTCCAGTATCAGTTTGAAGTGACAGGATATTTCAGTTCTGTTAAGACCAAGATATCTCATTCTATAAAACACCTCAGAAAATCTGCATCAAAAAACACATTGAATGCTAACAAAATTGGTTCTGTGGAGAATCTACTCCTGGGCTACAGACTATCCAGCAGGAGCTACAATTATTTCACTTGTACAATTGGCAACAAGAAATGTATAGCCCACGAGGGCGACTGCTTATTTCACCAAAGAAAACATGAAAATGTTCCTATTAGCCCTTAACTTCAGTTTAAGCATATTTCAGACAGTAAAAATTATCATAATTATCATTAAAATCAACTTCCTTAGTAAAGGAAACAAATTAATTAACTGATTGACAATGATAGCAAAAATTGAGGAAGGCGGGGGAGGTGTCTCCTTTAAATTAGTCATTCTAAATTCATCATTAAATAAAAATACTAATAGTCTTGATGAAAAGAAAATCTAGGATGACAAGGAAAAGCTAAACAAAAGTGAAGCAAGTATACAGAAATAAATGAACATGGCTAATTTGTGTTCAAGAAATAAAGCAGGCATCTCTGCTTTAAAACATGCACAATGAAATGGAATTCAGCCAATAACAGACGTAGAACATTCACTATAAAAAAAGTATCCTCTAACAACATTTCTGCACCTGGATTTCCCAAGGAAGACAGTAGGTAAAGAGGAATAACCAGTCTCCACAACACAGGGAGGTAACCATCAGAGAAGCACAGTGACAATGAGCTGGTTACTTGCTGACATTTATGAAAGGACAAACTTTGCTGAGAAGCCAGAAATCATTAAATGTAGTTAAAAACCATCAACTGCTAAGAGCTACAAAGATTCCTCTGATATCAACTACCCAGGAAACAATGCTTAAAAATTCAAAATTACTAAATGCAAAGTAATTTAACATTATTATAATTTTTTTCTTGTGTGTACAAGACAACAGGTTCCAAAGTCTGATATTATCATCCAGAAATGAGATCTTGGAGCCCCTGAGGGTGCTGTCTCAAAAAACTATGCTATATTAAAAACTGCCAATAAACAACTAAATATTCAATAATAATAAATAATAATTAATTTGCAGCTTTCTAAGATGGGTAAAACTGTAGATGCAACACCACATACCAAAAAGTTAAATCATACTTCCCAAAAGTAACTTATTTTTAATATAGCTCCTGTAATAGGCTTCTAACAAGATAAATTTTGGTAGGAGTACAACATGAACACTTCAATAGAAATGCTTACAGAAGCCAGTATACCATACCATAAATCAGTGCTCTTTCCATATCATACATCTCAAATACAATCTCTTTTTATGTCAAACACTAAGTCTTCGCATTCTTCAAGGGAATATTTAATATTTAGTAAAGACCATGCTTTCACTGTGATTAAGTATCCTGAAGTATTGCTTGTACTTTGTCATATTCTGCATCTTTCACAGCATAGCTATAAGAAATGAAGCAGCAATCTAATGTTCAGATAATGGTTACAGGTGTGTTGACTGTGGTCAACAAACTACTCCCAAAGTGGCACTGAACTGTTAGACTGTATTGCCCATGCTGAGATTGCTTATAACAACAGGTTGACACTTCTTGCTCCAAGAACCTACCTTAACCTAGACTACCATTCTCAAATGCAGCTGCTTTACTCAGAATCTCCGTTTTTCTGAATATTGTAGCCACTCCTCAGTAAGTTTCTACCATTCATCATGCTATGCAATGAAAGCGTTCCTTCCTAAATTGCCACATCTCTGCAGAACTTAGGCTGGTCTTTCACACCCTTTTGATCTAGAACAGGGAAGAAATACTCCCCCAAATACAAGAAGCTATCTACATAGACAGTATATTCTTACCAGTTCTTGAAATGCAATAAAATACGTGCTGCTGAACATCAAGAATTAAATTGTTGACTTTTGCAAATTGGAATTTTTCAGTACCAGACTTTTCAAATCAAGTTTGGAAGAATGGATTGAAATTAAAAATGAATAGAATATTGTAGTTAGAAGGGACCTAGAAGAATCACCTGGTCCAAGTGTCTGACCACTCCAGGGCTGTCTGAAAGTTCAAGCATGTTGATAAAAGTATCATCCAAATGCCTCTTAAATAGTGACAGGCTTGGGGCATCAAACACACTTTCAGAAAGCCTGTTCCAGTGTTTGACTACCTTCTTCACAAAGACATGCTTCCTAACATTCAATTTCAATCTCCCCTGATGCAGCTTTGAACCACTCCCACGCATCGTGGCACTGGATACCAGGGAGAAGGGCTCAAAACTTCCCTCTCCACTTCCTTTCCTCAGGAAAACTGTAGACAGCAATGATAAAATACAGTATATTAGAACTACATAAACCAAAGTCTTCAGGCATTTAAATATCTACATTTGCAGTTCTTTGCTGTCAAAGAAGCATTTTCTTGTTTCCTTCAAGTTGGAGTACTGTCCGCATATATTTAAACAAAAATCAAGAATATGAATTCCAATACTAGACAGGGCCACTGAAAAAAGTATCACAATAGTATAATTACTAAAGCCTAACCACATCCAGGCTTAATCTGCACCAAGTCACTCCTACATTCTCTCTCCTAATTAACATTTGCTCTGTTTTTTCTAAAGGCAAAAATGAATGAAGGCATAACCCAGTCAACATCACAACCCTCATCTGTTTTGAACTGAAGCATTTTAGGTTCAAGCATATACATGTACAACCAGAATAAAAAAAACCAAAACCTTTCCTTGTAGCTATATAGGAGGTAAACAGTTTGGAAACAAAATTATTCTCTTCCTCTCCCTGATGCTCATCTCTCATTTTAGGCATTACAAAACAGCTAACTTGGCATATGGCACAAGTTTCTACAGGAAAAGAGCTGAGAATAACCTAGTCGAATGAGATTGAAAATCTCTTAAAATTCCAAATCAATTAGTTGTTTTGAGGATAAAATTAGTAAACATTTAACTCTTGATAACTAAAGCCATCATATAACATTGAAGAATATTTTTTGTCAAAACTGGAACATCTTTTCTACAAAGCAACTGATTTCATAATCACTAGTGAGAATTCAAAATATGTGGAATCAGACTGCTACTGTTTCTTTTATAAAGACAGGCAACAGTACAAGCATTAAAACACAGTTGTCTGACAAAAGCAGTAGGGGACCCGGAAAAAAAAGGTTACTATTTTATGGCCATTAACTAAAACATTAAATTTCTAAACAATTAATTCAGATTTTTAGGAAGATTCTTCTTCAACTGCATGAAGATTTCTTTAGGCAAAAGCATTTAGAATGCTAAATGGAATAAATTAAATTGTTCAGTGACAGAAATGTGTGCTGATCATATGCACTTGTTAACCTAAATATATCAATATAACTACAGAGAAAATCACAGCTAAAAAAAACTTAAGGTATGTTTCATAACTGGTACACATTTTATTTCTTTTTAAATGGTAAATTTAAATTGGTGAATGGTAGTCTTTAGAGATTTGAATTACAGCTATGTGTATCTGGGCTAATTTTCACAATTCTCTTTACCATCACTGGAAAGTAAAAGATGCTTCAGGGAAGTGATTATCTCAGTGGTTTTAGATGCAACATCAGAATGAAATAAATATTTTTCAGGAATGTAGCACTTTTTCCTGATTATAAAAGGACAACTAGTTCAGACAGGCACATCTAAAGTTATGTCAGATAAATCTTAACCAATGTGCTCACAATATTGTTTATAACCAAATGACAATACTAAAAAGACTGATTCTCATGTGAATCATTTCAATAGGATGAAATTCTGCACATTAACATAACCCTTTTAAATAAGCCTTCCTTCACTTTAACTTCAAAACCATTTAAATTGCACATACTCAGCAGTTTATCACTAACGGAATGTAACCTAGTAAATTTGACAATTTTAACGTAATCTGAGAAATGAATTTAAATGGTTTTTATACTTGCTGAGACAATACAAACGAAGTAACATGGTCAGCTTTTAGTACTTACAAGAATATGCTTGTTATTATACAAGCTTAAAAATATCCCACGGATTTACCTTTATTTTCTTACATTTTCCTTTGAGGGAGGAGGACACTCCTGTAGGCAGATCAACTCCAGTGGTAGATCAACTGCACATAAGTATGATTTACTGAGATAGCTATCAATTACACTCAGACAGATGACAAGGCTGTATAGCATACGTGACAATGTCAAACCTTTTCTAAATATTGTGGAGGTTTAAAGAGAAAAAAGAAAAAAAAACCCAAACCACAAAACAAAAGCAAAAATAAAAAAATTGACTATTTGGCACAATTTTTTTACGCTGTTCTTTACCTATTGCAAAAAAACACTATTTTGGGGTAGGACAGGAATTAGTTTGATAAAATCCAAATACCTGCCTTCATAAAAAAGCTTCTTTAGCATAAGAGTCAGATTCCTTGAAATAAAAAATCCTACCTCAAAAGGAGTGCAAAAAAAAAGTTTTAAAGTGCAACAGAGGACAAATCTTACCCACTTCGAAGAATTTATACAGTAATCCAACTACTTCTGACAGAAATGAAGACTGATTAAAGTATTTTACATAAAAGTAAAAATACCTAATCCAAAACACAAACCTGAAAGTCCTCCTGGTGGTCTATTGTTCCTGTGTCACTAGAAGGAGATATTGTTCCTATTTATTATTCTGATCGCCACAAAACCATTTTTGGCCAAAGCAGAATATGAAGTAGTCAGTAACTCAGAACATTGTTTTTTAAATTTGTTTATTTTATTCATTTTTTATCATTCAAATATACTTGTCAAAGCAATTTTTCTTTTGTATGTTAACTCACAGATGCATTCTGCAACTAGAACAAATTGCAACAATATAGTTAGTGGAATTTTACTCTTGGAAAATGACGATTTATTTCAGAATAGTCTGTTAGATTGTCCCCAGGTACATCAAGGACACAAGAATTCAAGAAGAAAAACATGAAAAATAATGTTGATTGTGAGGATTATGGTGCATGTGGTACACTTTGGCTAAGATCAAAAAATTGCCACATACCATCAGGACAAAGCCCCCTAACCCCAAGTACTAGCCCACTATCTTCTTCTAAGCAGCCATCATACATTCCCCCTGAGTCTGTAAACCCAAAACAAATAGTCTGCAGGCTCTTTTATTGTCCCCTTCTTTCCCATGAGGTACAATCAGGAAGGCAAAGTGGTTGCTCTCTGAGGCCATTAACTGTTTTTCTCACAATTCAGGAGCTCTCTTATGTGCCACCTTGCTAAATACCATTTGACATAAACCCAGATTGCCTTTTTTATACCACTGAACTGTTGTTTGGTAAGAAAAGGAATTACTTACATTTCTCTATTCCGATTAAGCTATTACCTACTTTAATTTCAAAAATTACATAATGACTTTTTAAAGTCCTCATGTCCACCTCTCTCAAGTTGTGGTTTTGTTTAGAATCTTTCATGGCTTTCATTTTGAAATGCTCCATTTCTCTCTTGTCACAAACCAATCTACAACTCTTAAAAGCCCAGGAACTATTTATCATGGCCATGTAATATTTAAAACCAAAACAATTCCAATGACCTTAGTTATGATAGTGCCATTTTCCAACTGATACCTATAGATGTACATTAAAGATTAATGGCAGAGTGATAGTCCAGGCAAACCACAAGGCTAGGTAAAAATTATCTCAACACTGAAGTGAGATATGCACAGCATTGGTCTTTACTTCATTTTGCTGAAAAGCAGGAGCTTAATGGTAAGAACAGTGTCCTTAATTCTCAACATCCAGCTGCTTGCTTACATCAATAATTTTGAGATATGTAGTAACATTTTTGGTTGGTGTCAGCATTCTGAAAATTTCCAGTGGCAATGTTCATCACCAACTAGAGAAGCTCTACATTCAATTTCAACACGCTCATTTTCATCAATCTTTCATTTTTAATTAACTACTTACTATGCAGTCCTCTGCTCCAAGATGTTAACATGGGAAAAAACAACCCAGTGTTTGGCAGAGTGAAAAGCCCTCACTCATTTCTGAACAGTGACTCTTTAGTGACGTTTTAATGACTTTAGCACTAATACTGGACATGTGCTATAGTTCCATTTAATTCTCTGTATGTAACATAACTAGGTTAAAGTCAACAGTAAATGCAGAAGTGCCAAGAAAAATTTTTCTTTTTTTTTAGAATATATTCAGATTGCAGGAAATATTACCAAAACAATTATCTTTTATGGAGTTAGACTTATTTATGGAGCTTGTGCAAATGCTTCCTGTAGAATCTACCTAATTCTTATTAAGACTGAAATGCCCATTGACTATATTTTATAAATAAGCACAGTAAAATGTATAAACAATCATGGTTTTACCTCAAACCTTAATATTTTTCATATAAATTTTTATTTATAACTAGGAAAACCCTTCCAAATCTAATCAATTATTACAAAAAACAATAATTCCTCAGGAAATACCATAATTTGCAACAGCACAATGTTGCCTAGTAGGTGAAAAAATGCAGAATACATATATACATGAATTTAAGATGTCAGGGCTGGAAAAATCAATAGCCAGACTCCTTAACAATACTCATATAACTATTTTCAGTTTTGCAACCTGAAGTTTGTTAAATTTTCAAACAAAGAAATTCCATACATTCTTTAAGGTTCTGTGCTTCTTTGAGAAAATCAATACAAGTTATAGTATTTGTTATATTTTTCTTGTCCTCAAAAGTGCACAAGATAAAAGACAGGAATTGTCCTTTAAAAACTCTCACATTTTTTCTAATCAAATTTTTTTTTTTTCAAGTCCTTACAAGGAGAAGCTCCCCTTGGTTGGAAGGGCAATTTCTGATACCGAAATTTGTAAGGCTAGGATTTTTTAACCACATCTGTCAATATTTGTCCCCTTTGCTTGTCTAAATAACTCTCAAATAGTGTAAGACAACTGTTCTCATTTGCAACTGGACTCCCACAGGGTTTTAGCTGTCATCAATGATTTAAGATCTTTTTTGTGCAATGACAAAACCCAAAACCTCAATTGCTAAAGGAAGCACCACACAGACCATAATGAATTGTTTTACAAACCTTTAAGTGCATCCTAATTGCCTTCCCCCAAGCTTAATTTATTATGCAGCTCTTCATCCAATAAAATCTATTCCTTAACTTATAGATGATAACACAGTTAAGAACAAAGGCCAGAATTACACTGTCGTAGAGGAGGTACAACTCTAACCACAAAGGAATATTTTAGAGGAGGAAACTGAAAGGCAGGTAAGTAAGTGTAAGAAACAATTTAATAATGGTCAGAGTTTCCCTTATGTAAGAAGCTTGTTGGGTCTTCATTACACAAAGTATCTCAGCACCTGAAACTCAGTAAGAGGCCAAGTATCTATAAAAAGTATAACAGTATAGGCTGGGCTTATACTGAATTTTCTCTATTATAGTGTCCCAACATCTCATTATTTGTGATACAGGAATCTCTTGTTCCAGAAATAACATCATTGCTTCAATAGGCCAACAGATTTTCTTCCAAATTATATCTCTGATTAGTTTCTGAACCCTCAACTTCTTGGAGCCTTCACAGCCTGTAGTAAGGAGTCCTACATTTTCCCCATGATTTGTGTAAAAATATCTTGTTATACATCTGCCATAGGATTATTTAATTTCAGCCCTCTGCTACTTGCATTTTAAAAAAAAGAAATCAGGTGTTTTCTGTCACATTCTTGCCTTTATTTGCTTATATTTCAAATGCACTTGGTCAGCTCTTTTCCAAGCTGAACAATCCTACTTTGTTAAGTCACTCCTCATCTGAAATCTTACCCTTCACACACTTTTTACCCTTCATATTTTTTGCTAGTCCTAATATATTCTTTTGAGACTGGAAATCACCAGAACTACATACAACATTCAAAATACAGACATTAATTTATAGAGTTTCAAAACAATGACCCTTGTATTACTAATTTTTCTTTACTAATGCTTCCTTATATTTAATTTTCCTTTCTGATTGCTACTAAGAACCAAAACATTTTCCATAAAGGTAACATCACTGCGAGGTCATTTACAATGTCTGTGAGAGTGCACAGTTAATATAGGGTTGCAGATTTGAAATTAAGTTAGAACTTCTATTACTCCCAATGAGATAAGGAGAAAATAAACTCCTGAAAAACTTTCATATAAATATCTACATGAAATAAATGCAGTAACATAAGCACCATACTTCTCTGTAAACACCAAACCCTTCCCATTCATGATTCCCATCATAAGTGACATTTACACATAATTGCTAAACAAAATTTCAAATGAAAGGATAGTTCTACTAAAAGAATTAGGATGATAAACTCTCTCCTCACATTCAGTATGTCTCAGGAGATGCACAAAGGTATCCTCTCATCAGAACATTATGCCTTAACTGGTTCATTCATTAAAAAAAAAAAAATCAACCAAGAGATGTGCTTAAAAAAAATATGGTAAACAGACAACCATACTTTTTTCAGCAAAATACTCCAAAACACCTTAGCATTTCTTCCATGTTTTGAAACTAGTCCTATTCATCATTCACTCAACTAATGTAGTTTGGAGGGAACACTTCAGGATACACTTTTATCTTCTCTCGAAGACTCAGACACAGATTTTGAAAACAGTGTAACTGTGGACTGAGTTTCAAAACCTCCATCTGCAAATCTAATTAAAGAGCTCCATCTGTACTAAGAATTCCTTTCAAGGCATCATGTAACTGAGTAAAACCAAAATCACATGTCATTTGATTTGATTACAAGACAACTACAGATGAAGTGTCAATAATTACAGGGTTAGGTCTTACGTAGTGGAGGAAATTCAAGTGTTCTTAATTGCATTAAAAGATAAACTTTTCTGCTTAGCTAAAAATCCTCAAAAATTGCAAAAGTACAAAAAATTTTATGACCATTTTTTTCTCAGTGCATAAGTAAGATTTCCCTCTACTCATTAAATGCAAGTATTAACTTATTAGTAAGAAGAATTTTAAAAAAATAAAAGGAGGGGTCTTTAATAAAAGAGGGTTTTAATCTCATTAGAACACATTTTCAATCACAGTCCTTCTATGTAGTCATGTTTTATTAATGAAGACTTTGGTTCTAAAATAATCACTTGTCATTTAAAGTAATTATGTTTGGTGATGCCTAACATATTCTTCAATCATATTTTAAAAAATAAATTAGAGCGCAAAGGACTTAATACACCTAACTTATTAAAAATGCAAAAAAAAACCCCTCCAAAAACCAGTATTCTAGTCACACTTAAATGAGAAAAAAATCAAATAAAATTAGAAGTTATTTACATGAGACACCAAAAATTATCAAACTTGATAATATGACTGTTTTTGTATCTTCTCTAAAGAACTTAAACACATTTTTGTTTTAGGGAAAAGTATAAAATACTAAGCAGTAAATAAAAGGAAAGAACTTCTAAACAAGGCCTTCTCAAATGGTTGGATTCAGTAATTTTCAACTTCTTACACATTTTAGAAAGGGGAATAAAACGTAAGAAGGAACTATAGTTACAGTTCACCCTTTAAAAACATCTAATGCCATAAATCGAGCAGAATCTACCAAAAGGACTTTTCAGATCTCATTCAAAGCACTCAAAGTGTAATATACATATGTGAATGTTAAAGAGCAACATAGATACTTTTACAAAGGCACTATGAAGGTATTCTTTTACTATTCTGTGTTTTTACCTTATGAAATGCACTATTTTATTTCAATGAGTATTTAACATTAAATTATATTATTTATAACTAATAAAGTAAAGAAACTTAATTTACATTAAAATTTTACTAACATATCCAGAGACTTATGTTTTACTTCAAAATGATTAACACGGAGAGTGGGTTTTTCCCCTTTGTCTGATGTAAAACAGAATCAGTGCTTAATTTAGGTGAAAATGTTACTTCAGAGGAAATGGAACAGTTATATAAATGGAAAAAACACAGCAATTTAAATAATCATAATCCATAAAAGATCATTCCTAAGTGAGGTCTTCAGAAACAATTATCAACTGGCAAAATAGAAAATTTATTCCGGTGCTCTTTAATTAAATGTATAATAATCAGAAGCAGTATGCCAATTCATTTCATGTGTGTAAACAGATGAGAATAACTTTGCAAGAACGTAGTCAGTACAATGACTGTAAAATCTTGATCAAAAGTTCAAGCATGTCTCCTTCCAATATTCCTCCCAACTTTTATTACATGGCAAATCTAATGATATTCTTAACTTACTGAATATAGGCAATAACCGTAATTGTGTTCTCCAAACAAACTACTCCACTTTCAGTTGTTTCAGTTAACAAAACAACTAGTTATTCCATCAGTTCTTCTTGGGACACTTCCATTTAAGATATAGTTTGGGTTTACCTCCTCAAAAAATGTCACATTTAAATCCTCTCCATAGCAGAAGTTACAGAAATACATGAGGGAGGAAAAAACTTTTTCCAACCATGGCACTACCAGGACTTTGAATGCCAGTGGGCAGATTAAGTTCTTCTACTTTTTGAATCTTTTAAACAAAAGATAGCTTTGATCTGATTCTGAATGTCTACATAATTCACCAATTACTCTTCATTTCTGTATTTCCTATACATTTTTTGTTTGTCTAGGCAGCAGGAAAATGATTTAAAAATAATTTATCTAGCCATAACTAGCTAAATAGAATTAAAGCACGTGAAAAGCTGTAAAACCAAATTGTGACTGCTCTTAACAACCAGAAGACAACTTAAAGCTCAATGATAAAGTGGGCATCACTCCCAAAGGAAAATAAGGCATGGTCTAACTTTTTTGTAACAAGGTTATTATACCTACTCAGAACCAAAATGTTTGCAAATGAAGCATGGCGGTGTCAAAAACATTTATCGCTTTAAAGCACCTGAATCCATATCAATTTGCCCCCCAAGAAGTTCCAGTGAAACTTCTGATGTCAAATTGGACTTAAAGTTAACCTTAAGCAGCAATATGTCACTCCCTCCTATGGAGTTCTATGTGGAAAGAATCATCCATTGAGGTACTGTCACACAACTTCCAAATGCCTCTTCTGTGTTGAAAAATAATCTCCAGTACTGTAAATAATATCATTTTCAATACCAGTGACAATACTGATGCAAATTTGATCTATCCTAGACACTTTCCCCTCCTTTTGCTGATGACTCAGATCCACATTTTGCTGACATACTGCAAGTTTGATTGAAACTGAGAAATTTAAATTAGATTTTTCCCTCATTAATAAAGACCGTTTTTTACCAGCCTCTCATCTAACCTGGTTTTTGATCCAAGCTAAACAGTTACTGCAATGCAAGGGCATCTTGCCACGTGCACAATTTTCCCCCAAGGTTTTGGTAGCAGGGGCCATGCTGACGGAGGCTGTGCCAGCCCTAAGTAAAACCACAGACAGCCACGTGCAACACAGGGAGAATTCATGAGGTGGGAGAGAAGAATAAACACCTACTTGTCCAGTTTCACTCAAACTGAAGGGTCACATCAACACTCTATTCATTAATGCTTACAGGTGAAAAAAAAAATCAAACCAAAAGCAGTTATTCAAATTATCTTTAACAATATATGACAACACAGCAAGTACGCAAAGGCAAACCAGGTTGGTGTAAAGTATCCTAATATCAAAATTCTCATAAGCCTTGCCCTCTCAGCTCAAGAAATTTAAAATCTCTCAGAAGACTAAATAGTAATTTCTTGATATTCCAGATTCCTGACCAAATCACATTTACAACATGCTTTTCAAAAGACATTATATGGCTCCTTTTAGATATTACTCCATTGTTAATTATTTTCAAGTTGCATCAATTTCTTCAGAACAATGAACTAACAGGATTCTCAAAATGTGTTTTATAAAGAGGATTTATCATGCTCAGCCTTAATAGTAGTAGTCTTACAATCAGTATAAAAACACTGTAATATAAATATTTACTTTCTTTACTAGATGCTTCCTAAGTAATATTTGAAGCTTATCTCAGATCACTGATAGAATGGAATTTTTAAAAATCCTGCAAAATGTTACAAGAAAGTTGATTTTTTTTCTCTCAGTTTCTTTTACTATTTTATGATGCCCATATTTTTAAAACAATTGTCTCAATATTTATGAGACACCACAGTTCCCTTTAAGTATATATATTTAATAATCTTTTAAAATTAATAACTATTTATTAAAACCACTAATAAAGTTATTTAATCAATGACATAAAACATATATTCCCTGAAGTAAATAACCTGAATTTTATCTCAAAACATAAAAGCTAAGAATATAGACACACGAAGACTGACTGTTAGTGTGAATTACCTGAATGAGTATTTTCTATTTTAAAAGGTGTGCCACAAGCTGCAGTACAGGTGTCTCATGCTTAGTACATTTTCTAACATTTCATTACATGGCAGTTCATTAATTATGTATTCCTGCTCTGCAAACTTAATTTCCTTCTATGACAAGGTCACCCAACTAGTTGACCAAGGGAAGTCAGTCGATATGGCTTTTTTTTTTTTTTATTTTATTTTAGCAAAGCTTTTTGGTACAATCTCTTACAGGCCCCTTCTGGACTAGATGTCCAGGACATGGCTAGACAAGTTCATAATATGCTGGATGAGCAACTGGCTGACAGATTGGGCTCAAAAGTTCGTAGTTCATCAGGTTATATCAGGCCAGCCATTAGTGGGGTTCTCTGGGGCTCAATTTTAGGGTCAGTGCTCTGCAATGTTTTTATAAATTATCTTGATGCCAGAGTTGAATGTACAGTAAGTAACCTTCGTGATGATATTAAATTAGAAGTGATTAACTCCCTTGTGGGTAGAGAGGCCTTGCAGATATATGCATAGTAGAGAGCTGGGGAATGAACAACAGCATGAAACTTTACAGGAGCAAGTACTGGATTCTCCACCTGAGATGGGTGTAAGCCTGGTTATATGTACAAACTGGGGGACAAGAGGCTGGAGAACTGCCCTGCAGAAAGGAATTCAGGGGTCCTGGCTGATGGCAAGTTGAAGTCAACAGAGTGCCCTGGGAGGAAAAAGGGCCAGCTATACCCTCAGGTGCATCAGGCACAGCATCACCAGCCAGGCAAGGGAGGGGATTGTCCTGCTCTGCTCTGAGCTGGGGCAGCCTCACCTCAAGAATGCAGCTTTGGGCACCACAATATAAGGACATCAAGCCATTAGAGTATGTCCAGTGGAGGCCAATCAAGACACTGAAAGGTCTTGAGGACAAAGATTATGATGAGTGGCTGAGGTCACTGAGGTCTGAGGTCTGTTCAGCCTGGAGGACAGAAGGCTGAGGGGTGACCTCATCACCCAGAGGTGACCTCATTGCATTATACATCTTCTTTAAGGCAGGCAGCAGAGAGGGGAGAGCTGATCTTTCTCTGTGGTGACCAGCAATAGCACAGAAGGAAATAGAACGAAGCTGAAGCAGGGGAAGCTCAGACTGGACATTAGCAAAAGCTGTTTAAGTATTTTCCCAGTCTGAACACTTAAACATACTGCACAAAAGCATTTACTGTTATATCAATAGCAATCATGAGACAATAAATATCAATTTGTAATCATGTTTAATAAAATAAATATTAAATATTAAAATAAATATTAAAATTTCCAAGGTTAAAAGTTGCTGTGAAAATAATGAATACATTATAGTCTTACAAAAAGCAATTAAAGATGTATGTGGTCACAACCAAACTTAGCACTCACAATAAGTGAAAACATGACAAAATCATGTGACAGAAGACATGAATAGGCAAATGCCTTATCTATCATATTTTATAACAAAAGCCACTACAGTCAGATGCTTACAGTTTCACACACAAGCTTTAGGTCACTGGAGTATCACAGGGTATTTTTCCTTCTTTATAATTTGAAATTGTCAAATCTGGAAAAAAACTAAAAAGCAATTTCCATTGTCTCAAAGGGCAAAAATCAACAACTCAGGCAGCTTTAAATTAGAGAAGCAAAATATTCCACATAGTTACTAGGTAAAGCTATTAAGATGTCTTTACAAAAGTACTGTCCAGATATTAGCAGTCTTCCAAATAGTTCTGGAAGACAAGATCCAATCTGAGAAAATTCTGAAAGTACATGTTCTTAGTTGAACATGCTGACAAATCTTTGTACTGTTTTACTAGAACTCTAAGCTACATGAACCTCTCAGCTCTTCATTAAATAATGATTTATAATATGCAGAAATTATTTTAACTGCAGATACTAAGCACACTTCTCAATTTCTTTCTACAAATATTTATTTTCTTTCCACATATATTTATTTCCTGAAGATGTCTAGAATTCATCACACTGAAAATGGGAATATAGTTGACAATTGGTAACTGATGATGGTATACATAGGGGATGCATAATGCCAAGTACAGGCATGGGAAAGATGCTAGGAAAGTTATGGAAACACACACAGCTTCCTCAAGAAGTTTAATGGGTAGGTCAAATTGTTTGACTCATATGAGCATACCCATCTGATTCTTAAGGATTTTGGCAATTGTTATAAATAAACAATTGATAAATAAGTGACAGTTGTAACTATCCTCTTCTCACTCTTTGCTAAACAAAGATGAAATTTCTTCAGGTACATTAGTTTAATGTAACATGGTCCAAATGAACAGTTAAAGTCACTAGTCACCAGTTGGATGAACCCAATTCAAAGAAAAGAGCAAGGTAGGAACACAGCCAAGGTCTGAGCTGAATGTTGGGTAGTGAGAAGTTTGTCTGCACCAAACAAGTGAAAGAAAAAAAAAAAAAAAAAAAAAGATGGCTGGATGAAGGTCAGGTAGCCAGGTGCTTTAGCAAGTATTCAGAGCACACAACTCTGCCTTATTCATCCACAGATCAGGAATCTTAGAAAGGTCTTTCAAGAGCCACAGCTGCTGAAGCCCCAGGTATCTCCCAAATCCGCATGTACCAGACTGTCTGAAAACAAAAGAACTACAGATTGGCCAGATTAAATAGTCTACAGTGACTCAGCTAGAAAAAAGTCAGCCATTACGAAGTGTTTAGGATACCTACTCCGTAACGTTTTTTAAAATCCTTTGAAATAATTAGTTAAATATCTGACACTAAACATGCATTACTTTCATTCTGCAAGCTATAAAGGATATGTCTGGGATCCATCTGTTATTTTCTCAGATTTCCTGAAGTTTTGTTTAGCTTTTTGTTTTGATGGGTTTTTTTTAATTGCTACTGTGTTTAATAATCTGATTACATATTCTAACACAATGCATTAGGGCTACCAGTCTGTGGTTCAAATGGAAGCGGACAAAAAAAGCAAATTCCTTTTTGTCTTCTTCTGAAATCCCCTGCTGTGATACAAACTTCACACTTTCCTAAAAACAGATCACAATCTGGTAATAAGGAGTGACATCTGTGTTAAGGGCCCTCTTTCCATTACAGAAAAGATACAGCAACCCCTGGGCTGATGCTGGGAAAAAGTTTAAACAGGGTGGGAAGAGAGAGTAAGAAATTTCTTCCTTAGCAAGCAAGAGGTCCAATGAGAGAAATACATACCTTCACAATCATTAGTGACCACAAAACAACAGATGATTTTTCAAACCCTTGAACTGACTCCTACACATGAAAACACATAACACTTTCTGTATCAACTATTTATTTGCAATTACTCTCCTTATGCTGAAAAACAATTACAAACCTATCCTAAAATAATAACCAAGTTCAGGATTTCAGTTTCAGGCTCTACCACCGAAAAAACTAGGGGGTTTAAAGCACTAAACTCTTTAGAAAAAATTTTCATGGCAAGGTTATTGAGCATTGGAACAGGCTGCTCAGGGATGTGGTTGAGTCCCCACCTTCAGAGATATTTAAAAGACTTGTAGGCGTGGAACTGAAGGACATGGTTTAGTGATGAACTTGGCAGTGCTGGGTTAATGTTTGGACTCAATAATCTTAGAGTTCTTTTCCAATCTAAATAATTCCATGATTCTATACTTAGAGACATCCTAAACAGTCATATAGAGAACTAAAAAACCCCCAGTTTAATCACTCCCCACCCCGAATTTAAATAAATAAACTCACCACACCACCATCCCACTCCCACTTAATTTCACAAGGTGAAAACAAATTTTTCAAAGAGTTTGAGTAAAATTCTTAATAAACAGAGAAATATACTTCCCCAGAGTCCTGGGTTACATCACATATCTCCTACAGGTGAGAGACTGTGAGTGAAGTTACCACTGCAGTGTTGTTTATACAAACATGAAACATTTCCTATTGCTGATGGGAAGGTTTCAAGGAAAGGAGGAACACCAAAAACATTTACAAAATAAAGCTTCAATAAAACAAATACACTCCAGAATTTTACTTTATATCAGGTAACATTTTTCTGACAATTTCCTTAATTGAAATTGCCTTGACCAGGACAAATGGAAAGTTCCCCAAAGAGGCCTACACAAGATTCTTAATACCACCACATTGATTTTGAGCTATTTTAGTGCTAGCTCCATGGAAACAAAGACATAATTGTTCATTCAAAAGGCTGCTAAAATTTCCATTACAAAATACGCTTATAAAAGGCCTTTACTTTGTGTTTTCATTATGAGAGGGAGATGAGAAACTAGGTTACTTTCTGTACTTTAACACAAGCTTCAGAAACTAGTGTACAGATTCAACCAATGCTACCACTGCAGTAAAAAAATCAATTCTGATGAAGCTTAGCAAACTTTGTGCATTTAAGAAGTCCAGTCATGCTGAGTTATCTTTTAAATTTTAAGGCTATTTGCTGTGCCAATCATCACACTAAAGAAATGCTCAAACTGAAACGTATCTGAATACGTTTGATTCATTTTATTTGATCACAAATTTGGTAATGAAATTCTTCAACTATAAAATGGTTTTACAAAATTGGTATAAATTATTAATAAGTAGGTATTTTTATGCAATGTTTGGATGAAAAATATGTTAAAGCCTTCTTACTGATGAAACTTTATCTAAATATAACTAATGGCCTTCCATATCAAGAGCACCCATACGAACACTTTTTAATTATGTGTCCTCCACCTTCAAAGATTAAGATAATGTTCTTTAATCCCTTTATTTTGATTTATGCCCCTTTGACAAGGAAGAGGCTTCTGACTAAAAGGACAGGTGATTAAAAAAACTATCTACTGTACAAGGAAGAGGCTTCTGACTAGAAGGACAGGTCATTACAATCACTATCCACTGTAAAAATGGTTTCCTCTGATTCCTGCATACAGAAGAGGGAATACCATGGCACTTAACATACAAAATTGCTCACTGAGGTCATAGCTTTATCAGATGAGAGGACACTAGGAAAAAAACTATGTCACAATGTGGTTCATAAATATCTACAATTGAAGGAAACACAGGACTTACTACTCTGCAAGAAAGACATTAAGAACAAAAGGAGAGACAGTGAGTAAAATTTTACATAGTCAGATGCACACACCTAACAAAAGTAACTAGTGTAATGCGATGTTTACATGAAAGCTTGATTACAAACATACTCAGACCTCCACTCACATGATGGTTACACTCATGGTAATGCTCAGAAAACTCCTGTTCAAATGGGATTCTGGAGCCTGGGTTAAGGACCTGATGCTGATATTAAGTAAAATAATTTCACCAAGCATCTGCTCTGGACTAAATACCTGTGATACTGAAAAAAAGACAATGGAAAATAAGTTTTGCATCCCCCTAAGCCACTTCCTTGCAAAATTTCTTGTCACTTCCCTGCTCTTCTCTGAATGGTGTTCCAAACCGCAGTAGTTGTCAGAATACATTTTTGATGTTGTACTCGAATTTAAGCAAATTACAAAAGAAACATGAGATTGCCTGTACTCAGATCTGGTAAAGACAATATAAACAGATCGAAAATCTTTGTTTAAAAATGTGTAACAAGAAGATATGGATACTTTACTAACTCCTGGGTAAATTTTTGCAATGATTTTCATTCCATTAAAAATGTGCATCTCATTTTTAATTTACCCATGCAGCTTTTGGCCATTTGTTCTTCTGATTTTTTTTTCACTAAATTAACAAGACTTTTATTGCAGAAAATCTTACCACAAAGAAGCCCCTACACACTTCAGATCAAGTCACACCTCATCTCTTTTGGTAAGTTCATTTGACTGAGCTTTATGTCATTTTCTGCAAGATGTTCTCTCACAGATATAAAACAAATTACTTTTGAAGGCAAGTAGACAGGAGAAAAATAAAAAGAAGCTTTACACATACCAGAGAATAAAACTAAAATGAAAATAAAGTTAAAAATGTGCAATATGTGTATTGTTACAGAGAAATTTACATGAGCATGTGTTTTAAAAGAATTTATGCAAAAATGTTAGAAAGCTGAAGGAGGTGAAAATGAAAGGAAGAGTTGGGAGAAACCTAACAACCAGTGACTTTTAGAACTTTATCATTCTTTTAACAACAAACCTAAATAAATGCATATTAAAAAACTTTTTCTCCTAAGCAGCACTCAAGATACTTTCCAAGAAAATAAAGATGAAAAACTCCCTCAATCACACTTTTTTGTTTAAGTCTTTAGAAAAACAACAGCATCCCAGAGTTCCTCAGTCATCCGAGCCCAGCAAATACAAAGGCTTAATTCCATTTAATTTTGCCAAACTGTTAAATGACTCAAGTATTTTTCTTTCATGTAATCTTAACAAAGGTATAAAGGAGATCCTCTTTTTAGTCTCTCCTCCCGTTGCTTGTACTTAAAAATGACCTTATCTTCTTCCTTCCTAATTCACTGTTCTTTCTTCTTCACATTATCCTCCCATTTTTCTTTAATTATGCAAGTTCTTTTTGTTCTGTGAATACAGCTAAATGATAGTATTCAAAATTTGTTTATAAACTCAAATATAATGTTTTAAGTTCTATTATTTTCTGAATGAATGCTAAAATAGCTTTCTTTTTGAATTCACTTGTTGAACTGGGATAAGTTTTTCTAAAGATGCACCAGAAGAAGAAACACTGAAATTACTCTAATTATTGAAGACAGCTAATATATGTAAAAGCAGTATATAAAAATACACACGGAAATACAAGTAAGAAATAGGGAGGTTTATGTGGACTGTACAATATATTAATGCCAGGTTTTACCTATGTATTGGTTTCTAAGTGCTCCTTCATTAGCTATCCCTTGTTCATGAACTTACTTTTTATTCCTAGTAGAAAAGAAATCCTCAGGCTCTCATCTGAAAAAATGGTTATGTCTAGGCTATTTTTTCAGCATATAGGTTTTTTCTGCTTTTGGGTTTTTTTCCCCTTTATTCTTATTTTTACCTTTTTATAAATAAATACATTAGTCAAGATCTTGCTTCTGGTCGACAATGTTATATCAATATATAATTTTCAAGATTTACCACAAAATAACTACTAGAATTTTGAATGAAAATACAATACATGCCCTTCAGTCCATCACTTAAAAGCTACCTAGTTCAGAAATTTAGGACCTAAAGGAAGTGTTGTTACTCTACAGGAAGTTATTTTTCCTATACGTTCACTACAGTTCTCCAAGTTTCGGTATCAAAAGGTGGGAGTGGATGTGAGCTGCCCTGGTCTGGTCACTGCCATTTCCACCACCCCCAAACTGCTGTGGCTAACTTGCAGCACCCCAGACAGACACCCCCCGAGCAGGATGCTGATCCTCTGCTCAGCTGTCTGTGCACCTGAGGCAGCAGCCACAGGGGTGGGGACACCTACATGCTCTTGGGGTGAGGAACATCTCACTGCAGCCTCCCCAGGGACTGCATCTGCAGGTGAGTGCCCCCAGAGCAGCAGCACCCCAAGCCACTGACACTGAGGAAAAGCCTGAAGAAGCCCACTGTGGCAGGGAAAACTATGAATAAGCAAAGCACTGTAGGAAAAAATGAGCAAGTGAAGCACAGTGGAGGAGACAGCTGAGAACGGAGAAATTCAGATAGGTAGTGCAATGCAAATGACCCCGACTATGCTGCCCAGTGTCTGCTGCTGGTGGAGCTGGGGTGAACCCACAGCCACACACAGGGTCAATAAGGCAAGCTGGGGCTGGAGGGAGGAGAGGCATCCCGCTTGCCTCCAGCCTGGGGCAGATGGAAGAAAGTGCTTGGCTAAGTGTTTGATTATTTAGTTCTTCCCAGTACTCCAATCACCGACCAAAGGCTGTGTTAATTGACAATGAATTAAGTAAAAAAAAAACAAAAAAAACCCCACAAATAAAGACTGCTTTGCTCCCAACACCTCATTAGACAAGGAGAGCAATGCCGTTTACCCAGGCTTCAGTAAGGAAAAAAACCACCAGATCAGAAGGTGCAACATACAAGGACACCTAAGGCTTTGATTTTTTAATTATAAGGAAAATTGGATAAGCAATGGAGAAAATAGCCACCTTTAAATCTCAGCAGTGCATAACCCATTTTCATACTAACTGTAAATCCATATTCAGTAACAGATTTGAAGGTGTGGTTGATTAACGGGAGAAGAACTTGAGCCAATCCCTCTATGCAAGCTGGCTCACCTCAAATACTTTTCTGCATTAGAGATATAATACTTGGAGGAAAAAGGAAATCAAGTAAAGGTACAAAGTGAGAACACTATCTGAAGCTAATATACGAGTTAAGGAAAAAGGGTAGAAAAAATACTATGACTATTTGTAGAGACACATCCAGAGAACTAGAACTGAGATGGTTAATTTTTATCTTCAAAAATTAGAGAGAATCGCATAATCTTGTCTAAAACTATTTTCAGCTATGATCACATAATGATTTTATTTTATTTAGAGAAATTTCATATCAAAGTAACCCATTTTTTCATTGAAAGACATTTTTAATTGCAGATGGTGGAAACTGCTGACAAAAAAAGATTTAACTATTGAGCCTGGTTTCTTGGATTTATTTAAGTAGCTAATGGTAGATTTTTTCAGACACAAAATCAGCCTGTGCTATTATAACAATGTGTGCCTTATTTGTTGAATATTTGCTAGGAATTTGTAAATTAGAGGATAGTAAAGCTCTGTGCATACCATATAGAACTGCAAAGCACACTCAACATTGCATACGCAGATGCTAGATACTAAGTGATTTTAGCTGAAGGACATAAAGTCTACTTTTCTGCAAAGTAGATTTTAAAAATCTCATGGTAAAACCTTTAAAGTAAAATATTAATGTTCTCAGTTTATTCACTCACTTTTACCAATGGCAGCTCTCAGATCTGTGTTTGTAATTACAATCAGCATTTCCACCTGCTTCCACTGTCAGTTGCCCTTACATTACGCTTATTAGGCATTAACAAAAGACCCTCTAGTATCCCACAGGCTTTTGTGTCTCATTGCTCTGTGCCTGTTCCAAATGACCTTGCTGTAATGCAACCAGAGATATACAATGTGCCTTTTGCTCAGGCCCAGCTGGCTTCCGTTTGACTCCCTTCTCTGTGAACACTCAATGCTGAAAAAATGAAATCTTTTATGCACTCAACAAATCTTCATAGGTAAGACAACTATTTACATAGAGACTGTCATGCATTGCTAAACAAAATTATTACAAATATTTCCTTTGTAATAACTTTTAACAGACCTGGAAAGAGAAACACTTCAAGGATGAAAGAATTTTTAATGTCAAGCCATCAATCATTTTGATTCAACAATGAAAATTTATTACTGTAGCTTTGTATTACAAATATTACTTTCCAAATATTTGCATTAAACAGATTTCTGAGTCAACTCTGAATTTCATTTAACTTCAGTACTTTTTCTATATTGAAAAAGTAATACTGTCTTTTTTGTGATTCCAAATATATTGAAAAAAGCTTTTGCTTAGCCTACCATGTTAGTGAGGAACTAGGCATTTGTTCAAAGAAATTACTAAAAGAAAGAGAAGAAGATTCCCTCAAAGAACACACTTCATAAAGTATTTGAGATTTTGTCCTTTACTTCTGTAAAAACTATCCATCTGGCAACTGTGCACATGAAAATTTGTGAATCTATATTTTTACAGTAGTGTCTTAGAAGTCCCTGCACCTATAAAATGATTACTGTTCCACAGAGTCCATGGAACAGGAGTGCAAATTTTATCAATCAGGACTCATTAGTCTGAGTCTTTTGGAAGGTCTACACAGCAGCTCATAAACAATTGTCAAATACAAGAGCATTGAGAAAAACATATACTGATTATCTTTCATTTTTAGTTTTGAAAAAAAAAGAGGAGAGAGAAAATTGGAAAAGGCACCTCCATGAGTAAGCAAGACCATCCAACCAAAGCATGACAATAGTGAAAGCAATAGTTAGATGCAGGTAGTTAACCCTATTAGTTTTCATATTCCACCATGCATGACCAGCCTTCTTCTCGTATTTCTGCCATACCAGGCAGTGGCAAAACTATTGAGGCCTAAAGCCCTTTCACTAGATTTAGTCAAGTGCCTGTAAAATATGTAAGAGACAAGGAAAAAAACAAAACTGTAACAAACCAAAAGAGGTCCAATTCTATTTTTTTTTTAATTGCATGGTGCTTTTCTTTCTCTCTAGCAATACAAGTAACAGTATAGAAGTATTCAGTGATACCTATTGGAATAAGAAACAAAAAAATAAATATTTGAAAAATTTGGAAGCAACAAGGTTTACACTATTCTTTTAACTATGTAAGTGTGAAATCCCTTGGCATTCTGATGCAATTCCCTTAAGGTGTCTGACCTGAGCTAACTGAAAAAACTCACACAAAGCTATTACAACATGTTAAAATTCCTTGAATAAACATAACTTCCATCTTTATAAATAAAATACATTCATAATCTTTAAGGCTGTGTTCCAAAGAGAAATATCTTTACAAATGAGTAATAAAATGTAATAATTAATGGAAATTGTACAGCTCTAGCTAGCTATTGGACTTTAGAAGACAGGTAAATTAAGTTATAATACATAAAAATTCACTAGAGAGCATAAGTAAATAACTTAGAAGACCTACTGTGTTGTGAGCACTTACACTCATTGTAAGACAGTAAAATAGCAAAAGCTAGTACATTCCCAGATTCCCCTAGCAACAACAAACAATTATAACTGAAAATTAAATGCAGAGGAAGGCAAACCTGAAAGCAAAAAGAAGCAACACCAGAGCCACAAGCCAAAGCTGAAAGCAAATTACAAAGCAAGTATCAAACAATTATCATTACTGAAAGCACTTCAAAAAGAAGCCCCTCAAATACCACTCATCTACCTCCCAAAACTGAAGCACATCAGTCTTTAAGCTCTTTTTTCCAACACATGTATTGGGACTCCAAGCACATCTTTGGCTCCAGGAGACTGAGCTTACTGCTATCAAAAATAAGAGAAAAATTGGCTGGGGGCAGGGGAGAGGAAATCAAATTTTTATAACTTCCATCAGACTGCCCTTTCAGATAGGTATTGGTAAAGATAGGCAAATTTCTTTATTATTGCCTATAATGAATCTAACTAGCCTTTATCTGATAGCTGAGACCTTTACCAGAAAACCTCCATGATAATCAAATATATGCTGAAATTTTGTTTAGTTGCTTTGTTGTTGGTTGCCTTTTTTTTAATTGCATGAAAACATAAAATTGTTTTTAAATCTAAAAATATAATTTAAACTAAAGGACAGACCTCGAGTTTCCCCATGAAGTGTTCTGCAAGCCAGACATCAACAGTGTACTTTGAAAAGAAGTCTGCACTGCTTTTACAATACTAGGAAGAAAATAACACAGTACTCAAAAAAATCAGAATGGGCTAATAAGAATAAAAGTCCAGTTGTATTAATAGCAGCATGCCAGGCAGACAGTCAATGAACAAGGGAGTTCATCATCAACTGATTTCTTATTAAACTGACTTTACATTCAAAAAGAAAAATCAAAATAACATCACTAAATGTCCATTGAAATATGGACATGAAATAGTGTAAAACATGACTGGAATAAGCAGAAAAAAACTGGACAATGCAGTGAAGTTTGAAGAAAGTACTTTTAACACCTCAGAGATGAGTTTACAAAGGTGTCTTGGCACTTTGGTTAAGAAAGAAAATAGACAGTTAATTAAAATAATTTTTAAAATGTTAGAGAGCAAAAAAAGGAAAAGAATTTAAAAGAAAAAGACAAAAAATTCATGAGCATAAATTTTCAAAAAGATAGAAGTAAAAAGAACAGGAAGACAAATTTTATCCTCTTTATTATAAAAATATGTACTAAAAGAAAAAAAAATTACATGCCGTAGAAATGAAAAGGAAATCTGTGATGGTCCAGAAATGTAAAAGAAGAACTTGGAAAAGATAAACAGAAAAGCCTCTGAACAGTATCCAGGCACACCAGAAAAAAAGAAGTTGTTTAAAAATGGGACTGTTAGGCAAAGTCAGCTGGAGATCCCTCAAAAACCTGGATGGGCACATCTTCCAGAAGAGAAGCAATATGGAAGAATTTTGAGGTCTTATAGGTATGCCAGCTGGAACTTCAGCACAGCTTAAAGATGCTCTTAATTTAAATATCTACATGTCAGCTGTCTATGAAAGTACTCATTCCTGACAGTAAAAATCTTGGCAACTCAGTCAGTGAAATCCAAAGAACAATTCAGTTCATCACATATGGATTTGTATGTTATGAAGATACACAGAAGTGTTCAGTAATCACAGGAACAGCAGAGACAGTGTCACCCAGATAATAGGTCTTCACTGAACTTCTGCAATTTTTCACAGCCACAAGGCTATCACTTAAGGACTTCAATGCAAATATAAATAGTTCTTTTTCAAAGCATCTTTTCAAGGTTTGTTAGGACTGCTGGATTTGGGGGTGCTTGGGGAAGTGAGCTGTTTTTACACTTGCATTACAGCTCCATCATCCCAGAATAATACCACTGAAAGCCAAAAAAATTAAAACAAAACAATACCTCAATGGCTTGGTTAAAAAACATTTAAGCAAGAAGCAAAGTAACCTAATAGAAATTTTACTTCTGAGCTGCTAAAATTAACATGATTACAAGTTACTCACAAAATGCTTAAGGTTGAAAGTTGGACAGTCAGGCCAGGTCCCCCACTGAATCAAGGCTACCTAGAACAGATTGGCCAAGATCATGTCCAGACAGCTTCTGACTATTCATAAGGTGAGAGACTCCACAACCTGTCTGGAGCACCTGTGCCAGTGGTGTGTCACCTTCAAAATTTTTAAAAAAACATTTCTTGATGTTCAGGAGAAGCCTCCTGTGTTCCAGTTTGTGCCCATCACCTCTGGACCTGTCACTGGGCACTGCTGAAAAAAGACTTGCTGCATCCTCTATACATTCTCTAACCAGGTATATCCATTAGTAAGACCTGTCCTCAGCCTTCCCCAGTCTGAAAGACACCAGCTGTCTCAGATTTCAGTCATAGGAGAGAGATTCTAGCTCCTTCATGATTCTACTCGTCCCCTATTAGACTCTCTCCAGTACGTCCAGTTCTCTTCTGGTACTGTGGTGTCCAGCACCAGACACAAAACTCGAGGTGTGATCTCATCAGTGCTAAATAATGGAGATCAACAGTCTCGACCTGCTGGCAGTAATTTACTTAATGCAGCTCAGGGTAGCATTTGCCTTCTTTGCTGCAAGGTCACACTGCTGGCTCGTGTTCAACTTGGTGTTCACCAGAAGCCTCAGGACCTTTTCTGAAAAGCTGATTTCCATTTGATTTCCACCTGTAATGTATTGGTGTATGGGGCTGTTCTTCCACAGGTATATTATTTTGTAGCTCCCTTTGTTGAATACCATGAGGTTCCTGTCAGCCCATTTCAGCTTATCAATGGCAGCATGACCTTATCAGACACTCCTTTGAGTTGGGTGTCATCCGCAAACTTGCTAAGGGTACACTCTGTCCCATCATCAAGATCATTAATGAAGATGCTGAACTAGACTGGACCCAGTATTGCCCCAGGTGTACACTGCTGGTAACTGGCCTTATGATAGACTGCAAGCCACTGATGTCCACTCTCTGGGACAGCCATTGAGCTGGATTTCAAGCCACTTCACTGTCCGCTCATCTAGTCTGCATATCAACAGCTTTCCTATGAGGATCTTGCAGGAGACAATGTTGAAAGCCTCAGTGAAGTTCAGATACAGACAATATCCACTGCTCTTCCTTCATGTACTGATTTCATCATAGAATGTTATTGGGAAGGACAAGCATTACTTCCCCTTGGCCAAACCATGCTGATTGCTCCTGATTACTTTCTTAACCTTCATATGCCTGGAAACGGTTTCCAGGATTAGCTTCTCCATCATCCTCCCAGGGACTGAGGTGAAGCTATAGACCCACTGATCCTTCTTGCCATTTTTGAAGATTGAAGGAAAATATATGAGAATTCTTTGTCTTGTTCATACGGATACTGACTACAAGACACAATGTCCAAAGCATGCTGAGTAAACATTAAACATAAAAACTCTCATGTTTGCAATAAAAAGAATAGCCATGGAACCAGTAACAAAATAAAATGGATATTGCTGAAAGGCACTAGTTACTGGTATGTTACAGACTTGGGTTTTCTTATCCAAAATGATCTTGTGGAAATTCTTTTCATATGTTGAAAAGTGTCCTAAGCAATTACTTCTTTGAAGTAATTTTAAAAATCAAGAAGGTTGCCAGCTACTTTGCTCATTTTTTTTTTAGAGTACTATAGCACACTACTGGTTTTACTACAGTGTAATATAAAGGAAGATAAACTGGCTAGTACAATTCTCTCTCAAAAGCTGTTCTAATTACATGAAATATTGCAACTATAACCCTTTATTGCTACATATTGAGTAAAAACAATGACAATACAAACGCTTGACCTAATACTGAATATTGCCTCTCTTTCCAAACACATACAAAAAGACCTGCAGTCATCTTCACTATTCAGGCTTTTAGTCAATTTTCAGGACTTTTAAGCAATCTGCTGAGATCAACTTTACTTCCAAGATCCTTGCTCTTTCAGATATTGCACCCAAATGCTTTCAGAGTCCCTCCCCTCAGTTTATTCCTCAACTCAACCCAAGTGGTAAATACGTTTCTATGTAACTGTGAGAACAATCTTTACATGAAGTTCCTCTAAGAAAAGGCCTTCTACAATGAAAAACCTCAGGAAAGGTGCTCAGGGTAGAAGCAGGACAGAGGCAATATAGCCGCAAGATGTGGACAATCATAGAATCATTGAATGGTTTGCGTTGGAGGGGACCTTAAAGACCAGCTAGTCTCTAAGTGTTCCAATACCCTGCCATGGGCAGGGACACCTTCCACTAGACCATTGCTCAAATCTCCATCCGACTGGGCCTTGAACACTTTCAAGGATGAGACAACTCTCTGGGTAACCTGTACCAATGTCTCATCACCCTCACAGTAAAGATTTTCTTTCTAATATCTAATCTAAAACCTACCCTTTTTAAGTAGAGCTGGCATAGCACTACATGCCTTTGTGAAAAGTCCTTCTCCAGCTCCCTTTCAGGCTCCTTCATGTACTGGAAGGCTGCTCCAGGTCTCCCCAAGCCTTTTCTCATCCAGGCTCAACAAGCCCTACTCTCTTAGCCTGTCTTCAGAGGTGGGGTGCTCCTGCCTTCTGATCATCATTATGACCCTTTTCTAAACACACTCCAATATCTTTCTTATGTTGGTTCAAATTATTCAAATGAGTCTTTAATAAAGGTGGCCATGTGACCAACTTAAGACAGTTGAAGACTGCATTGCCACTGAAATAAAGGCTTATCAAGTTTGTCTCTTTTAGCCATAAATTTCTATATGCTGTCATGTTGGATGAATTTTCTAGATGCATCTGTTTCATCAAATGACAGCAAAACTCTTTATGCTGACTACCACAACAAAATCAAAAATTTCTGATCAGCAAGAAAGCATCAGATTGACCTTAATTATTGTGAAATTTCATCATTTGTCAACACACACACACACACACAAATCCCCAAGTAAATTCTCACTGTGATCAGTGTTCACTTCCAGTTTTATTGGGCTTTGATTTTCATTACATTAGCATAAGTTCAAAATTTATCAACTTCTCTCACCAGATTTGGCTCATTTCTCAGTTTAGGTCAACACTCTGCAGCGACATTTCCAGTGCCCACTCATACAACTTAGTTATGCTATGACAGGGGTCAGCAGATGGCACTATTACACATTTTTTAATACTATGCTTATTATTGTGAATCTTTCTTGAACATAAACCTTTGCTGTTTTGATTGGTGCGCATGTGCAAACATGTACACAGATGATCCATTTCAGCAGAACAACTCTAGCATTGTACTCATGGTGTTCAGGCTGCAGCTTAAGAAAAAAATTTGCCTCTATTTCAAGGTCACAGTCTGTTAAACACAAAGTATGGCTGACATACCCTAAACTCAAACCATATTTTCTCTCTAGTAAGAAATGGACATGAAAGCCACCATAATTATTACCACAATGAAACTAAGTCACATAAACACACTGAAGCATTGGACCTCCCTTTCCTCTATAAAGCAGAATGTCTACCAGAGTCTGACATATGTACTAGAAAACAAAATGAAAGATAAGTATTGCTCACATTCTCTTGCAATCATGCAACCCACCCCTTCCTTTCTATAAATTAACAGAATATTTATAATATCATTGCTTAGACTGGGATTATTTCATCTTTTTCCCTAGATTAAATTGAAGACAGTAATTCTGAACAAAACAAAAAAAAATTACCCTGGGAAAGATTTCTAACCTCAAAGAAGAAAGAATAGACTGAAAACATGCATGCTGAAAGTTTTATTTTTTAAAAAAGCAACATGTCAAGCATTTAAACTGCCTTTTGCACATGCACCATTTTCTAGAAGCTTACTCAGCTAAAACCTTACCTATATATGTCATTCAAACTGAACAGACAGCCTTTCTTCTTTAGCTGTATATTTCATCCTTGTTTACTATATTCATTCTGACCCTGAAATTTCTGCCAATTCAACTCTTCTGAAAGAATCTAGCTCTTTCATCCTTGTTAGTTTACTGTAAAATTCATGCAATATAAAGAAAGCAGACATAATTTCTATTTACGCAAAAGCTATTAATGGTGTAAACTAGTTTAATACTGTGTAAGCAGAGATATAGGAATGTATTTCTTTTTATTGTTAAAGTATTTCCTGCAACAAAGCCACAGAGAAGTTGTTTGCACAGAGTATTGAAAATTTCACCACACTAGAATTCTCTCCATCCTTGCTCACACAGCCCTCCTCTCCTTCAAATAGCTTCATGCTTGTTCAGTATTCTGCAATTCCCATGATGTTAGCTGGAGCAATCATCTCTCCCCTTCATCTAAGTGACACCAATACTCAAAGGGAATTCAGAGTAGCAAAAAGGAAGTAAGTTACTGCTTCAGAACTTGCCTCAATTCCAGAAACAGTCAGAGGTCTGGGGTTGTTGGAATGACAATGCTTTAGTAGAGAAGCACACAGATTACAGGATAATACTGATGTTGAAGCACATGGAAATGTCTGGAAAAACAGTAGAACAAGGGGTGATTGCTGATCAGTGGAGACCACAGCAAAATAGTGGGATATATGGAGCAATCTACTTCACTGGGCTGACTGTGCTGTTCACTCTTCCTGTCCTCTCCTGCTTTCATTCTTGCTCCAATCACTGAGAAGGAACTTGCAGCAGCAGTGCAAGAACCCATTCAAAGGATTCAAGATTGTGCAAATATTTAAGTATTTATTCAAGTTGGAATAAACTAATGACAATCTCCTTTGGCCAAAATTTCTACTTTTAGTTCCAAATTTCTGAAAACCACAGTTAGAACAAAGTCTGTACCCATTACTTGAACTAGATTCACCTTTTTGGTTTTTAATTTGAAACAAAACACAGAGGCTAAAATTGAGATATCACAATATACAAGAGTTTAATGACTTTCAGGAGCAAAATAACAGTGATACATTTGTTTATTTCAGTTAATGTCTTCAGCAGTTACTCTTCTTGGACTGATTAGTAATTTCATAGTCACTTGCTTTTCTTTATCTAACTAATCTAACACTTCAATGTAAGTCTTTAAATAGCTGTGATAGCTGGACTCCCAAATGAGGCTACAGTGGGACTGTATAGTCTTGCAAAAAACTAGTCAATCTGACAAGTTTAACTGCCTATTGTAGTCAGTTTGAGAAGACACCATAATTTGCAGGTTCAGTAAGATGTATCTACAGAAAATATTTTGCAATTAAATATTTATAGAATTGTCCACACTCTTTAAGATTTCATGACTGGATGAAAACTATAATTTCTAGCTAATTAAACAACACATTTGAAATGCTATTTTAAGAAAACTCTCTGAAAGAAAGGGAAAAGCACCATCTCAAGGTAAAAGGATGGAAATATTCCATTTATTACACCTGCTTTTTAATTTTTGTTTTCATTTCATCATGAAATTAGACTAAAAAATAGGTTTTCATAGCCAGACATGATACAAAACCCATAGTTAGATGCTTATTTGGCACTACATATGGAATTTATTGTATGACAATCCAAAAAAACAAAAAGTTCAAACTAACTTCATAAATAGTTGTTTTCAGTTGGTAGGTCAAATAATGAGCCAATGACACAATTACTAAACTGAAAGACAAAGCATGATTCATATTTCATTGTGTCTTCTTAAACTATATTTTCAATTTTGCAATACAGAAAAGAGTATTTTCTTTTTCTAAAAGAAAATCCTCCTCTTCTTACTATTACAGTAAGGGAAGTTTGATAGGTATAGACCACACTTTTTCTCAGGAAGCTACAATCTCAAACACTGTCTTGTTTGCTCTCTAAGTAAACAGTATTTGCCAATGCAGCTACAGTTTAGGGGAGGATAGGGATGGTTTACTCTCACTCAATGGCAATGACCGATGTCAGGAATGCAATGTCACTAAAAAAGTACTTCTCAAGTTTCCCTCAGTAAGCAGGAGAAAAAGCAAACACACACAGCACAAACTCCTAGACTGCAGCCAGTGAATTTCCCTTTATTACCAAGCCAGTTTAAGAGTCATTTCTCTAAAGAAAACACTACAAAAATGCTTCCTCTAATGTACTGTGTATGGAGATGATTAGCACAATTTACCTTCTCCTCAAGGTGCAGATTTTGCTTGATTGAAATGAGTGTACTTTATATATATTGAGATCTCCTTTTAGTTCGGCAAAAAAAGAAAAACATTGTTGGACTACACTAAAGTTTCCATCCTGCATGTCTTGTAGAACGCCAGCACCTTGATGGGTCTTCCTCCTTCTCTCTCCCCAGACACCTTGCATTTGTCTTTGCAGGAAGAAAGAAGACAGGAGACAAAGCAGCAGCTTATACTTGCTTGCAAAAACACAGCAACATTTCTGAGAAGATCTACAGATGCTGTATCCTGAAGGATCATTATCAAGATTTCCAGCAGAGTAAAATTCTCTCTATATAAAACAGCACAGTAATTGCTCAAGAGACAGACAAAAACCAAACAGCAAGCACCAACAGAATTTTTTGTTGTTTTTTTCTTATTACTTGTTGCAACAAATGTCTCCTTCCTATTACTGTAAAATAACTGTTTGCATTTGGATACTTAGCAAATATTTTTCTTTTATCGGAACAGTTAGAGAAGGAATTCAAACCAGCAACATTGTTCATATACCAGAAAAATGCCTTTAGAGAGCCTGGCCTGAATTTCAGCAAGCAGGCAAAAAGAGAGAATGTCCCATATATGTAAGTCATTCAAGACTAAATCAAGAAAATAACATGTATCTAAGTCAGTTCAATCCCTCACGTCTAAAACTGCTTAAATAATTAAGAAATTTATTCTTTAATAGTAAACATTTATTAGAACTAAATGTTAAATTACATTTGAAATTGCCACATAAACTGTAAACCCATTGTAGTAATGCATGGTCTAATTAAGGCATCTAAGAAATAAATTTAGCTAAACAGAACAAATTCATTGCTTAAGTATCAATGTCTGCTTGTTGAAGGGCTAAACCATTACTCAACTAAGAAGTCTTAAACAGACTTTTAGTCTACTTGTTATTAAAGTTTAGTAGTACATTCATCATTATCAGTTCATTCAAATTGCTGAAACAGTCCAAGATACAAAAAACCCATATCCTACATCCCTTTTCAATCCTTGAATATAAGTGAAAAGGGAGATATACATGTTCTAATGTAATGAAGAACCAGGAAATCAGTTAACTGAGTCTCAAACTGCCTGCACTATTTCAGCAGCTGTTTTAAATGCAAATATTTTGAGGAACTGTAATTAGAACACCTAAAATTACACATATTTACCAACAAAAGCAGTTTGAAAATTCTAGGCTTTGATGCTCACTGACAGAAAGGCAGCTTCAAGTTCAGAATGAGGCTTTATTTAGAGGTGTATTAGAACGCCTTAATGGCAAAAAACACTGAGCTTTCCTTTACAAGATGTAACTGAAAAAGCACAGTAGAAGAAGATACAGTGACAGCTGAAACACAATAAAATTACAATACAATTCTGATACTCTGAAAATACACATGTATCCCTTTAATAAATTATTTTGAATTATCACTTAATTTTAGAAAATTCTTTATCAAACTCCCAAAGGCTTGAATATGTATATATCCCTCCTACTGCCCTCCCCCCTCAAAAAAAAAGTCTCCGTCGATTAGAAATTTCAGGAAAGTACACCACTAAATGGTTATATTCAAATTAGCTCTGATTTCTGAACTCACGTAATTAAAGAAGAATCTACATTTTTTTTTATTTGAAAGCCATCAACATTCAAGAGAAAAATAAAAGAAAAAAGGGGCAGAAACATTAGAAATCCCTGTGGTTTCTGTCTAGGGTTGCAGCCTGCCTCAGTGCTGACAACTAATTGTAAGCACTGATTTGATTTTATATGCAAGAAAAACTTCTCTATTGCCTTTTCCAAATTTCCTGTGAGAAAAGGCAAGAAAATTAGGTAAGGTTCTAAAACCTAGACCCTAAAAAAAACATGGATTTTGATGTAAATCCAAGAAACAGGCTTTACCAGTTGGATTACTGGAGAACAGTGAAGTTTGTTACATTTCTGACTGTTAAACAAAAGAAACAGTGATTTTTTTTTTCATCCACTGACACTATCAGCCTCTTCTTAGGCCTGCATTTAATATTCTAAGAGGTTAGAAACAAACAAGAAGCAAAATTTAATGTTAAAATATTTAATGCAAAAAAAGTATTATTTTCTTAGAGGTAAGATTTCTGTTTTGGAAACCTGCCATTATGATTGTTGAAACTATCACTTTATTTGACCTATAAATATTTGCAGTCTATATTTTTTAAGTGAAAAAGTTAGTCTGAACTCCTCTTACTGAAATCCATTTTAAATATTTTAAATTACCATTGTATTATCTGCACAAGGAATGCATAGTAACGTCATAGTATATGTTTAAATAGTCAGGCTGTTGACAAAAAAAGATTAACAAATCACAAGAGTGAATTCTAACAATATGGGGAGAAAAGGAGGCCACTTTTGATACTTGCAATAGGTATGATAATTTGTAAAGACATGAAAGCTTTGACAAACCAAGAACTTAGGACCATTAATTTAATGTGATAAGACTTACTTAAAAAAAAAAAAAAAAAAACAAAACAAGAAATTTAACCAACAAAAATCCCCCAAACTTCTAAAACTTACTTTTTAGTTAAACTGACTGTATCATGGAAAGTCCAACTATCTCTGTGGAAAAGGATTGTGGCTGCTTTCAACGAACACAGATATTCCTGACTCTTCTGGAATTATTCCTGCTGCCTCACAACAAAATTATTCCATATCTGGTGTCCACAAAATATCCAACCACTGCTCTGGGAAAAGGCTGATTAGAAGCCTTTTCTGCTTTTGTGGCCTTTCTGGCAACATCACCTCAGCATGAGAAAGTCATTCCCAATTCACAAACTGAAAAGTATCTACTTTGCCCTATGTAACTCTCTGTAAATCACTGCAGACTTCCTTTATGTGGACTGGTTTCTCTCAAGCACATATAGCCTTGGGAAAAAACCTTTGGATAGATGCACACACAAATTTCCAAAGTAAATTCTACAACTGCTATTAAGTCAAAGCAAAGTAGATATAAATATTTAAGATAAGAGATCAGGACAGTGCTTTCAAGCATGATTACCTTCAAACTTCCCTTTCTTTTTCTACCATGAGTGAAGGATTTTATTTTTGCAAATACCATTTTCAGTGAAGCAGAGTATTCTTTTTGATAGTCCACAGCAGAACATCCATGGCAGAGTGAACTACATTCAAAACTCCCTTTAATACTGTGTTTCTTATGAAGGATTTAATTAAGAAAAGCTGTATCATAGCATTCAAGAATTTCAGGATCACAGAGATCTAGATGTTATGCAATATCCTTATAAAAACAGAAATGCTGGAACAATGGAACAGAGCTCTACTGTAACCAGACTGAAATTTCCATGGAAAAGAAATCTGCTAATCAGTATGTACTAGTTCTGTATACAAAATAGGGATTAACCTATTTTCCTCCATGTACCATCTGGATGCTAGGCAAATGAAAAAAATCTCTTTTCACCTGCTACAAAATTTAGACACTTAATCATGTTGCACTAAGATCTGCATTAGATATGCATATTCATATCCCATTGCATTAAATGTTTCGTGTTCCCCGATACTGACTTGAATGCTCTGCTTTGCTCTCGAGATGAGCATTACAAGAGTTAAAACCTTACAAAACACATTAATTGTTTTTATTGCAAGAACAGAGACCAAAGAAACAAAAAATGGCCTATGCTAGCTTACAGCTTTTCTTAAACATGTTCAGAATTTAGCTAACTGAAACTTCACAAGGTAAATGGTCCAAATCAAAATGCGCATTTTAAGCGAGTATGAACTCTTACATCTTCAAAAATAATCACCAAAGACTTCTGCTAGTTTCATGCAATAATTTATGTTGATCTGTAAATGCCAGCAGGGAAACTAAAAGCAGTACTCTATTTTGGAACAAGCACTACCACTAAAAAAACCAGCTGATCTTTTGAAACTGTTTGATACTTAGAATTTCTTTTTCACCTTTCCTCCACACACCAACTACTAAATTACCTCTCTTTCAAAATGAATAGTTATCATGGATGAGCTTTACTGCCAATGAAGAGCTGATATCCACAAAAGACATTGCACCTATCTGTGCCAAAATCCTTGACACTAAAAGACCATGTGAGCCATTATGACATCTTTTGTATTGAAGTTGTAATTAAAGAATTTGCCCAGCAGGACTAAGGCCTTATTAACTGTCCATTTTATATAAGAAAAGCAAAAGTGCAACTGGTACAGAAAAGTGGAGTCTCTCTCTGCTGACCATGATTGGAAAGATGCTCTTTCAGAAAGCAACCCGAATTTTCCATATATTATCCAGGTGATAAATATCTTGTACAATCTTACCAGTAATTGTACAAAAATAATCTCTTAACAGACAAAATGCCTGCTACAGTTGACAAGTTTATGAAGCATGGAACTGCTACTAGTTAAAGGCTTTCAATTAGAATAAAAATATTCTAAGCTGCTGTGTTTATCAGACTGCTGTTGTGTTCATTGCCTATGTTATGGCATAGGCAGGTCCTAGATGTGTCTCCTGAGCAGTATCCATTAAACGAAATTATGCTTCATCTTCACATCCTCATTAAGCGGAGTGGTATAACAAGGCAGAAATTATGACATCCTTTAGTAAGATACCTCTACATCCACATCCATGTGGCACTGATAAATGAACAGCTATAATAAATCAGGTATGCAATCCGTATGAAAGATATGCAAACAGTCATGCAGCTCCATACAGGAAACTGCAGTCCAGCAAGACATGAACATCCGTGCAAAAGAATAATCAAAATGTCTAAACTGGAAAAAAAAAAAAAAAAGCTTGATTGAATGCAACTTATCCTGCACCTCTTTTGAGCATTCTTTGATGACAAGCAGCAATTGAGCATACAGATGACAGAAAAGACAAACTTCCTTGACAGAAGTATCCTGTGCTCAGAGGAAACCTCTTCAGACAAAAGATGCACAGGCAAACAGTTCATCCATCAAATAATACAGTGAAGTGCGTTAAACAGTGTTTATCCCCTCTTTCTCCCATAAAGGGAAAAATCATATTCATCTAGGAAAAAGACTCACATGGTAACAACTTTATTAATAGCCTTTATCAACGTTGCCTTGGAGTAGTCTGAAAATAGTTCTGGCAAATTAATGGATAACTAGAATGAAATCATGGAAATCTGATCCCATGTTGTAAGACCAGGACGGAGAGAATGGTCAAGCCTCAGTTGACCCTGACTTTGTACAGGATATGCTGCTCCAACTAGATCTCTAAACATCTATGGGGCCTGATGGGATTCATCAAAGAATCCTCAAAGAACTCACTGATGTCACTGCAAAGCCTCTCTTGATGACTTGTGATGGTCCTGGGAATCTGAAGAGTTCCTAATTGACCTGCTTGTCCTGCTTGCCAAACCCGATTTCCTTCTACAACAGGGTAACCCACCTACTTGGAAAGCCAGTAGATGCTCCCTTTTTGTACTACAGAAAAGCTTTTGATACTGTTTTTCTCACAGTATCGCTCGGACAAAGTGTCCACATTGAGCTGGATAGCTATGTTACATGATCAGCAAGCAACTGGCTCACAAGTCAGGCACAAGGAGTTTTAGTGAATGGAGTGACATGAGGCTGATGACTGGTCACTAGTGGGGTTCTGCAGGGCTCCATTCTCACCCATTCTCTTCAACATCTTTAATTAATGACTTGGACACATGACCTGGAGGAACACTAATTTTGCCAACAACACCAAACTGTGGAGAGCTGTTGAATCCCTAGTGGGCAGAGAGGCCCTGCAGAGAGACCTTGAGAAATTAGAGAAATGGGCAATGACAAACCAGACGAGGTTGAACAGGGACAACTGCCAGATTCTACACCTGCAAAGGCAAAACACTGGCTGTGTGTACAGACTGAAGAATGAGTAGCTGGAGAGCAGCACTGTCCAAAGGGACCTGGAGGTCCTGCTCGATGAAAAGTTGAATGTGAGTCAGCAGTGCCCTGGCAGCCAGGCGTGTCCTGGGGGGCATCAGGCACAATATTGCCAGCCAGGCAAGGGAGAGGATTGTCCCTCTCTGCTCTGCACTGGGGAGGCCTCACCTTGAGTCCTATGTGCAGTTTCAGGCACCAAAATATTAAAAAGATGTTGAGCTATTAGAGAGCATCTGAAGGAGGACCATGAGGATGGTGAAGGGTTTGGAGGGGAAGTCATGTGAGGAGTGGCTGAGGTCACTTGGTCCACTCAATCTGGAGGAAACTGAGGAGAGACCTCATTGTGGTCTTCAATATCCTCATGAGGGGAACTGGAGGGGCAGGCACCGATCTCTTCCCTCTTGTAACTGGTGATGGGACTCAAGGAATCACCATGAAGTTGAATCAAGGGAGGTTTATGTTGGATATCAGGAAAAAGTTCACGCAGAGTGTGACCGGGCACTGGAAAAGACTCCCCAAGGAAGAAGTCACAGCACCAAGCCTGACAGAGTTCAAGAACTGTTTGGACAAGGCTCTCAGACACATGGTGTGATTATCAGGCAGGACCAGGAGTTGGACTCAATGATCCTGATGGGTCCCTTCCAACTCAGCACATTCTATAATTCTGTTTTCCCATATTTCCAATGGGCAACCGGAAAAAGAAGTAAGGAAGAAATGAGAGATTTAGCTGAGTAACAGCATCTATGAAAAAACCTGAGGAGGTGGTTCTTAAGCGCAAACTGGGATGACTACGATGATACAGAACTTCTTTATCACTGATTTCACTGCACTGCTACACTTTTATGCAACAATACTGCATAAGCATGCACAGTACCCCCTTCATTTGGTACCCCCTTTTCAATTCTGAATGATATTCCTACACTTCACACTGTAGGCTCTGCAGCCTGCCTAGTATAAAATAACTGATACTGAATCTATCCTTAGCAAATGAACAATAGTTCTGATCTCTAAATACTGATTCATTCTGAAGCAAAGTTTAAAGTTTAAAAGACTGGAAAAAAATATACTCAGGAACAATTAACATGAAAACTGTTGGTTGCTAGCAAGAACAGCTACACTAGTGATTCGTATTACACACATGCTTTCTAATTCAAGAGTCAGAATAGGTACAAAAATAGCACATACACTGAACATAACAAAGGTAGTGAACAATATACTTGAATGTATATATATACATACTTTCATGGGCAATTATTCATGTGCTACTTAATGATGTGTCATAAATACACAACCATTTAACACTGATAGTAGTTGCACTGTAGTATGCTGTGGTACATGACAAAAATTAGGGCTAGTAAGCATTAAATTCTAGATGATTTATTGATACTACACTACTACTTGCTAAACCACTCATATAGCCATGCCTTGACTGCTCAGGTATTCACAATATGAAATGTGAGCCGTAGAGCAGAATGGGGTGACTTAGTACAAATATTAAAAGTTAATGCAAATTTTTCATCAATGGCATTCTTATGTGAACACTATAAATAATCTGCCTTTTCTTAAATCAGGATAATGAGTCTCCTGCAAAAATACATACAGAAATTAGGAAATACACATCTCCTGTGTTTGCATGACCCTAAAAAAAAACCCTTCAAGTATTTTGCAACATTGATACATTCAACCTAACCTTAAGCCAAGATAGGCCAAGAAAACAGCCAACCTATAAAAGTTCTTTTAGCACTAAACTTCAGACTATTTTGGGTGACTGGATAATATTTTAACATTTTATGCTCCTAATATATCTAATATGGCCTTGTCTTTATGTCAGTGACACACCAGATGAAGAAGTTACACAACAGCAAACAACAAAACACAGAATCATCAAGGTTGGAAGAGACCTTTCATCTAGTCCAAATGTCAACATAGCACCTCTCAAACATCCATAAGCCATATCCACAAGTGCAACACCATCCACAATTTAATACAGTAAAAGGGTACCAAAATGAAATGAAACATTAACTAGAATAAATTTCTGGTCTGTTTAGCTAGCAGATTAAGTTCATTTTAGAACAACATATTGCTCGTCTAGACATGTGGGGTTAAACTGCCTAATTTGGGCTGCATGCAAGACATGTCTGATGGGGTTTTTTTGGTAGGGTTTTTGTTGGTTTTTTTGGGTTTTTTTTTAATTAGTCAGATCTCTCGAGCAGTTTTATAAGAATTCAGGAAAAGTATTATTTCTATTATGTATTTTATATCCATCAATAAATGGATCATTATGTAATACAAACTCAGGGTTCTCCCTGCTCTGGTATAAATTGTCCATGGACTTCAGCCATTCAGGGATGTCATTTCTTCAGGCAGGCCCCAATTGCCACAGGAGTACATATACTCAAGTAGAAATAGTTATACTAATGGCAAAATTTACTTTCATCGTATTTAGTAGCACTGGAATGCTTGAGAGATGCACATCTCAAAATACATAAAATCCACTTTAGTTCTAAACATGATTTCAAATGATTTCAAAGGAGTTTTCAATTTGCATACTGATGTGCACTGTATTATCTGCACTCTTTAAAATTCAGAAAAAAGTGCAGATAAAATAATCAGTCATTTCCTTTACTCAGAAATATAGTGCAATCCTAAATGCTTCAGTCCTAAGAATAAGTAGTAAGCTTGTTAAATGCTTTTAAGTAAATTTCTACAAACAAATACGTAATGTAGAATCATTTAGGTTCTGAAAGAACTTTAAGATCACCAAGTTCACCTGTTAACCCAGTACTGTCAAGTCCACCACTAAACCATATCCCTCTGTACCACATCTACATATTTTTAAATACCTCCAAGGACACACACTCAACCATTTCCCTCAGCAGCATGTTCCAATGCTTGACAATCTTTACTGTAAGGAAATTTTTCCAGTCTAAACATTCACTGGTGCAACTTAAGGATGCTTCCTCACAATCCTATCACTTGTTGCCTGGGAGAAGAGACTAATCCTTCCTTTCAGGTAGTTGCAGAGAGTGATAGGATCTCCTCTGAGTCTCCTTTTCTCCAGACTAAATACCCCCAGCTCCCTCGGCTGCTCCTCATCAGACTTGCACTCCAGACCCTTCCCCAGCTCTGTTGCCCTTCTCTGGACCCTCTCCAGCCCCTTGTTGTAATTAAGGGCCAAGAACTGTGCATGGCCTCAGCACTGCCAAGTACAGGGGGATAATCCCTGCCCTGGTCCTGCTAGCCACACTATTGCTGACACAGGCCAGGATGCCGTTGACCAAGAACTTGGGCTGGTTCATGTCTTGCTGCTGTTGACCAGCACTCCCAGGTCCTTTTCTACTGGGCAGCTTCCCAGCCGCCCTACTCCAGCCTGTAGTGCTGCATGGGGTTGTTGTGACCCAAGTGCAGGACACTGTACTTCTCCTTGTTGAACCTCATACAACTGGCCTCAGCCCTTCAATCCAGCCTGTCCAGATCCTTCTGCAGAGCCTTCCTGCCCTCCAGCAGATCAACATTCCTGTCCAGCTTGGCCTCACCTGCAAACTGACCAAGGGTGCACTCAAGCCCCTTGTTCAGGCTCTTGATAAAGACATTAAACAGGGTTGGTCCCAGTACTGAGCCCCGGGGAACACCACTGGAATCTGGCCACCAGCTGGATGTAATTCTGTTCTCCAGCACTATCTGGCCATTTGGTCAGTTTTTCACCCAGCAAAGAGTGCACTTGTCCAAGCCATGATCAGCAAGTTTCTCCAGGACAATGCTGTGAGAAACAGTTTGAAAAGCTTTACTGAAGTCTAGCAGTATCCACAGCTTTTCCCTCATCCAGCAAGTGGGTCATGCTATCACAGAAAGAGATTAGCTTGTTCAAGGAGGACTTGTCTTTCACAAACCCCTGTTGGCTGAGCCTGATGCCCTGCTTGCCCTGTACATGCCCTGTGATGGTACTTGGGATGGTCTGCTCCATGACCTTCCCTGGCACCAAGGTCAGGCTGACAGGCCTTTAGTTTCCCAGATAGCCTCCTCCTGACCATTCTGTTAAATGGGTGTCCCATTTGCTAACTTCCAGTCAACTGTGACCTGCCCAGTTAGCCAGAGCTGCATCTAAGTGATGGAAAGTAGCTCAGTGAGCACTTCTGCCAGCTCCCTCAGTAGTTTTGGGATGGATCCTATCCAGTTCCATAGACTTGCATGTGTCTGAGTGTTGTAACAGGTTGATGACCACTTCCTCTTGGATAATTTATTCTGCTCCCTGTCATCCAGCTCAGGGGTCTGAATACCCTGAGAACAACCAGTCTTACTATTAAAGGCTGAGTCAAAGATGGCATTAAGTATCTCAACCTCTTCCTCATCCTTTGCCACTATCCAAGAAAGCATGGAGATTGTCCTGAGATTTCGTTTTGTTATTAACATATTTATGAATATATCACAGTAATTAAGTCAAATAAATTTTCCAGAACTGATCAGGAAGTACAAGAAGTAATCTTCTGCTAACGTAGGTGTTTGCTTCACAGAAGTAGGAAAGGATCATGAAGGGTTTTCAGTCTATGCTGAATCCTAAATGGCTGAAAAAAGGAAAATTCAGTCTATACTTTAGTATTACTATTTACAGTATCTCAATTTCAGATAATGAAACAGATGTATCTAAGCAGATGATAACTTGCCCTTGTCTAGCTACACAAAAGCAGAATATGCTGAGGTACATTCTTCAAGGCCTAGAAAATAAATGCTATAAGCATATATGTCTGACCTTGCCCTTCCATTGCTGCTTTCTCACAAGATTACACTAAAAATTAAAGATTTATTACTTATATTAGTGATATACTCAGGTTTCTTTCTCTTCTTTTTTTCTTTTTCTTTTAAAAAGATTGCCCACAATTTTGTGTTCAAAGTTGCAGCCAACAATTCTTGAAGCATAACAATGCTTTCCCTTACTGTACTGCAGACAGATTTCTGTAAGAGTCAGGTCAAGACAAATGAATGTCATCCAAACCAAGATCATCAAAAATCTCTGCAGTTTTCACATAACGCATGTCTCTGACCTTATCTTATTTAACAGCAAACTGTTTCTTAGCAAGCCCCAAACAATCCCAACCTCACAGATATTGTTTCCAAAGCTAATGAGCCACGGCACAGAACAGCTTCCTTCTTGGGTTCAGGGACAGCTAAAGCTCTCCTAGTTGAAGTTCCCATTCAGGATAAAAATGTTTCATTAACCAGTTTGGTCTTCCTGTTCTAATTTAAATTAGTTTAGAAAGGAGGGGGAATAGTACTTATAAATAGGCTAATTTATGTTTTAGATAGACTTTAAAACAAGTACAGCTTCAAGCCTTTTGTCCTGCTCCACAGCAAAGCTGGAAGAAAAAGTCTATTTCTGGCAGGCCATTATAGCTTCCCTTCAGGTTCTTAAATCTGATAAAAGGAGCTGAAGAATTAAAGAAGTACTATGCATGCTAGAACTGCAGTGCTATAGTGGGAGAATGGGATTAGCATGCTAACAGGAAAGCAAACAGAACATTTCCCACCTACACAGAACTGTATGACAAAAAGACTATCAGAGGTAATGTCAGATCACCAGTGTCAGCAGGAGTAAAAGAGAAGCACACATTAATACCACCACATAGGAAAAGATGTATCAAAGATATTACTTCTGTCTTCCCTCTCACCTCTCCCTCATGAGAGGAATTTAATTAGAGGTTTAATTAAAGCCTGAGGCCAGAATAAAGGTTTTCATACTGAAAGAGTTCATAAAAACTGCCATACAAGGTCAGACAAAACCACATCTATCTAGTAAAATACCTGTTTATTAACAAGACATCAGAATATACCAGGCAAAAAAATATAAGCATATGGTAAGTAAATCCATTGCTTAGCCTAATATCCTCTCCAGAACCTCTAGTATTTTCTTGAAACTTCTTGAGCTAGTGGGTACATATTTGTATGTGATGGGTTCTGCTGCAAAAGCCCATAGCAAATTGTCTCAGAACTTAACTACACATGATATTGAAAAGCATCTTAAATTTTGAAGGCTTTTTGCTTGTTAGATTAACATAACTCCTAGTTAGAAGGAGCAAATCTGTTTGATTCTGTATCATTATTTCAGCAGAATTCTACCCTACTGGCATGCTGTTCTGATCTTCTCCTTTGCACATTTGTAATGACTCTTAAAACTTCCCTTTCTGTGACTGAGGATTGAATTAACATTTTCATTAATTTCTGTCAATTTACAAGGTTTTCTTCTCTGTGTACTAACGATCAACTGAAGTACATTAGATCAATATGTAGTATTAGGATTATTCCTTCTCCATATACACACTTATTTACATTGAACTGCATTTTATCAGTTGGATTTTTTTTTACTTATCCTGAATTATTCTGTAATATCTGCAAATTTTGACACCTCATTATTCATTCTTCTAAATAATTCATGAATACATTAAGAGCACAGGCCTCAGTCCAGATCCTTATGGGATTCCATTGATGACCTCCCTTCAGTATGAAATCAGGGCACTTATTTTTGTTCTTTTCGTCGTACATTTTAAGCAGTCTTCACATATGTAAAAATTTCTCCTTACATCATGGTAGCTCAAATTCTTTTCAAGAGCCTCTGGTGAAAATCTAGCCAAAACCACTGGATTATATGAAGTGTTCATACACAGAGTTTCCTTCAGAAAATGCTGCTCCTTAAAACATGTTGAAATGTTTTCAGTGTTCACTCACATGCTATCTTATTTTGAACAGTCATTTCTAGTTGCTTGCCAGTAAACTTATCAGATATACTGACCTGAAACTCCACTGATGTCCTCAGAACTATATTCATTATTATATACTGTAAATGCATTTCTTCCTATTTGAACTCCTTAGAAAGGCTGGTGAAGAGGACTTGTACTTAACTAGTTGCTGCTAATGGCACGACATGTACAATTCCTGCAAGGGCCAGCAGACTGGGAGCAAGCAAGCAGCACAACAGGTTAACGCTGAAGAGAGAGGTCTCGTGCTGCTGAGCATACTGCTGACTCACACAGCAAGGAACGCTGCACTGCAAATCCCAGCTGACTCATGCAGCACAACCAACAGCCCCTGGGTCCTCACTAACACATACCCACCTTTATTGAATCACCCTGCAACTGGAATAATGCTGCAAATCTTGAACTTGGGAGCAACAAAGACCTCAAGATACTAGTTTAGGTCAAGGAATTTCTTTACTTTTACGGTAATACTTCAAATGAGGGAGTCTGCTCTGATTATCCCTGGGAGAAAAAAATGCACACACTGCACACCTGTCACACTATTGAGGGACTGCTGGAAGGTCAATCCATGTTACGTGCCAAGCAGCTGTCCACAAGAGAGGAGGGTGATGTAAGAAATAGCTCTCTCAAAAGTCAGACAACAGCTATGGAATCAGGTCCACAATTTTGTTGGCACACTTGATTCCCAACAATTAAATTTTTACATGTTGTAGGACATGTCCTACTTTATTTAGAAAAAACCCAAGAACAGAGAGTGATCTCCCCAAATGAAACCACACATTCCCTTGATAAAAATTAAATGAAGCATACTAGATTAATATACAGGTCAATGTGGGCTGAGAAAAAAAAAAATCTTTAACATTCCCTCTTTTTCTTTGCTCCCTTAGATACTCATTAAGTAACAGATGTTGCACTCATTTATCAGCAAGTGGAAACAACAGACTGATGATTTTATCTGTCACTAGTTACTGTAGAAGAGGACTTTACAAGCACTGTTTGGAGTATTTCCAATCTGATTTTGTGACATCATACTGCATTGAGCAAACTGCAGGCAACACTGAAACACCAGACTGCTACTGAAGAATTACCAAGTCCTAGTACCACATTAGCTAGGGTGTGTATTAGATTCATAAAGCTTTTCAAAGTTTTTATTTAATCAACCTCTGACTCAAAAAAAAGCCAGCATTAAACCTCTTTAGAGCAAGAATTAGAAGGTCACATATGGGAGCTGTATTTTTTAAAGTATTAGTTAAAAATCACTTTACATATTCTAACATTAAAGTGAAGAAAAAGGATCAAATAGAATCTGATACTTCTCAGGACTTTGAACATCAATCTCCTTGGACAACAACCTTCAGAATATGTACATGAAAACAAACATTTCGGTTTTAGGCACCTTTCAACAGTCACTCTCTTGAGTACTTGAATAGAGTTGGTTTACTATTTATAACTTTCTGTATAAATTTTAATACAACTTCATGAACTGTAAATTGTAACACTCATAAATATATAAATTATATGCTTTCCTAACATAAATTCTTATAAGTAATTTTTCTTCACTGCTAGTCAAATAAGATCATGCCTTCCTCATAAATGCCAATACCCAGAGTGACCTTGGGCAAACAATATCACCTGAAGTAGGTAAAATTAAGTCTCAACCAGACTTTTCAACTGCATCTTTATAGACATATCTGATTCTTTCAGCTTCATATAATTACAATATGAATAAAAATAAATATCTTCTCTCACAGAAATTTTAGAGGCAATTGTGATGTTCTGAAGCATCATAATCTTTTAAAATCTGGAAGACTTTAGATGTTCCAACTTCTTTGTTCATCACAACAAATCTATTACACTGATGCAAAACTGCTTTGGCATAGTTCCTCAGGATTGTTTCCACTTACCTTTCTAATTTTACACCATCCATACCTGTTCTGCCTTCTAGCCAAATAAAAATCCTCATTCTCTATCTAGATTTTCATTGTGACTTTTATTACTTATTATCTAGTTAATGAGAAGAAAGTTATGGTAAAATAAAATCTGAAAAGAAAGGAGTAAGGGCAAAACAGTGTCCTTTCTCCAGATGCTTAATATATGTAAATAGTCCCCACAGCCTCCAATATACGTTAACCTTATTTGTAATAGAAAATCTTAATCTTATCAGCAAATTAAAACCCCTCTTTTAACATCTTATTCCCAAGCAAATGTAATTTCACGTTTAATTTACAGTCATTCATGTCCAGTGAAGAAGCAAGAACTTTTTGTGGCTACTTTATCTTTACAATCTAACTGTAGAAATTAGGCAACTCTTAGAGTAATAAATGACACAGAGTAAGATTCTAGATATTTTGACTATTTTTTCTGGTCTTTCTAAACTAATTAAGAAGTCCTTAGTGCATTCTAGTGGTATCACAAACAAAATGACAAACCTTCCCTGCCTTGCTCTCCCCCCCACAACCTCCCCAGCCCCCCCCCAAAAAAATCTTCTTACTTTTGAAGTGTTCAACACTTTATTAAACATACCAATTTGTTCAGTCTAAACACCTGTTCATCAGTGGCCAGATCTAGTTCTTCTTCATCTTAATAATTTTTAAATTTACTAATTAAAGTACGTTTCCTAAAATCTAGCAGTATAGTGATTTTTGTTTTCAACTTCTTTTAAGTTGCAAGAAGTTTCTTCAGTTATCACTAGGTAAATAAAGCCCTGCAGCTCACCAGGCAGCAGTGGCAGAAGGTGGCCATGTGCTGTACAATAACTGATACATGGTTGAAGAAAGATTCAAAAAAGATGATGGACAAAGTAGGACATAACAATGATGCTGTAACAGAAATAGAATGTGATCATCCAATGTAACAAGCTCTTAAAGCTCCACCACTGTAACTGTGGTTGGATTTTGATCCTGGCTGACTGCTCCTTAAGAACAGCCAAAGGCATTGCTTCCACCTTTGCTGACAGAGATAAGGTATGTACCCTGCAGGTGGCATATAACCTTTTTCTTCCCCTATATCAAAGTACCACAGAAATAGCAAAAGAAAGCAATTCAAACTCTGAAGGTAATGCAAGTTTACAACAACCCTAGGAGTTAGAAAGAATAAAAAAAAGACAATCTTCATTGCTTCTAAACTCTGTGTGAGGAGATGCATTGACTCGATCAGCGGATACAGCTCAGGAAGAAGTTTCTGAAGTTAATGCCACAAGCTTCTTTATCCTATACATGTGGGACTGTACAAAACTCCTGAAGAACTAACATCCCGGTTTCATTGTTCTTTAAAGTGGTTTTTAGGCTCCTGCCAAAAGTAATAGTTTTCCTTGAGAATAATTTCTGAAATGCTCCATAAGAAAATGGACAAGTAGGACATTTAAAATAAAATACTAGGCCAACAACTCAAATTTCCTAACAGGCAACTAACTGAGCCTGTACAAACATAGCTTTCAGCATCTATGTTGAGCACACCTTGCTAAAATGCAAGCATTCAGACTATAATTTGGAGTAAAAACACAATTAGGGTTTTCATACACTTAGGGGAACAAATTCCTAGAGAACAAAGCTTATTTGTTAAAAAAACACTGGATAAGAATAATTAAAGCTAAGTTTGTGACCTTTACAGATTTATCAGTATTTTAATTATGTTACTGAGGTTTCTGAAAGTATACAATTACACTGTATAAATTAAGTGTGTGTCATTCAAATGACTTCTGTAAAACAAACATTCCTAACCCTATTTTATTCTTGTAGGACATGCAGAGGTAAACTCCAGCCAATCCTTGAAAAAGCCATTATTTGCAGGTGTTTAATCAGGAAAGATTATTAAAAAAAAATAAGAAGATAACCATTAAAAGTTATCTTTTATGAGAAGAAAAATAAGAAAATGACCACTAAAAGTTATTTGAAATGCAAGGCATTGTTTCAAATCTATGCAAATCAGCCAAACCACAAAAACTGTATTTTCCTTCAACCAGTTTTTAGATGTGTAATTATGTGTATAAGAGACTATAGATACACTTTTTACATAATTAACAGTTCAACCTTCAGAGAAATTGGATGTAAGGCAAATTATGGAATTTCCATACTCATTAAAACCACACTTCCAAATGGTGAGATACAGTGAAGCACATACATCAGTCTAGCTTTCAGAGAACCCCTTCACAATTTATTTTGTCCTATGAAATCTAGATACCATAAATAACATGGGTTACATGACAATTAAAGGAATCATAAAATAAAATATTTAGTTATGCAAAGATCCACACATAAAACTGTAATCTGTATGTTGCAGCATAATGTATTTAGTTCCACAATGTTAAATAACTTGCAATTATATTGCTTTCAAAAGCATCAACTTCACAGACAGATGTTAGTTTTCAAGATGCAAATACCATGTAGAAGATTAAGACATACCAGCTTTCAAATACAACAAGCTACCTCCTGTTTAAATGCTGTTATTTCCAGGATTTGGAACAATTTCACTTTTCATCATGATAATATGGCAGTGGGTCTTGATGTGTGCACAGAGAAGCCAAACAGCCAAATGTTCTCAGAGGGGTTGCAATGGGTAGCCCATGCAGGGCTTCAGGAAGAAAGGAAAAGGTGACTCCACAAGTGCACTGAGAATTTGACAGAGTGAAGGGAAGCACTCAGAGTCGAATCTGATTAGATATGTGGAAAACACAAGAGCTTCCTCTGCTCCAATTGCACACTGGACAACGAGGGAAGAACTTGCAGCATTATTCCAGTTTAAGTGGTTCACTGATCTAAGGAAAGGAAATACAAGTAGCCTGGAACACCTTTCACAAACACCCACACTCTACCCAGATTCCTCTGTTATTTTTCAGAATTGCATGCATAAAATTAAACTGTAAATCAAGGATATTAAAACAGATCGTCAAGATCATATCTTCAGACCAAAAAGCTGTTCAAGATAGTATTATTTTCAGTCAAAATCAAAGCTTAGTATGCCCCTTCCTTAGTAATCTGCATTTCTCCTCTTTTCTCCTCTCACTCCTCAAATATTAGGATTATCTTTATTTTTATTCTTTGTTGTTCTTGAGGTTTATATAATTTCTTGCTTATCTTCCATGTTTCCAAGCATATTAATCTTTCCTTTTGATGAAATGATGCCTCTTGAATCTCCTCTATTGCAAATCCTTTCTTTGCACTGTCACTCAAATGTCACCTTATTTCTCTTTGCTCTCTTTTTCCTCTCTTCTACCCATTTCTACCAAAATAGATGATTTTTTTTACCCATCAGTTGCTCATTCGTACTTCACACAATGCCTTTTTCCCAAACCTTAAATAGCTAAGTTATTGGAATATATTTATGAAGATATAGGAACATCAGCATCTTTTAAATATTTATTGTAGCAGAAAAATTTGGCACATTATTCCTGACAATCCTTAAATGTGGCCAAGGCAAATCTTACCCTGATACACCATAAGGCACTTCCAATTGGCAACATCTAGAAAAGCACACACCTTATACTGCCAATAGAATTTTATGTCAGAAAATGAATCCATCTCAGAACTGAATTACTCATGGCATTCTCCTTTAATCACAGACTGAAGGTTTAGGTCAGACAACTGTTTCAGCAATCAGCTGGAGATGAAGACCTTGACATCTAACTTTTGCAAAGCAATTTCACAGCTGTAACTCATTCACACCTGTTCAAAAATTCTGAATGCAAACCCCTCACTGATTTCAATAACTAAACATATATTGATATGCTGTAAAAATCTGGTGTAGCTAAACTTTCTTTTAGACCAAATCTACACATAAACAAGAAGACATCCCATGTGACTTCAGGTAAAGAAACAAACAATTCTCTACCTGCGAAAGATAATTTTGGATATGCTGAAGCAGGTCCATGAAGAAACAGCGAACTTTCAAAAATGTCAGTAAGAAAATGTTATTTGGCAGCATCTTTGCAAAAAACATTTTATCATTAGGACCTAGAATTTACAATTTAAGAGGTAAGTCCCATGTCAAAGGAGGCAGAGACACAAGCTACAACACAAGCTAAGCATTGTATTTTTAAAGGAGGTAAAAATATAATGGCTTATCCTATTTAATGGAAAGCAGAAAGCTTTATCTGAACTAGCCGCAAATAACACAAAATCTGTGCTCCAAAAAACAGTTTATAAGATAATAACTTTATAAGTGACATACACATAAAAAAATTCTTTAGGAGATGTGGAGCCACTGTTTCAGAGGCATCCAGGTACCTATTGATACTACAGGTATGTGTAAGCTGCTTTGAAACACTGATCTCATTAATTTTTCAAATTTCTAATCAATATGTTGAAAAATACTAAACTGTTGAGTGTATGACTCTTAGATATTTTTAAAGTTTCATAAAACAAGCAGTATTATTTTCAGAACTTGTTAAAATGCCATTTCATATATTTGAACAAAATTCAGTTGTCTTCCAAATCCAGTTTGACACACATCTCAGCTGTCTAGTAAAGGAATTTACACTTTTGATATGCATTTTGAAAATACTCATTGAATCAATGATAAAACCCCACAGCTTATATGGAATAGAAAACAACTTTTCAATTATTGAATAGACGTAAATGATAAATTAAAAGATTACGCTTCTGGATGTAATTTAAAGTTTGACTAAAATTGAGTACTCAATTTCATTAAATCACTGTGCTGCAGGAAACAGCAAAGCAAAGGCCACATTAGCAATCAGCTCTAACAGTCACATTAATTCTAACTTACATGTGAAAAACTCGAAAATAGGGCAAGAAATAGAAAAGGTAGCCAGCATAGAGCACTGAGTGTGAGCACATCTTCTCCTACATGCAGAGGTTGACTGCTTCCAGCAAACAGTAATGTTGCCCTCCAGTGTTCAACACTTTCTTTTAGGAATCATTCCTAATTAATATCTCCATCAGTCTCCTTAGACATGCTCAATTATAACATCACTGAAGCAGAGAACAAAATATAAGCCTCAGGCTAGGTATTCAGTGCAGAACAGACAAAGACAAGGATTTTAAACTTTCTGTTGTTGTTTAAAAACAGAGTGTTTTTCCCATAAAACTACCATATGAATACATTGCATATCCTACTCCTTTTTGGCTTTTGGCACCCAAAAGTTATTTCATAAAGCTTTGCAAGTTGCAGCTTTGACAACACTTTAATATATAAATCCATTACTCCTGCTCAAAAGCCATTACTCAGATTCACACACAGCAAATGGCAGTTTTTTAAAAGATGCAAGAACAGATTATTACTTATATCTTTTTAAAAGCACTATGACTTCTAAGGATAGTGTAATAAATGAAACTAACTTCCAGTTGACACAGTCCTCAGTCTCTTGGAAGGATATCAGTTAATAACTCTAGGCTTGAGATCTTATGAAAATAAGAGAACAAGATTACTTTTTGCCAAAACAATTATTTTGCAGTAAATGCTTTATTATTTAAGCAAAGCTAAAAAAACAACCAACCAACCAAGAAAAAACTCACCCACTCAAAAATGACTGCATGTGGTCAGAAAAAGCAAGAATAAATTCACTGATTTTAATTAGGCAACTGTCCTGTAACAAGGAAGAATACCCAGGAGACAGATGCACAATGCAAAAATATTCACAATGCCTAAAGAAGCAAATTTTGACATTTCACTGATTCTATTCTAAACAGAGTCTGAAATCATATATATTCATAGTTTTTCTATTAGAAAATTAAATACATGTTTTATATCAAGTATAAGAAAATTGCTCAGCTAAACCAATATAATTTGCATAAGCAATCAAAAATAGACTATAATAGAAAAGTCTGGATTAAAAAAATCCAAAACTCTTGTAAAGCTCTAAGAAGAAAACAATGAAGTACAAATCCCAGCTTTGATTTGAATATGTCAGTACCACTAACTATACCACAAGAAGAGAGGCAATGCTGACTATGCAACAATGGATCTCAGATTAACTGAAAATTAATCACTACTTGATTACGAAAATATGTGCATCACCAAATTGGAGAGATCTAATTTGGTTCCTAAATAAATGACTAATCTCTTGCAACAAGGGAAATGGAAAAATAAGCTTTTCTAAGGTCATCTGAAAGAAAGATTGTAACTCAGGCATTTTCCCGTCTATATAAGAGTCCTTCTCCATCTCCTCCCTTCTTTGAAAGGCTACAAAGTACATCTATAGAGATGACAGCCTCAGATGTGGTACCTATTACATACTCTAATCGTCACCAACTCTCCAACTTCATTTTCTCCTCCCCTGATGACACATTTCAAGTTATCAGAGTCTCAGTATAACATCTGTCAGAGAATCCACGATGTGGTGCTTGATATGCCCAAACTACACAGTCTCACAATGTGGTAACAGGTGGATGACTCAGCTCCAGGAAAAGATGAGCTACTCCACAGTATCTTTAATTACTCTTTCCACAGCCCTTCAGCAGAGTGCTTTAATCACAGGACAAAAGACACTGTCTTCTCTTTTACAGGATGGTAGTTTGGTTTTTTACTTTGCTTCATTTAGGTTTTGCTGAAATATAGAAAACTGTGGTATTTCCCCATTTATGTACGTGGTACAATCTAAATACATCTTAATTGGTGACATCATTGTGAGCACCGATCAGTTAGTACCTATGTTAACACACTGCTTAGTAGCAGGATTAGTCTAAAAGTGTGAAAAACACAGTAAACACAGTAAATTTTCAAAGTGATTCATAAAAGCAGGTTAGGCTATTACAAACAATTAAACCAGCAAGACTGAAAAAAGTGCCCCAAATTAAGAAAAGCTAAATTAGTGAAGACTTATACAATCATCTGACCAGAACTACATGCAAACTAAAGGCACTGGAAAATGGCCACATTTTGTCTACCTGCAAGGTTGAACCATTAAAACCTGGCAATTTGACATACCTAGGCAAAAAGAAAGCCTTCTTTTACTCCTCAATCAGAGTAAAATACTCCGGAAAAAAAAAAAAAAAAAAAAAAAAAAACCAAATAAAGGACCGGCTTAGGAAAANAGTTAAGGAGCTGCTATGAGAAATACTAAACGCCAATATTAACAAACGCCAATCTTCTTTTGAGTTCTCCTGCCAGGAACCATGGGAATATGAAAAAATAGCAGCATCTTGAGATGTTATTTTAAAAGACCAGAAACAACACGCTTTGTGCTTCCAAGTCTCTTTACAACACAGCAACACAGTCATAGTAAAGAACATGCAATCTGACATTTAAACATTTTAGAATTTAAAAAATAAGCCTATTGTGAAGTTCTAATTGAGTCCATAGATCCTTATGCCCTGTACAAGGCCAAGAAAGGAGTTCTATCTTACTTTCTAATAGCCATCGCTACACAAACATCAGGAAAATAATTCCAGTTAAATAAAAACTTCTGATAAATTACTGACGTTCAGTATGATCTGATAAACAATGTCATGGTAACAAAGTTACAGGTACCTAAATCCAGCCAAAAGAATTAACGTATTACCACTACTAGATTCTGCGCATGTCACTGTAGCAACAATCTCGGCTACCTGTAAGCAACCAATGTCACTTACATCAGGCTTGTGCAGGTCTTCCAATTTAATTTCAGTAATGGCCTTTGCAAATTTCTGCAGTATTCTCTTTCCACTAAAAAAAAATGAATGGCCACCAATTTTACTAGTAGAATACTCTCTCTTGCATCCCTACATCACTGTTGCAACCATTTGTGACAAAGAGATCTATCCACTGTCAGCAGGGCTGCAATGCCCAGTAAGGCAGAAGGAAAAAGTAACCCAAACAGATAAGGATTTGTTCTATGTATCATATATTTAAGCAGGAAGCAGGGGGAGGGAATCACAACACACAGGACCAAACAGTATCCTTTCAAAACTAGAGGATTTAAAACTCGGGGATTAATGACTTCAATCTGTTCCAGAAAGCTCATGAATAAGAACCCAAAACCCAAACAATAGTTAAGACTGAAAGGTATAATTCTAGAAAACACTTTTCACTCCAGTTAAGAACTGGATGTAAAACATTTTTCAATTCACCACTTCTATTGTTTTTATATACAGAGTAGTCTACTAGAAGAACTAACTAAATTAGGACTCTTTGTCTAGAAGAAGGCATCTGAGGAAAAGAAAATGAGAGACACTTAAATAATGGGTAGTACAGTCAAAAAATCAATACTCTTGAAACACAAGAGCTAAGGCATATCACATTAAAGTGGAGAAGGTAGGTTTCAAAATAAATGCTACATAAGTATGTTTGTAATTCCTTCCCACTAAAACATGCTAAGCATATTTTATACAGGCTAACACATATTTCATGTTCGAAAACAGCAAAAAAATTTAAATTAAGGAAAGGAGAAGAAATGCATCAATGAATGCCTGTACAAAAGTGTCCAATAAGAAGTCTCAGAGCCATGTTTTGCTAGTGGCTAGTGCAGCAATAGAAAAGGTCTTTATTACAAGCTCTCCCTGCTCTTTAACTTTTATCAATGCACCCACTCTTTAAAAATAGTGCAGTGGGCTAGATTGGTCTTTAGTGCAATTTGGCATAAACAATGTGTTCTAAGCCAGTTTTAAATCAGGATTGTTGGGTGAAAGGAAATGCTCACAGTCTTGAAATAACAAAATAAGATCTGCAGTAAAAAGAGGCACTCTGTTGAATTAACAGTTGTACTGACAGTCTTGAGCTACTTAGTTTTCCAGAGCACATACAAACTTCATTTGAAAAGGGCAGCACCAATTTCCTACCATTTATTTCCTTGTAGCAGACTCTCATGCATGGGTTTAATAGCACAGCAAAGCACACTCACACACAAACAGAACCTTACTTCAGACAGGAGTCTCAGTCAGAACTTCCTGAGGAAGACTGCAGAAGGCCATGTACATGAAGTTATATGTGTGTGATGAGAGGCAACACAAAAAACTGAAACACACAGAGTTCTGCCTGAACATGAGGAAGAAATTCCTTACTGTGAGGGTGGCAGAGGACTGGAACAGGCTGCACAGAGAGGTTGTGGAGCCTCCTTCCCCGAAGGTATTCAAAAGCCATCTGGACACAATCCTGAGTAACTGCTCAAGGGGACCCTGCCAGAGCTGGGGGCTGGATGAGATGACCTCCACCGGTCTCTTCTAACATTAGCCATTCTATGACATAAAATGATGTGCTGGGTCTGGCTGAGAGGAAGTTAATTTTTCCCTTAACAGCCCTCACAGTGCTGTGCTCAGTATATGTAGCTACAAAGGTGCTGATAATAAGTGTTTTGGCTACTGCTGGGCAGAGCTGGCACGGCATCAAGGTTGTCTCTCCAACACTGTCTCCTCTCACCACCCCAACAGCCAGTGGACTGGGGGCTGGCAAGATCTTGGGAGGGAACATAGTCAGGACAGCTGACCCAAACTGTCCAAAGGGATATTCCATACCATATGACAACAGTTCAGCAATAAAAGCTACGAGAAAGGAGGAGGGGGGCTTTGTTATAATGATGTTGGCCTTCCAGAGCTGCTGCTATGTGTGTTGGTCCCAGGAAGTGGCAGGACATTGCCTGCTGACAGGAAGAAGAGAATAAATTTTCTGTTTTCCTTTCCTTCCACATGCATTCTTTGCTTTACTAAGCTGCCTCCTCATCTTCATATCACAATGTGAATTTGGAGTGTCCACATTATATTTTCAAAGACTAAAATGAAAGATACACTCCAGGAGTAGTCACAAAAATCAAGCTCAGGAACTCCAGGTCTTCAACAATAAAATACGTTTTAGTTGCTAACAGGACTAAGCTAAAAACTAATCTGAAGTAACTTCTTCTAAAATGCATATCACATGGACACTTGTGGTGGTCTTCTGAGACCCTGGTACCAGATAGAGGTTATCTGAAAAACAAGACAACTCTTTTCCAAAGAAGCTATCAAAGTCTAGCTAAGTATCAACAAAGACTTGTAGCATCCTAACATATCCAGCACTCTTCCACTAATACTATCACATCACAATAGTTCATCTGCATTAGCCAAAGCACTAAATTAATTCAGTAGAATGAAAAAAAAAATAAAATTAATTCAGCAAAATATCTTGGATCTTGTCATGCTGGAAGTTTCACAGAAGGAAATCTGAATTTCCCAATTGACAGCCATATACTAAGATACTCAAAAGAGGAACTTTTTGTAAGTCTTAATTATTTATTCTTGAATCTGTAAGGCAGAAACAAGAGTTTGTTCCAAGTGAAATAGCAGTATCATATGATTTCACGGGAAGTATCTTTCAAAATGCATGCAAAAAGTTATTGTAAAACTCTTTCTCAAAAAAGCATTGTTATCAGGCATTTTTTTGACCACATACAGTTTGATAGAAATGATAAAACCTCCAGGTGGCAACCTTTTGATGTCCAATAAGGAAAATTTTGCAACTTTGAACAGAATCCATTTTCATGGCTTTGTATGAAGTCTTGACGTAAAAGAACACCATTTTTGCTATCTTCCAGACAAATACAGGTGCATCTTTAAAAACACATGGCAATTTCAACACCTTGGTTTGTCCCAGCAAGAAGTTAATTTTCTCACATCCAGAATACAGATGAACACTTCTGACAGGCAGTGAACAAAACAGAAATAAATTAAACCCATCTGAGGAGAAATTTAGTCATGACCCTCACTGTGAATAAGTGGTCCGATTTTCCATTCTTACTGGAGAAAAAGTCAGTAACCTACCATTAAAGCTAGGAATTCTTCCAGACAGCAGTTCTTTGAAAAGGTGAAACAAAAAATGGATTGCCAACAATCTACCGACTGTGAAGTTCAGATCCCATAGAAGTAGAAACTACTTGAAAATATAAGCAACTTACTATCCTGGCATGGAAGGAGTATGGAGAAAGAGAGAATGCAGAAGGTCAAGAAAGAGCTCAACACAGCCAATCTTAATGCAGTTCACAGCCTAAGAAGCATCTCAGTCTGATGATGACCATCACCCACCAACATTCATGCTTGAATCTGGAACCCATGCAACCTTTCCCAGATTTTGAGCAAGTTTAGGAAAGAAATGTACCTAGCACATAAACTCCATTTCACAAGAAATATGAGGCTCAGATGAGAGATAACCATCATCTTCTGACTCAGCAGGTATTTCAGAAACACAAGAGATTTACAAATCTTAGCTAATAGGCTTAACTGATTGAAACAACAGTAACACACTTCCCCACACAGTCCTACACAGGATCACAAGCACTCCTCCACTACCTACTTCAACTACATATCAATCTCACTCACCAAGGAATTAGGAAAAATACAAAAGAGATCACTAACTAAGGACCTTGAGCAGACTGAATGCATGTTCCAACTGAGCCCTCAACAAAAAACTGATCTCAAGAGAAACAGATTCTCAAGAGGGACATGAAGGACAGACTGCAGCCTCTATTTATATCCTCTAAGCAAATTAAATACCCATTTCTCATCTGCCAGAGAGTGCATCTTGTAAACACGGAATGGTTAGGATTGGAAGATACCTTAAAAGATTATCAAGTTCAACCCCTGTATGCCATGAGCAGGGGCATCTTCCACTAGACCAGGCTGCTCAAATGCTCATCCAACCTGGCCTAGAACTCTTCCAGTGATGTGGCATCCACAGCTTCTCTGGGCTACCTGTTTCATTACCTCATTAGCATCACAGTAAAAACTTTCTGCATAATACCTAATTAAACCACTGCCCCTTGCCCTACCACTATAAGCCCTTGTAAGAAGCCTCTCTACAGGTCTCTTGTAAGCCTCGTTTAGTGTCAGGATGGCTGCAGTAAGATCTCCCTGGAACCTTCTCTTCTTTTGGCTGAACAAACCCAGTTGTCTCAGTCTGCCCTCACAGGAGAGGTGCTCCAGCCACCGATCATCTTCATATCCCCCCTGTGGTCTTGCTCCAAAAAGTTGTCATCTTCCTTATGCTGGAGGCCCCAGTACTTCAGGAGGGCTCTCACGAGAGTAGAAGGGGAGAATCACTTCCCTTGACCTGCTGACCACACTCCTTGTAACATAGCCCAGGATACAGCTGTTCTGGACTGCAAGAGCAGTTTGCTGGGTCATATCAAGCTTCTTGTCCAACATCCCCAAATCCCCCTCCTCCTATAAAGACTGATCACAAAGCCTATAAAAAAAAAATTCAACAGGCCATAACCAGAACTGAGACTTCCTCATACCCCTTCAGTAACCCATTGTATCAATAATTTGATTTAAATTTTAGTTAAAAGAAAGCTAATTTAAAAGAAATTTTAAAAATAATTACTTGATTTCCAGTCAAGTAAGATTGTTTCATTACATGTTTGTGTTTGTGATTTTGGAGTTTTTTTAGTTTGTCACTATTGCTTTCATAAGTATTTTAGGAAATTAAAACTTTTATAATAAAAAAAATTTTAGTAAAATTAAAACAAAAACCAAACAAAGAACAAAATCAGCCCACAATCCTGAAACTGATTTTTCACTATTCTATATGACAAGTATTTTAGTACAATTAATGTAAGCACACCAAAGATTTTCATGAAAGAATATTTTGCTGAAATACTCAGCCAGAAGAAATACTTAATGTTTCTAATATCACTAAGATTATTTGAAAAGTATGGTTTTTGTTTTAAGGGATGCAGTGTTAGAAAAATTTGCATACTTTTCATTTGAAATCCATTAAGAAAAAAATCCAACCAAACAATTAGCCCAAAATCCTGTTAGAACAGACACAGCTTTGACACTCATGAAAATTCAAGTACAGAAAAATGCAATGTTTACTCAGGATAAAAGACTATGGTAGCCTTACTTTCATTCAGTAATACTGATTTTGAAGAATTATTTAAAATTAGAATTTTGAGGGGAAAAAAATAATTTTAACTACTGATAAACTGTAATAATGAAGCTATGGAAACTGACCTGAATGGGCCTACAAAGACAAAAAAAGAGACTGACTGAAAGCTTGCATGAGATACTTAGTTTCTGTTTCCTTTGCTAATAGTATCTATCCCATATTCCCCTAAGAATCATTGAAATGCATCTTAAAAATTTGTTTTTCATGACAATTCAATTTTTATTTAATTTGAACGCAAAGCCATAAACCACTGTTTGAAATACTTATGATAAGGATTATACTGACTATTGTTATTGAGGATCAAAAGGAGATTTTAAAAATGCTATCTTATTTAAATACCGAAAATGGGACAGGACTTACAAAGTGTATAATTTCAAATTTCCATTCTAAAAAATGTAAAGTCCAACTAGGTAAACCATGATAAAGAAATCAGTGGCCAGTAAATGTCTAGAACAATTAACAATGCCTCACTAAACAGGTATGTCCCCTTTTTTATCCAGTTTTGTCTTATTTAAGACAGATTTTTAGCTTTTTTAGTTACTTTTTGACTGTAAACAGTTGTGTAGAGCCCCTTCCTCTCAAAGGAGCAAATTTTCTTCACCTGTAAGTAATGTGTCACCAACACAGCCAACCAAGAAGAACCACTTGTTGAGAACAAGAGATCCCGTAATGCCACATTTTTAAAAACAAGCAACCTCTTCATATTCTTGAAAGTAATTCCAAATCTTTTTAGGTATGTGAACAACCAAAAAGAAAACCCCTGATTTTGGAAGGTATTAAATTAGATCTGCATGTATTCCTTCATGGCCTCCCCCAGAGTCCACTGCAGAATACATGTTTCCCCATTTTTCACCACCAATAGTAAGAGGCCTTCCATTTCTAATTGTTCTGTGAGTCATGATTTAGCATTCTGTAATTGATCAAAGGCTACGTTTTAAGTATTTTTAATCAATGCTCACAGTTCATCTCTTAAGACTTCAGAATCCTGTGATTCAAAACTGGGTAATAACAACATCTACATTATAACTTTATTCATACCATAGAAGTGCCTCCAAATACTTATATTTACATTTATAATTTATTGATGCTCACTGGGCACTTCATTTTCTTTCATTTTTGATTTGAATTTTTAAAACAGAAAATATGATCCAACTAAACAGTGTGTGTGAAGGTCAATGGCAGTTTGCAATTAAATGTGCCAGACATCTGTGAAAGTCTTAACTGGTCTTGTACAAGGAAAAAGGAATGGCTCTGCAATTTTAAAAGCACACAAAATTAAACAATGCTAATCTCACCTGCACAAAGAAAATCTTACGTAAGCATCCATGGTATAATTACCAAATACAGATAAAGACAATCCAGTGTTTCCGGGTAGAACACACACATTCATACTAGACTCTGGCAGTCAACCAAAACAGAAAATACTATTTGACAGTGATAAAAAGGAAGGTATTCAAACATGACCCTGATCTTTTCTTCCACGAAAAAAGAAAACTCTTCCAGCCTTCCTCTTTACAATAGAAATCCCCCAGTAACTGTGCCATGGCAGAGTAATGCTTAACTTTAAATTAGCTGGGTGCATTTTGAATATATCAAGAACTGACAAACTTACAGAATTCCCATCCATTCACTTGTTAAATTGTAACTTACCAGTCTACCACCATAACAAATAAATGACAGTTTTCTGCTGTACAAGACAGTTTTAAACAGGAGTAGCTGTCTGATAAGGCTTGAAAAGGAAACATTTAATTTCCTCTTTAACACACTTAATTGTAATATTACAAGTCAGGGTAAAACATGTCACCCACTATGAACTTGTCACAATGAGAACAGATATAGTCCTCTTTCTGTTCAGCTAGAGGCTTTAAAAGCACAATGTAGCTATAGGATACAAATCCTACAAGATGCAAGTTCTGAGGCTTCTATGTGAAAGCTCAGCTTGTGATTCCAGGTGTGTCATACAAGGGGTGCTAGTTAGTAGGAAATAATCCCAAGATGTGTAAATAAAAGCTATAGAGTGACAAATGTAAGCACTTTCACCTGTATCACATGGAGTGGAATGTGGAATTAGTGACAAAAAAATTTAATACAAACGGTTTACTGGTATCACTGTCCTCCAAGATGTCTTTTAATAGCTTCACATGTATGATGAGAGACATTTAGCAATCTGCATAAGAGAACAAGCTGATTCATCCCTGTCAAACAAGACTTTCCAGAGGTAGCAGTGGAGTTATTAAAGAGCTGTGTGCCACTGCTGTTTCTCATAACTAGTCAGATTCCATGGGGGTATCACAAATGGCAATGCATCTAGGACAGCCAGTAGGCATAGCTAAGTCTTATTCATCACTCAAAAGTATCAATCACCTTTTTTTTTAATAATACCTCACCACTGCAAATGTCAATTGCAATTAGGGAAGTCCACATTTCAAAAGCTGAAAAGCAGCTGTTTGTTGAAATTAATAGTAGCGTATAACGATCAATCCCTGCATAGAACCCTAATTCTGATTACAACTGCAAATGAAAGTATTTAAGCTGCAAGTTTACGGTATCTCCTTACACCTAGTGGCCACCAAGCCACTCTACCACTGCCCTCCTTGGCTGGACAGGGGGAGAAAAATACAACAAAAGGCTCATGGGTCAAGATAACAGCAAGAAGAGAGATCATTCAGCAATTACTATCATGGGAAAAACAGGCATGACTTGAGGAAACAAAATTATTAAAAATTAAGACTAAGACAACAATAAATAAAATCAAACCTTAAAACACTGTTCTTCCATCACTTTTTTCAAGTTCACTCTCAAATTCTCTCTCTCCTTCCACCAAATGATGAAGAGAGTCAATGAATAGGGGCTGTCATTTGTCCGTTTTACATTGTCTCCATCACTTCTTTCTCCTTGTTGTCTTCCGATGCTCCAGCATAGTGTCTCTCCCACGGGACACATTCCTCCAGGACATGGGTCCCTTTCACAAGCTACAGCTCTTACATAAACTGCTCCAGCATGGGTCCCTCCCATAGGGTGCAGTCCTTCAGGAATAGACTGCTCCAGCACAGGTCCTCCATGAGGTCACAAGTTCTGCCAGAAAACCTACTCCAGCACAGGCTGTCCATGGGGTCACTCTCTCCTTTAGGCATCCCTCTGCTTCCCAGTCATCCACAGGTTGCAGGTGGATCTCTGCTCCCCCAAGACCTCCATGGGCTGCAGAGGAACCGCTGCCACACCATGGAATCTCTGCTCCAGCAATTGGAGCACCTCCTCCCTCTCTTCACTCACTGACCTTACTGTATACTGGGCTGTTCCCCTCACATATTCTCACTCCTCCGCAGTAACTTCCTTTTAAATATGTTGCCCACAGTCACTACCACCATTGCTGATGGGTCTGTCTTGGAGTTGGCTGGCACTGGCTCTATCAGACATAAGAGAAGCTTCTGGCAGGTCCTCACAGAAACCACTGCTGTAGCCTCCCTCTACCAAAGCCTGGACACATAAACAAAGGATGCATACATCCTTTGAGACCAGGATTATATGACTCCAATCCCCAAACACCACACCTTCAAAAACTGAGCATTATCCCAGACATTATCCCCATGAAGCATCATAATACAGTTCTTTATGTGATATTCTACTCCCCAAAGATCAGTTTTATTACTTAAAGTATTTTTCTTCTACAACTTATTTTGATGCTTATACAATAAAAGACTTAGGGCAAGTCTTTGTTTTCAGTCACGGTATAAACCTATTGACCTACAATGGTTATTCTTAACTTAAAATTATACAAGAAGAAAAAGACCATTGAAAAATAATGAAAAATATTACAAGGGAAACAGAACACAAACTATGAAGCTGGAAGCTACTTACCATACAGCAGTACCAAAATGCATTAACAATTACTGCTAAATGCCACTTTTCTCAATAACTCTCTTGGCTGTATTAATTTTTAATAATGCTCAAGTAGCCTTTCATTATAGTGTTTTAAAGATCTCATTTTGCTACACTAAGTATAGACTATTCAGCTGGATTTCCGTTTTCTAAATAAATAGAAATGCCAAAGAGCTTTTCTTAAGTTAGGATTGCTTTTAGACCACAAATCTCCCTATCTCCCAGGCAATCTTCAGGATTTCTTAAAGGAATTTTAAATCAAAATTCATGTTGGCTGTACTGTGAGCTGCAGCTGTGCCATGTCCTGCTTGTAGTAGGACATATGTGGTCTCTTCAACCATTCATGCTCTACAGAATGCATACATAAGACAATTTTTAAACTGTGATTTTTCAAAAACGAATGCAACAAACATACACGGCCATTTCAGATATACTGCTTAAGTAAAAACAACCCAATGTTCATCCTCAAAAAAGTTCAGGTTGCTTCATCAGCTTCTTACTAAGGAAGGCCTAAAAATCTACTATACTCCACAAAGAGCATATGAGAGAGGAATTTTGAAGTAATAATTTAAACAAGGTGTTCCCAAGATTACTCTGATCTCCACGGAAAGGATTTATATTGTAATGATACTTTAAGATTTTTACTGTTTCTTCTGCACTTCTGGATAATACAAGATTTTTGGTACAAGACGCATTTAGGATTGATCTCAGCCAGAATAAAATACAATACATGTGCTGCTTTCTTTTAAGAGTGAAGTAACTTCTGGCTGAAACAGAGCTCTGCTAACTTAAAGTAACTTGAAAAGATAGTTATGTCCTAAATCCTGCATGAGGAAAACTCCATTACAAGCATTCACAGCCATTCTAACTTCAGAGGACAGGCTAGGACCACAGACCAAAGTGGCAAATGATCCAAGAGCTTAAATCTAGACTAGAAAAGGTATTCTCTATTTACACTCTGAAACCTCTTAACTACATTTAGTTTTAAGAGAAGGATTTCTTACTTAATTTCAACACAAAGCACTTTGAAACCCACATGCCAGCTTAGACTCTGGTATTAACAGATGGTGATAATTCCCTCAGACACCTCAAAAATTAATAAAACATCATGTAACAAGTCATTTCAAGGTCTCTGTAAATCCAGGCGGACACCGCATCACTGAAAGATAACCTGTTGTACCCAGGATGCTGTTTGGTTTTTATTTTTTAACGTAAAGCTGCTTTTTAATGGCATCATTTGCAATAGCTAAACTTCATCTAAACAACTAACAATTTAGTAAATTTTATACATTTCTGTTTTTTTTTTTTTGTTTGTTTTTTTAAAGACTGGAAAAATATCAGCTTCAACAGCCTAAAAAGTTGTCAGCCTCACTTAGCTTAAACTTCTGTTTCCCCCCTTTCCCATCCTTCTTGACTTAGTGCTTAGGTGCACTAAAGGCTCTTAATACATTATAAAAGTATTTGCATTAGTTTGAGCTACTGGGTTTCTGAAAAAGGCAAAGTTTAAACTATAACTTCAAGAGACAAAACAGATTACGACCTTGAAAACTACTTTTTTAACTAAGAGAGGACATGCAACTAAATGAGTAGATCCAAATTTGTTCTTAAGTAGAATTTAATCACATTTTATTAAGAAAAAAAATGCAAGCAAACAAACAATTTTACTATAGCTCATCTCCCCTTGTAATAGAATCATCACAGAAGAGTTTGGGTTTGAAGAGACCTTGAAGATCATTTAAGTCAAATTCCTCTACCATGGGAAGAGACATCTTCCAGTAGACCAGGTTGCTCAAAGCCCCATCCAACCTGGCCTTGAAAGTATAAAAAAGACTTATACTAATAATAAGGGTAATCATCACAATTATGAGCCCTGGGAATAACCTGCTTCTGGGTTTTAGAAAATACCTGCAATTATCAACTTCACTGATCCATTTTAAAGACTGCATCAGCTCCTATTCAGTGAGCACTATGTTTAAAATGTCAAATACTCTACTGTATCAACTATGAAAGACTGACTACATCTCAGTGACTAAGCCTACACATTTTTCTAGCTACAATGTGTTTATTACTGAACATTTAAAGTTACTTTGAATAAATGCTTTTCTGTTCATGAAACATGAACTATAAAAAATTTGTTACATTGTTACACCATCATCTTTGTTTCATATATTAAAGTTTCTAAGTTGCATACAGTTATACGCACATGAAGTGCTATTGAATATTTAATATATAAACCTTAGACTATATATAAAGTCATGAATCTACTATTTTTGACAAACCCAATGCAGAATTTCAACAGCCTTGGGTCTATACTGAATTTTGTATTTTTATTTTTCATTCTAACATCAAGCTATAGCTTTGAAAACTACGCTAACAGCTCTTCTAGTTTCATTTCAAGCTAATTTGTTGAAAAAGGTAGTATTTATAGTATATGTAAAGAGCCACAGTTTCATTAACTCAGTATTATGCCATTAACTTTGTACTTTCTCAGCAAAATTTTATATTTACTTTTAGCAGCATTTTATGTCTCTGAAATCCAAGAAATAACCTTATATACAACCGTAACTGTGACTCGCAGAACCAACAGACAGACTTGGCTTTGTGTTTCAACCAAGACTATCTATTAACAAGCAGGCGCAACAGATGAAAAGCAAATGCTCACTGCAGTGGCTCACCAAGGTCTGTTTTCTTTCTTGGCTGCATGTGGTGCAAATTGTCCTTTGCTGAGTTAGGCATTGCTACATTGGATTATTCGTGGTAGATATTGCAGCTCATACTGTGAGATGAGGGAGAGGATTGCTATAATTAAAAGGCTTCCCAGACTCCACCTCCCACTTTTTCTTATCTGCACAAGGAGAATAAAGATCTAAATGTGTGAATGATTAAGGGATTGGAGCATCTGACATAGAAAGAAAGGCTGAAGAGAGCTGGGATTATTTAGCCTTAAGAAGAGAAGGTTTGAAGAGATCTTATAAATGTATATTTTTAGGGGGGTAGGGTGGGCAGAGAGTAGATGCAAGGGAGCTAGACCCTTCTCAGTGGTGTGTATGAACCCAGGAGAGCATGATAAATTTTTTTTCAGATGGATTCAATTCACTTCACCCTTGGATAGTAGGCTCAACTCTGAGAAGGTCTTCTCATAAGTCTATTTCTGCATTCACAAAGTGCTCTCTAAGGTATCAAAAGATGCAATAGAGACCACAATATTTCTATGAGAAACAGAGTGGCTAAATCTTTCAAATCACTTAATAAGCTATGTAAAACAAAACAAACAAAAGACAGACTTCTTCAGGTTCTTTGAAGATATGTGTGCCATAGCTAATAGATACAGAACCAATAGCAAAGACGATTTTTCAGAACCCCAGAGACTAAAAATAGGGCTCCACAAGTCTCTTGAGGGGAAACAGAAGAATGAAATAGTTCCCATTTCCATATTGCTTAGAACACCTTACACAACCCAATGCAGCCTTACACCAACATTTCCATAAGTTTCAGCTATTCAGTAGATGAATATTAACAGTCAAGAAACCATCAGTCACAGAAATGATTTAAATACGGCACACACCTTCCCATTCGCAAAAACAGGTAATTTATTTCACCGGAACAACAGAAGGAAAAGACGAGGTGCTGAGCTTTTACTGGAGCTCTCAAACTCACAAGACAACGGCAAATGCCACCAGCCCTGAAAGTGTAACACAGTACTTAGTAAGGCTCTTTATCTTCTTCTTTATTCCATAACTTAACAAAGCAAAAATGCTGCTTTCAGAGGTCCCTCATTAAGTTTCATTATTGACATAAAAATTATGATTTGAAGAGACATGAAGCTGATTTTTTCCCTATAAAACAGGATTTCTTCTTTTTTCAGGCAAAAACACTTTACCCATTCTATCAATATTCCAATTCCTGCAATTAAACAGATGCAGTTAATGTCCTTTTACAAAGATGAATCCCCAAGTCCATTCTCCAGACTCCCAGGAAGCCCAATCTTCCTGCATTTTCACATCTACCAGTTGATGTTTCCTCCCATTATGAAGATGCTAAGCAACTGGAGCTGACATAGCTCTGTAGCTCCATTCTGATGTGTGTGTCCTACTGGAAGGGGCAGACAGCTTTCCTGTTCCTTTCCTGTTCTTCCAGCTATAAAAAACATAAATTTGACTTTAAGCAGGAATGCACTCCTGTTTTCAAAGTAATATTTTTTTCTTTTTCTTTTTTTTAACTAAAAGTATTTAACATCAACAGCTACATAGGGAGACTTTTTTCTCCCAATGAAATCAAGACTTTTTTTTTTTTTTTTTTATGCAGTGAGCTCCCCTAAATATTGTTGAAGATTAAGGGTAAACGAGCCGGCTTCAGCTCGTTCATTATTAGCCTGAATGTGTATTCCATGGCTACTATTCTATATTTAATGAAAGCACATTTTATTGTGTTCTGTAACTCGTCTGTAGTAGGAGTCTATCACAACAGGTTTGTATGGGATCCTTTTTCAGTCAAAGGACAGGTTTTCAAATTCATATTTGTGTTTATATTCAAACCATTTTCTTTTTAGGAAACAAAAATTTAAAAAACAAACCTGTTATAGTGATTCTTAAAGCAGACAATCAAAATTCAATGAAAATTGGAAAACTTTATGCAATTTAGTATTTGTCACAGATTATGAAGACTTATAAAGCAAAAAAGAAGTGAGATCACATAAAACTGATTACAATGCCTCATTGGTTTAGAAGAATCTGCTCAAAGAATGATCATTTCCATCCTTCTGTCTATGCTGTCCCAGTACTACAAAAGCCATGTGGTTACAAAAAGCATGATATGAATAACAACTTCACTTGTAAGTGAATATTTTGCCATATCTCACTTCCAGCTAATTCCAAAACTTAATACTTATTCTGCATAGTTAAGGAAGGCTTTCAACTGTTAAACAAAAGGGCAGTGAAAGAAACATCATTTTGCAAAGACAGATGCCAAGCATTTGTAAGCTGTTGAACAGCATTAGCAGTACTCGCATTTATACAAGCTTTCAGTGAATTGTCATGTTGGAATAATTTCAGTGATGCAATCCATTTTAAAGCAAAGCAGAGTAGTCATATTATAGGGTTGCATTAAAATAGATGAATTGACATTGCTGGTGTAAACTTCAGTAACACCAAAACGACTTAGACTTACTTATTTACCAAAGGTCATTATTTTCCATCTACATCAAAAGTACAAAAAAATACTAAATGTAAAAATTACTGGAATGTAACTTCAGCAGACAATCAGTAGGCTGATCAGAAGTTAAGGTGATTCTCTACTGGAAATAACAGATAATCTTCCTCTTCGATATTGATGTCTAAAAATCTTCATCAACTGGAAGTTATATAAATTATAGCTTAAATAGCTGAAATCCGTATTAATCTTATAGTTGAAGTGGAAATTTCTATCATTAAGGAAGCAATATGTGACTCTCCACAAACAAAATATATTTTAAATTTTTCATTCTTTATGCTGATGATCACATATCAGATACTGTATCATTGTAATAAATCTACGCCAAACTCTTTCAAGACATGTTGGAGGCAGGTCATCAAATTCAAAACTGATGTTTCAAGAGACCTGCTGCCTCTTATTATAAAAGCAAGTTCTAAATTTGATTCAGACTTAAAGAAAGCTTAAAAGTTCTGTCTATGCAAGAATTAGTAAAGTTCCACAGTGGGTTGTTTCCATAAAAACAAATAGTAATGAATGATCAAATTTCACTAAAAAATAAATAGAACATCATCAGCATAAACACACACTACTACAGTGACCCTCAGGCCACCAGGCACATTGAATATATATGAGGTAGCTGATACTGTTCTGTGTAAAGTACAATAAAACACAGTTCACTAATGGAAGAGCAACACAAATTAATCTGATATAGATTTACTGAGACAGGCCAAAATACAAAATTGAAAAGGTGTACAACAACTAATGAACAAGTAAGACTAAGAGGTTGATTTAAAATAGCTTATTAAGTTAACATTCTGTTAATACTGTGTACAGCATTTGTCAGAAAAGATTCTGTTTTGGTACTAACCCAATCACAGATTTCATTTCACTTTGACTAAATTCAGTACAGTGCAAAAGGGGAACAAACACTTCAGTAGGAATTCAGAGATGATTATGCAGGTTTTCGATGTTAGTTTTTGGTTGGGTCTTTTTTAAAGATGAAATATAGAAAGTGTTTCATATATTTGAGATGTATGAGTGAACACACTGAAAAGCATTAACATGAAAGAAAAAACTGCACCACAGCCTCAGACCTCAGCCTCGCCAGTGTTACGAGCCATGCCCTCAACTTCTACCCCTTTGAGTGCTCACCTGAAAGCAGGGACGGGTAAAATACGGAGGGCAGAGAGAAAGATTAATGTATAACCGAATACACAGCTAAATGCATACTCTGGTAAAACACATGGCTTAAATGGGGAATCAGGTCACAATTTCATAAAAATAGCATCTTGATAGAGAAAGGTGCTAACCCTTTGCTTGATGCAAAGGGGTAAAACACAGGTAGGGTCTCAGGAGGGAGAAGGGGGAAAGGCCAAGGATTGCGGGTGCTTTTTCAAAACCAGTCTCACAACTTTATTATTTCAGTGTGACAAAAATATAAAAGCCTCTAGGTATTCATCTCCCTTATAGTCCATGAACTGAATCCTGTAAAGACAAGTGAGAAGTAAAATCAAGACGTAAAGGTAAGAAGAAAATAGCTATTCAGAGTTAAACATTAAGAAACGCTCACTTACATTCCAATATGACAGATTTTTAGAAGTTATCACCTATGGAAATGTATCAACCCATCATACAAGAACCACAGCAGATTCCAAACCACCTGCTGAGATACCATTAGTGCTTTATGACTGATACAAGGATTGAAAAAACTTTTCAGCCATAAACACCTACTGTCAAAGATTAGATTAAAAAAGCCCCCCCAAAAAAACCAGTCATAACAAAATAATTGAATGAACATTCAGTCATTACAAGATTTTCTATAACCAAAACTAAGTTTTCCACAAAAACATTAAATAATGACAAGGGCTACAGTACTCTAAAGTACCTGTCCAGGGAATGTTATGACAAACTCTCATATTAGATACTTTCTTTTCATATGGCTCTAGTAGCTTGTATAGCAATATTAGTTGGGTAGATGAACAGGATACTGAGAGGGCAGTGGGACAGACAGTAACTTGGACAAGGACTGCCACCTTCAGTTAAGTATTACCTAAACCAAAACTCACAAAAAGCAAACAAACCCCCCCAAAAAACCCAACTTTGAAATTTCCCAAGCTTCACTTTTTTGGTTAGTACCATGAATCAGCAGAGAATCACACTAAAAATGAGAAAGCTTTCACCAAGAAAATGAAGTAAGATTCTCAAGCCTGCAAAGCTAATTCCACAAGAAAAACAAAAGTCGTATGACAGAGGCTACAGCTCAGGAGGCCCACATTTCCTCAGACTAAAACAGTGTCCAATGAACAAAAGTGTTTCTTCCTCCCCAAAAAAAGTAGAACTGGCCATGGGACAGTGCAGCAACCAAAACTGTAGATCAATTCAAACAACTACCAAAGCCAACTACAGCTTAAGAAAACCCTCCATCAACCTCAGAAGAAAAAAAAAAAAACAAAAAAAAAACCAAACCACACCACAAAAAAATCTTTCTTACACAGGCCTCCCTTTATACTTTTCCTTATGACCACTACTATGGAAAGCTTATAGGGAGAGAAGGATCTCTCACATAATTCAACCCATTTGCTCTGAAACTGCAAATGCCACTCCTACGTGTACACAATGTGACAGAGCACTAAAAAACGGCTTACCTCTTGTGATGGGTGACTAACACTGAAGTAGGATGGAACAGCCAAGAAAACGAGAAGAGCTAGGCAGAAGCGTGGGCTGCAGTCAACAAGAACAGAAAAAGACTTTTTGAACTAAGCCTGGTGTTTGACCTACTTCTTACAAGCACTCTCTAGCCTGACAAAACATATATAAAAGCTTTCCAGATTGCACAAGGAGAACCCTGGTCAGCTACACCTGTATCAGATTGAATTCTGTTAAAATCTGCATCACATCATCTGTTCAAGATGCACAGGCAAAATGAGCAGCATGTTTCAGCACCAATCACAACTTTTTAGTCATATTCATCTTCCTATTCACCTTGCTTATTGTGCACTGCCATAGAATCAGTACTACAGAACCCAAAATCACAAACGCCAGGAAATTCAAACTGGAACAGAGAAAGCTTCCTAAAAGCTAAGAAACAATGCAACTCACATAGTTGTATTTGATCAAAGATGGCCAAACAAGAGTCAGTTCAAAGTATACAGTGAAGAAAAAATTCCCAAGACCATTAAAATACTGGAAAAGCAGAGAATTGAGAAAGCACGCCAGTAAAGTAATGGAAGGAAAGACCAGTCAAGGTATATTAAAGAAAACTTATTAAAGCCATATGTGGAAACTTTGCACTAGGAAATAAGAAAACCAAAAGTAGAAAAAGTAAAATACAGGTAGATAGACTGACCCACTTCCACTTTAATATCACATTTTCTGGAGCACATGGTGCAGAATTTTATTTTAAATATCAGTCTAACAGCAACAAGCACATCTACCATGCAATAACAACATCCCTGACAGTACCCTAAGAAAACAAATAGAGCTGTTCAAAGGGGAAAGGCCTCCTCATCAATAGAAGCACAGAATTGGTGTCAAAATATCCCCAAAGAGAAATCCCTTAGAGCAGTTAGAAGTTTACACTGTTTTTAAGGAAAGCCCTTTCTAGTTTGGTGCTTTGCAGTATGCAAGGGTCAGTGAACACATATCACAGAGAGAGCATGCAGACCCTGGGAATTCATATTAAACCCAAGGACCAGAACCAAAACAAGCATCATCACAGAAGAATGCATGTGACACAATGAAGCATTCCCTCCTACTTCCAGAAATGCAAAAATAATACAATATTCTATAAAATAATTCTTTAAAAAGCTTCAGCTCATAGATTCTTAAGATCTTCTGACCTTCACAGTACTAACACCAGCAGGTCTTTCTAAGGATAAGTGAGTCCTTCACGGACATTGGCATATAAAGGGCTGAACCCTCTCTCCATTATGTCACACAATGAAAAACAACACAAGCAATACTAGATATTCTACAAAGTGATATTCCATTAAACAAGTTCACCAGTTTAACAGAACTTTGAACACTGCAAGTTCAGAGGAAACACTAAGAAAAGCATCAAGAGAAACATCTAATCTCATAAACAATGAGGGCATACCCAAGAATAAAATACTGCCTTAGCTGAAAGTTCACTGTTAAAATTTGGCAAAGCTGAAAATCCAACAAGATATTGGACCAGAAAGATTTTCAACACCACAAAAAATACGCTTCCTCACCTCACAGATACAAGAAATCACTATGTCCATCAGTATCAGAAGGTACTGCATGAGTTAGGTCCAAAATGCAGCACTAGAGATCACAGTGTGTGACCACCAAAACAAACATTTAAAGGTAAAAACTCTTCAAGAGAAACTCTAAAAGCACAACTTAACAAGAAAGAAGAGTGACGACCTCCATGACAAGGGCACACCAGAACAAAGTTTTGACTCAGACATTTACTGCTGCTTCCATGTACATGCAGGAAGAGTAAATATACTTATTTAAGCTTTACACAAAAGACAGCTATAATTTCAGATAAGAACATTTAAAAAAAATCTCCAGCTTTAACTTCTAATTCTTTCTCTTAATAAAACATCTCAGCTATGCAGAATTCTTATACTAAAAAGCTATTACCAAATGGCTTACAGCAACCCAATATGGCATAGTATAGGCTGTATTTCTCTCAGAGACTTTATATATCAACTTAACATTATCAAAACAAGATCACTGTTCACTCATTATCACAGTTGCATCAAAAGTCATTCAGGAGTCGTACAGGTAATGACTGAAGAAAAACAAAGCAACAAAATTACCAAACCAAATAGTTCTCTCTACCCCCAGCTACCCCCCGAAGAATGCTTCCGAAATAGAAAACTGTACTTTATTTCAAGTTGTTATTAAAATCCCTAACACAGAATGAGACAATGTTTAGTAGTTTAGGCGTATGCCATCAGCTTTACTTCGCACCTGCCATATTCACTGCTTGTTTGACATGTGAGTAAATCAAGTTTAAAATATAAAAACACAATTTTGAAAGATATACTGCCCTGAGAAGAAAAAAATTACTGACACAATACAGCCTGTCTCTGCTTTGGGAATACTGATTGTTGTATATTAGAGTCCATCTGTTAAGTAATGACTGATCCAGGATGCAATGCTGCTGCAGCAGATTCACAAGCAGTTTCACATTCGTATAGGTCTCCCAGTGCTGAGAGAACTGTTAAACACTCTTGTGTTTATTTTAAAATACAAACATTGTTTTCAGCAACAGGAACTGATTAGTAGGTCTACCTTATATGCAAGCAATGGATGTCCTCCACATAGATACCAAAACATACTCTTAACCTCTCCACCAAAGACAAGCCAATGTTAATCCAGTTGCTGGTGCACTAACAGCCAGAATTAAAATGAGCTTAAATATCAGTAAGAATGAAAGAAGAAAGAAAACTAGAAAAGGATTAAACATTTTTGCATCTGCTATGATCTATACAAAGCCAGTTAATAAAATAATTGCAGGTCATTAACTTATTTTGAGTGCTGCGTTTAAAGAAATGGGTAATAAACCAATGAAGTTATGATGACTTGTACCATACTTGTACAAAGAACAGAAATAAAATTTACAAGTCACATTTCAAGCTGTCAAACAGCTTGTAGAGAGGAATGGGAAATATACCAGATTACTGTTTTGACATAATCACAAAACTATCAGTTTTAACCCTGTGTGTTCAGATAAACCATAAATATTAAAATGATCTGACCAAATTACGTCCTTCCCTGCATGCTGCAGCTTTTCCATTCGGTCTGTGCTAGGTCAAATGCAAATAACTGTCAAACAGAAGAATACATCTTTTTAAAGTGTTTGAAACAAAATATATTCTTTACGTGACTTTGTATAAAATGATTGGAGATTAGAAGCATTAAATTCATTTGAAACAAAGGCAGTTACAATTAATTGCCATTCAGTTTTGAGCAGTCATTTTTCTATCGTATTCTATATGCAAAATTTGAGGGTATTTCATTGACAGAACTGCTTCAAAAGCTTTGCTGCAGCAAATCTTGCATTCAGGAACAGCACCAAATTGCACATAATTGAAAGTGATTCATTTTTAGATGCACTCGCTTGGCTTCTGTAGGTTCTTCAGGCTTTGGTGTAGGTAGCGCAAAAACATTAAGTCATACAGTCCTGCAGTAACTCTTTCACTCCATGAAGTGAGCAGCTGACTAAGGAGCTACATTTTAGCATCTTCTCCTTGTTTCAGCTATTTACCTCTGTACAGTAGTATTTTGCACCTCACAGACCTTGGACCAAAGTAGCAACAACACTTACTTTGCAGACAAGAATGTGTTTTGGAAAGCAGGGCAGGTTATTAAGACATGGGCAATCCAATACAATACTGCAATACAACTAACTCTTTTTCACAGATATTAAAGCGTATTAATCCTCGCAAAAATCTCCCTCCTCCCCCTTCTTCCACATAAAATGCTCAACTAGCTCTGATCTAACAGGGTTAAACCCTTCACATGTTTCAGCCACCAAGAAAAGATACCAGCTCAGGCTGGGCTTTTTTCATGTTTTTCAATTAAAAACAGATACTACATTCATGCCACTCTTCTTCCCAAGGGGAAGCTACTAGGTTAAAGGGCAGGGTCCATAACACAAAATTGCAAATTACTTAATCTCCTTAATTTTCACACTGTAAATTGCGCACACTACACTTCTGCAGGAGGTGGCCGGGACGAGGCACTGGGAAGGGGAAGAGTGGCCTGTCTGTTCTAGGCAGGGTCCTGCCTGGAGTTTAGGGAGCGCTCAGGGGGCTACTGTCACACGCACGACGAACGAGGAGATGAGCAGGTCGCGGGATTAACGAGGAGTTTGGGAAGGAAGGATGGCTGGAGAAGGGCCGTAGGTGTAGTAGGGACACGGGGGCTGGGAGGATGCGGGTCCCTGTCGGGTGGCACAGGGGCGGAGGGGCAGCCCCGGGAAGAGATGGGCAGCGCGGGCCGGTGCCCGCCGGGGCGTCACCGGGGCGGGGTGCCCGGCCGCTTACCAGGTTCAGCACCGTCTCCACGATGTCCCGGTTGCTGACCTCCCCAACCTGGATGAGTCCGATGAGGACGGCGAATTTCATCCGGATATTGCGGATCGGCACCGACGGGTTAATCATCCCCGCGGGGAGCACCACGGACCCGGAGCCCGACGCCCTCAGCTCCCCCATCACCGCGACGCTGCTGCTGCTGCCGCCGCCGCCGCCTCCGCCGCCTCCACCGCCGGCCCCGACGGAGATAAGTCCCGCGGGCTGCGGGTCCGGCCCNCCCCCGCCGTCCCCGCCCCCTGCCCCCGCCCCCCCCCCGCCCGGCCGGGCCGAGCCGCGCATCCACCGCAGTCGCACGCGGCGGGGCCGCAGGGAGCCGGCCCGAGGCGCCGGCAACGTCCCAGGAGCCGCTCCCCCGCTCTGCTATAATGAGGGATTATTATGGGCGCCGATGCCCCGTTAGGCGAGGGCTGCCCGGCCGGGGA
>VXBI01011926.1:161680-230869 GCA_013397375.1 Toxostoma redivivum
ACTCCGCCGGGAATGCGGGGGACGGAAGGTGCCGCCGCCCCGGGGCCCTGCGCTGCCCCCGGCCGGGTGCGCACAGCCCCTCGGGCGCTGCTCTTGCTTGCTGGTGGTCTTACATACAGCGATGTCCAGTCAACATCAGTTTCCCCAAGCCCTTTGGTTGCAGTGATGCTCATGGTAATGAGCATTTTTGTCAAGTGTCTCCAGTGCTAGAGAAACAAAAGTACCTCCAATGCTTTGAGGATACTCAAATTATTTTAATAGTTGTTGTATATGTTGAATAAAGTTGTATATGCTTGTTCTATGCATGTTGAGGTTAATCCATCTCTGTTAAAATGGTTTTCTTGGCTTCATAGTGACTCTCATCACAAAGTTTGATTTTGCAACAAAGCTTGCCTCCTTGTCGTAATATACCATTCATCCTGACTATTCTGAGGCCCCAAACTTGGGGTTTTGGCTGGTTTGCTGGTCCTCTTCATACACAGCTCTAGGTAATAAACTGCAAAAACATGATGAATCAGCACAGCTGGATCAGTACATCCTCCTAGATTACAGCAGCTGCTGTAAGCTCGACCAAAAGAAAGAGGCTACCTCAGCTCTGTACTAAGATGCATTTGCTCCATGTACTTGGAGATACTTTTTCCCGAAGTCCAGAGGTGCTTGTCAGTATGTATAGCCCATAAATACATAGACATGACTAAAACAGTGCTTAGCTGTGAAACACAGAACCAACATTATCTCAGAAACCTGCAAAAGATGGGAAGAAAACACAGGAGGTCGTTAATGAGAGATAAGAAATCACCACGTTTTCTTGGAAAAAATTTCTTTACAATTTGCACCAGCCACAAGCAATCATGTATGATTCATAATAAAGGTGTGCTTTCAATTTTTGTATTCATGGAGGTGCCAAGGTTCCATTCTCACCAGCCCCACAGCAGAACTAGCAAAGCTGAATACACACTCACTAAACTGCTTCCAGGAATACATGACCTCTTTTGCAAAACAAACCTGAGCCTAGAATTCTGTTAACAGTCACTAAAATTTGTAACACCTTTAGGAGCTAACTCACAACAGTCAGGTATCTTGATTATTCTTGCATCTACACCTGTATGGTGAGACGTTGCTTCAAATAGTGTTGTTGGCTGAAAGTTCATGTTGGCCGATGGGTTGACTGGTTTTCTTGTTCTGATTCATCTCATGGTTACTGCCTGTCCTTGCCAAATGGGTAGGAAGCTAAGTTATAATTGCTTTTCTACTGGTATGTATATTAAATTGGTTCTCTATTGACTTACTGACTTTCACAAATCCCAAAATAACTTTGAAGCTTTGAGATCCATTGTTAAATTTGCTTAAAATTGTCAATGGCTTGTTCATCTTTGTGGTGGAACAGATGAACTAATAGCACATAACCACATACATTTTTTTTTTCCACAAGAAAAGCAGGATAACAAAATATGGTTTGATACATTTTATTTTCCATTCCACACTACTCTTTATGGAAGTCTCCATCCTTTGTCCATGTACCCAACTGCCGCAGTAACTCCTGACTACAGCTGTTCCATACACAACTATTGGTGCATTCCTCCACATTGACTCTCTGATAAAGTTGCAATCATGAGTTTCTTTAAAAGCAGCATTAGTCAAACTTTTTATTATATAATATCCTTCTTGAACTGGTTAACATTTTCACTGCTGAAATCACGTAACATACTATATGTGTATAAGGGGAAAAAAAAAGGTTAATTCTCAACAATATGTTTAATAGGAGAGACTTCCTTTAGTTCTTAAACTCATATTTGGTTTTGCAAATAAATTTTTACAAAATCATATTTTCTTTATTTTTATAAGCTGGAGTGTTGTTAAGAAGTAGCTGTCTTCTCTAATCAACAGTGTTTGTTTTTGATAAGCAAACTTTCATTGAGGTGAGCCATTCATCAACTCATGTGAACATTATTGTAGCACTGGCATTCTGAAAGAAAAACAAATTTGAAACATTAATCTCAGCCCTTTAGTAATTGCAGCTCTGGTGTTCATTTGCTTCCATTCTAGCACCTCATCAGACTGAAAATTAAAGTAAGAGCACATTCACAAGAAATGCCATAGAACATGATTCGTATCTTTCCTTTAAAAATATTGTTTGTCTCATCTGCTTGATATTGACATCTTCATTCCAAGGACTGTGAATTTCTCAGTGACAATTTCATTCATGAGGTGTTTAGTTGGATCTCAGTCCAGCAAGGTGTTCTGCATTAGCAAATCATAGAATTTGCATAATTGTAGCCATTTTTAGGTCAGCATGCAAGATCATTCATTGACACAGGCCCAGACTAGGTGTGGCAGGAGTAAAAGGATGCTGTGTATTACTTCATTCTTTACAAAAACAGGATGATGATCTGATCCTTACTCTTTATGTACCTTTTACAACACTTGCTCTACACTGACATGAGAGAAAGCAATCCCTTTGCTTCCAGAGCATACTTTTCCCTCAGCTGTAAAAGTTAACATGAAGAATTTTTTTTCTGTGATATTCTTCAAGTTTTCTCCGATTCCATTATCCAAAAATTCCAGAAGGTGGTCTCAAATATAATTTCAAAAAAACAAAGAAAAAGACCTTTATCCATGTTCCAATGTTTGCCACAAGCAGATGGGGAAGAAAATAAAACTGACAAATAAAGTTTAAAGTTTTAGCTCAATTTTTATTTCAGTTCTAAAATAAATTCTAGCAATACTACTTCATTTTGGGGTAAAAAGATTATGTAATCATTCAACTGTGAAAGCTTGAAAGAACATGCTTTGGAAGACAGACTCTTGGCTACAAAACATGGAACTATTTCAGTAAATAGGGGCTGCTCTGTACAGGCATATATTTACACTGACTCTTAGAAAAAAAAAGTGGGTTTTTAAATAATGAAATTATATAGATCAGAATTGAACCATGTTTGAAAGAAGAAGAGAATTTTCATTTGTCTGTCAGTGTGGCATCACAATAATGCTTGCTTTACCGTGTCCATATGAGGACTCCTGTTGTGTTTAATTAGATTATTCTCATGAGTAAGGATAATGTGATTTGTTCCTGTGCCAGGATCAGGAAGTGCTATTAGCCCCTTTCTCTTGAAAACCAGGATTTCTTGTAAGTTAAAAAAAAAAAAAAACCAAAAAACAAAAAACAAAAACAAAACAAAAAAAAACACCACCAAAAAAAACCCTGGCAAATGTAAACAGAAGGGCCATTCATCACAGCATCTAAATTTTCTCTGCTATGCATATGAGTTGCACCAAATAGAGTCATAGAATGGCTTGAGTTGGAAGGGACCTTAAAGATCATATACTTCAAGTCCCTTCCATGGACAGGGATACAACCCACTACACCAGATTGCCCAGGACCCCACCCAACCTTGAACATTTCCAGGGATGGGTCATCCACAATTTCCCTTGGCAATCCGTTTCAGTGTCTCACCTGCCTCACAGTGGACTTCCTTCCTAACATCTAACCTAAACCTACCCTCTTTCAGGTCAAAGCCATTCCCCGTTTTCCTATGATTAGATGCGCTCTTGAATTGTCCCTCTCTGGCTTTTCTGCAGGCCCCCTTAAGGTTCTGGAGGGTGCTATAAGGTCTCCCTGGAGCTTTCTTTTCTCCAGGTTGAATGACCTCTAACTCTCTCAGCCTGTTGTTGTTGGAGAGGTGCTCCAGCCATTTGCTCATCATCATAGCTCTCCTCTGGTTTGCTCCAACAGCTCCACATCCTTCTTGTGTTTGGAGCACCAGAGGTGGACGCAGTACTGCAGATGTGATCTCACCCAAGCAAAGTGGAGGCACAGAATCCTCTCTCTTGACCTTCTGGCCATACTGCTTTGGACATAGCCCAGGATATGTTTGGCTTCCTGGGCTGCGAGTGCACATTGCTGGCTCATGTGCAACCTCTCATCAACTGCCCCCCCCAAGCCTTACTCCTCAGGGCTGTCCTCAATCCATTCTCTGCTGAGCCTGTATTTGTGCTTGGGATTGCCCTGAGTCAGGTTCAGGACCTTGCACTCGGCCTTCTTGAACGTCACATGGATGGCACAGGCTCAACTTTCAAGCCTGTCAAGGTCCCTCTGGATGTCTTCCTGTTCCTCCAGCATGTCAATCGCACCACACAGTTCAGAAGTGTTTCATTCACTGGTTTTAAGCTCCACATGACAAGGGTGCATTAAAGCAGAGGTAAAAAAGAAAAAAAAGACGGTAAGAATTTTTTGCTACTCTAACTGTAAATAATTTCTACATGCTTTTTATACAATTTCTTACTTTAGTCTTGAAAGACAGTAATATTAAAAAAATACCTTGTATGTATTTCTTGAGGCAAGTTTTGTTATACCCTGTGCAATTTCAGAAACACCATAACAGACCTTCCAAGTGAGATTGTCTACATTTCACTCATAGTGAAGAACATGAAGATAATATGACTTCAAGGACTTATTTTGGTTTTATTGCAATAGGTTATCCAAATAATTTGGTAGAAATTTTGAAAAATATATTTATTATGTATAAGAAATTTATATTAATCTATATTAATGTCTCTGATTTTTACACTCACAGTACTAAAGATAGAATAGACATTATGTTTTTTGTGATTGGTTATAAATTCTACTGAGAAGAATTCATTAAACATAAGCTTTTAGAGTAAAAAGAGGTAATAGTCTGAGAAGCAGTCGAACAGTAACCAGATCTACATAAAATGGAACTTTTAAATAAGATGTGTATTCATATGTATTCAACTTTTTTTTCCTCAATTTCTTTTATTAGGGTATAATCATAATAAAATTTGCATAGATGTAAATAGCAGGATTTGTATGTTTTATTGCAGAAAACATACAGCACAATTTATTGCATTGATGCATAGTTTAGGTTCTTGGCTTTGAAAGAGTTTATTCTGTGATTGTTTCACAAATCATGCTTTAAAACCATGAGTTTGAGCTGCTTATTCCATTTGGACATTTTATGCTCATCTTTCTTATACTTTGCAAGCATAACTACGACAGCCTTTGTAGTAGTGAAATTAATACAATCATTTTTTTGATTGAGGTTATTATTAGAATAATTATTATGAAGGCCAATTATTAATATTGACCTCTTTGTTGGTTCTCCATAATTGATTTTTCATTTCATTGATATTGATATCTCGACTCCTTGATCTGTAGATGCCTCAATCTATGTTGTTGGCTCTCACATAATGGGAATGTGGTAACATAAGGGCCCATAAATATCTATTTTCAAAACAACAGTTAGAACCTTAAGAAAAGCCCTGCTGGTCCTCTCTCCTCCCCTTAAATTCTCTACTCTTTTTCAAGCACTCTTTCTTTAATGCAGCACGTCAAGCTGCCAGCTAACTTTAAGAATTATCTTTCAATGATCATCACTGTGGCCAAATCCCAGGGAAGTCAGTCCATTCTGCCATTGTTAGTCCAAGACACTTTTAACAACTATATTTCTATGAGCTTTTCTTAGCATAAAATAGTTTTAAAAAAAATTCCAAACTCTAATTAGGGTTGAAAACGTAAATTATTGTTACTTCTGACATGCTTCTTTTAGTATGTTTCTAGACAATAACAGATGATGGAAATTAACTTTTGGTGGAAACACTGCCATAATGCAATGAACTAATTGTTGCTATGAAGCACATATTTGTTGAATAAAAAGACCTAATTCATCAACAAATTATGTTTATTTTATGTGCTCTATATGCTTTCACTTTAGCTACTTGAAACCAAATAAATGTTTAGATAGAAAGGATGTTGTTCACATACTTTGTCTATATGCTGCAGTGTGAATAATAAGAGACAAAAAGGATCCCAAGCTCTTGCTTCTTATTAGAAATATATTTCCCACCACATGCCATTAAATTATACCTTTAAGGACTTAATGTTTATAATACACCAAGGAGGAGAGATGAATGGAAGGGTTAAAATTGATAGCCTAGTTTATCTCAACAACGTATATGCGATTGACGGCCAAATTTCATTATCAGGGAGCACTGAACAATTTACTGATATATCATTGATATTATCAGCAGGAACCTACAGTAACTATGAGTATTATCGGACATTATTTCGCACTCCGCAAAATACTCAGCGCTTGTCAGGATGCAGCCAGAGTCCCACTCTAGGCACTGCAACTCAAGAAAGATGTGGACAGACAGAAGAGGGTCAAACCAGGGCTGCAAAGGTGGTCACAGGCTGGAGAACACACTCCACAAGGAAAGGCTGAAGGAGTTACATATATTCTCTGTGGAGAAGAGAACACTCAGGGGAGACCTCATCACAATATTCCAATATTTAAAGAGCATCTACAAAGAAGACAGAGACTCCTTCACAAGGACTCATGTAGAGAAGACAAGTGGCAGTGGGTACAAGTTGTACTGGGAAAGTTGACATAAGAAATAAATTTGTTTTCATTGAGAATGCTCATTAGTTGGAATAACACCCCAGGGATAGGAGGTTTTCAAGATGTAATCAGACAGGTTGCTAGATAATCTCATCTAGGCTCTCCTTCCCACAAAAGGCAGGACCAGATAATCTCTGGATATCCCATCCAGCCTTGGCCATTCTATGATTTAATGATTCTATGATGATGTTCTCGGTTTATGTATTTAGCTGTTATATCTTTAACTCTGGAAATAGTTTGCTAAAAAAACCCAAAAAACCACCTAGTAAATATGTTTGTTATATTCCTGCAAAGTAACTGATATCCAAGAAGTTTTCTGAGTGAAAATGCATGCAGACTTATCCAAAGGAATTTATTTAGTTTTTTTGTTTGCTTTCACTAAAATGAAAAAAAGGTGTTATTGTTTTCTGACATTACCGCCAAAAAACAGCCCAAAAAACACCACCAAAAAAAGAAGCTATCTATCACCTAGAAAAGAAAGAACTATGAAACACTTCTTCCTCAAGTTCCAAGCATTATTTATTTTTCCTTTCTATTTATTTTTCCTTTCTTTAGGATTACCTTTCTGGATGTTTTATGGATAATGATTTCCATCTATGACTGTAAAAGAAGGGATGTGATACCTGGGAAAAGGATGGATTTCTGGATGTTTACAGTTTCACCAAGAAAGTATGTAAAAATTATTACCCTGTCATCAGAATCCCAATAGGACTTAAAGCCATCTTGCATTAATTGTTCAGCATCTTTACTGAGGTACTGCTTAAAGCTGGATTGTCTACTACAGCTGAGACCATACAGTACAGTGAAGAGGGGAAAGATTATTTCTCAATTTGCAGATTACAACTTTTAAACAAAAAAAAAATGCTGGTGTTATTCGCTTTTATTGCTGCAACATGACATTGTTGACTCTTACTCAGCTTGTGATCCTCTGTTGCCCCTCAATCACATTCAGCAAAAGTACAAACAAGCCAGATGGGCTACATCCTGTATTTGTGCAATTTAGTATGTCTACTAAAAGTAATGCCCCACACTTGTGTCTGTTCAATAGCATCCTGTTTTTCTCAGACAGTTTGTCAAGATCATTTTGAATTCTAATCTTGTCCTCCAAGGTAAACAGTTGCTTCCAGCCCAGTATTGTTTGCAGATTTAATAAGCACACACTGCATTCCATCATCCAGGTCATTAATGGCATTATTATATGGTATCAAACCTTGGTCAACCCTGCAGAAGGCCACATGGTGCCATTTTCCATATGGACAGTGAGACATCAATATCTATTCTTCATTATAGTGAACAGTATTTACAGGCTTATTATAACCTTATAATAAAAATTACATACAGACCATGATTCCAAGTCTTGTTTTCAAAATACATTCTAAGACATTCCTAGAATCTGAGCTGACAATGAGGTGCATGCATAGATTTAAGCTGTCAGGGTCCTTGGAATTTTACCTGTTCTAAATCTCCCTTCTCTGACCTCTCCAATCCTCAACACTCTGAGTAACTTAGGTTCTTGAAGAACTTTGATCTGGTCAAGTTTTGTATATCTTTAGTTTTGTATATCTGAAGTTTCTCTGGCACGTTTCTTCCAGAGTTAGGCCATAGTAACTTTTTTGGTGACTTCTTTTCCCCTTGTACTTATCAGTAATTTGCTCTCTTGTAATTTTTGTTCATTGCCTCTTCTATTTTCACCATGTATATCCAAGAAGCTTGACTCCATTTACTCTGTCTTCACCTACTGCATAGTTAAAGACAGACATTAGCTGTCACCCAGCCTTCTTTTATTACAAATGAATAAGCCCAGCACTCTCAAGCTCTGTGTGTCATGGGCTCTCACTTTCTAACTATCTTGATGGCCTCTGATGGACTCTGCCAGTTTGTCAATGTGTTTGTTATACTGCAGACGCCCAAACTTGACACAGCTTTCCAAATGTAGTCTTGCAAGTGCCAGGGAGAGGAGAATAAGCACTTCAACTAATCTGCTGGTTATGTCCTTACTACTGCAACCCTATTTATGTTTAAGCTTGCATTGCTGCAGAATTGCACTGCTTATTCACACTCATCATCCTAAACATAAGTTCCTTTCTACAGGAAAGGAAATTCTACCTGCATTCTAGATAGTCAGCCTGTGCCATTACAGTATTATCCTAGATGCAGGATTTTGCATTTGCCTTTGCTGAATTTCATGAGGTGCTGCCAGGTTCCTGAGCACATTCCCCCCTTCTAGTAATTTAGTTGGCTGAGCTGAAGAATCTAGCTGGCTCAGCCCAAGGTCAGCTCCCTCATTGTAAGAGCTGTCGCAAAGCAAGATAGAAATGAGGGCATGCCCCTCCATTTTCTTGGGAACTGCATTCTAGCAGAGGGTGTATTTTTGTGCCCTGCCTGTGCTACATTGTGTAGCATCTACATCTATGCCTGATCTTGTACCTTTTTAATCCTGACCTTGGCCCAGAATCTCTGGTTTGACTTTGGGCCAATCTAACATGGCATTGGGCCTGCCTTGTGAGAGCAGACTTTTGAGCTACACCTGTTTGCTCTGTCCAGACCTGATCCTGATCCAGATTTAACGACTCAGCCTTCTGGATCGTTTTTAGTGAGGTCTGCCTCTGCCTGCCTTGCTGCCAGTTAGTTTTCCGTTGCTGCTTCTGTTGCTTCCTGCTCTCCCTGTTATCAAGTGTCCCTGCCTCTTGAGGTCACTCCAAATGGAAGCCCAGCCTTCCACCATATCAACTGTTCCTCTTGGTGACATCATTCACAAAACTGAAAGTGAATGCCATTCTGTCATTCTAGTCTTTAATAAAGACAGCAGTAGTATCAGTGTGAAGGCCTGAGAAAATCCTCCCTCCTGGTGATCTGGCCACTGGGCTCAGGGTCAACTTAGGGATAGCGCAGTGGAGGGCTATTCTTCCTTTGGCATCCTTGGACAGAGTGGTCCCAGACAACTCTGAAACAAGGCTTCAGAAAAGGCTGACTTCCTTCTCTTGAGAGCTTCTCAGAGTTTCAGCTCAACTGTTTGGCTCCCACCTGAGCTATACCTCCCACTGTATTGCAGCCATATCTGTGCCTGATCATGAGCCCTGATGGTCCAAGTTTGGACCCTGATCTGTGCTCTGTATTCCTGTCTTGACCTGTTCCTCTTCACTGCAGACCTGCTTTTTGGTCACTGCACAATGTCTGAGGCTGGATACCACAGCCAGACCCAACTTGCCTCATTTAGGTACTGGTGGACTGGGTTCTTATTGTCCAGGCTCCTGCCCCGCTGCCTGTGTTATAGTTCTCTGCTCCTGGCTCCCCCTTACTTGTGGAACAATGGGCTTTCACTGCTTCCTTACAATCATCCCAGGTATCCACCCATCCTTCAGGATTACCACAACTGCCAGATGGACTTTGAGGTGCTGACCACAGCCAGCTCTACATGCACTTTGTAGTCCACCCATCCAGTATCTCTGTTTCCTCTCTATGAAGCTACTATGGGAGATTATGCCAAAAGCTTTTCTAAAACTAAGTTAAACAGCATTCAGTGTTCTCGCCTTAGCCCCAGAAGACAATCAGATTAGTCAGACGTCTTATTTTGAAGAAACACACTGACTGTTCCTAAACATGTTGATCTCCTTCGTGAGCAAGAAATCATTTCCAGGAGGTCTTGTTCTGCAGTTTTCCTGGGGGGTGAAGGCTGGCTAGCCTATTGTTCCCACAATCGTCTTTCTTAACCTTCCTGAAGATTATTGTGATATTTGTATTTTTCCAGGTGGATCAGGAATTTTCCCTGATCATCAAGACCAAAGATTGTATAGAGCAGCCCTGTAGCGAGAGTAGCCATCTCCCTCAGCAGTACTGAATGCATGTGGATGCTCCACTTGTTTAAATTATCATCAGCTCCCTCTAGCATGAGTAGCACTTGACTGCCACAAACTCTGCAACTGGGCCCAGGGTCCTGGGAGGGACAAGGGACTGGGAGCATGCATTGCCAGTAAAGTATGAGACAAGAAAGCACTGAGTACTTAAGCATTTTCTATATCCTTTATCACTTTGCCCTCAAGTTATTTAGCAATGAGTCCACATATTACTTACTCTTGCTTGTGTTTTACTTTTTAAAACTCTTGTCACCCTTCAGGTCTTTTGCCAATTTGAATCCCAACTGAGCTTTTGCTTTCTCAGTTTCTTCCCTGCAGCAGTGTCTCTGTAATCCTCTGATATAGGTCATCCTCATTCTAGATACCTTGCCTTTACTTCCATCTTCTGTAGACTTGCTTGTATTTTTCGTATTTGAGATCAATCAGGAGCTCCCCATTAATTAAGATTGACATTCTACTGTATCTGCTTAAATTCTAAAACGCCATAATGGAGCTGTTTTTGCATTTTAAAGAAGATGTCTTTGAAGATCAGTCTGCTCTCCTAGTCTCTTTCTGTTCTTCACTGCAGCCTTGGATGAAATCCTGCCAAGAAAAGCCCTGAACAGGTCAAAATCTTCTCTGAGATAAAAGCTCTTTATGTTGATTCCTGCCTTCATTGATTCTCTCAGGATCTTGAATTCTCTCAGGATCTTGAATTCCCATCACCACATGGTTACTGCAGCCCAAGTAACCATTGATATTTATGTTACCAATCAGTTTTTTCTTACTTGTTTGTATAAGACTTAACTTATCAGATTACCTTTGCAGCTAACCTCATGTAACCGTTGTGTTGAAAGACTGTCCTCTTGGATTCCAGACACCACCGCGCTACCCTTGCAGCAGTGATTCAAGCCTGCCTCCTTGCCCCCACCCCACGCCAAAGACCTGGCCCTGCAATCATGAGGCTTCTTTCCCAAGTCCTATTCTTGTTGAGGCAGTATATAATAGATGTTTATTAAAGCTTCTCTATAATCCTGTTGCATAGCCTGGTGTTCTTGTTTGCCAGTGGCAAGTGTCCTTCAGTTCCACATGCACAGCAATAGAAGGAGCTTTCTTTCTGTTGGTGGAAGTCCCGTGTTTCCAGCCACCACTCACTCAAATGTAGCTTCTTGGTGACCTCTGACAAATCTTCATGAAGAACTTGTTGAGTTCTTCCCATTCACTCTCTCCAACATTATGCAGTCTTGGCAGCTTTACCTTGTAGCTCAATGATTTGAGCAGAGCACTCTTCATAGCTGAGGACACCATCACTTCCAGTGGAGTCTTGGAGAGAAGCAGCAGGCACTCTGCAGCCTGAGATCTGGATGATTAAGACCCCTTCCAGGAGCTTCAGCTCTATGAAGACTTGTGCACCAGGAGCAGTCAGTCTGGCTCCTGCTGGGGACCATGTGTTGTGGAATACCATTGTGCTGACTCTTGCAGACCTGTGCTGAGAAAAGGACTGCAAGTTCCTTTGTTTTTTTTCTCTGAGGTGAATTGCCTCACTGACTGCAGAGGTCCTGTTTCCATGTAATTTGCAGTGTTCCTGGTCAGTGGCACTCCCTAGGAGTTGGTTAAATAAGAAGCTCAGTACAACCCTGTTTCCCTCCCACACACACTAGATTACCTGCCTAGCAAGCAACTTCTAATACTGTTTTCTGGCTGCTGGCCATGATCTCTTCACTGCATGAATGAAAGGTCATTCTTTGGAAATTACTCTTACATATAGGTAAAGGGGGAAAAAACCCCACAATTTTAGGGTATTTTACATTTGTCCATAGAATAGATGTTTTATAGGAAGAAATAATGAAATCTTCAGCAGATACATTCCCAACTGAAATTATTGAATGGGCTTGGTTGGCATTAACAATCTGTCATCAATTTTCCTGGGACAACAATAAAAAAGACAGAGAGAGAAAGGGGTTGGGAGGTTGTTAATGAATACTGAGCTTCACTGAAGCTACTTGCTGACTTTTGTAGGGTGACAATTTGTCTTCACTTTCACATTTACATATAATTTTTCTAATAAAAGTATATAATACATTTTTTCAGAAATCTTTTTATAAATGCACAAGCTTTTTGTATGGGAAAGACCATGAATAACCTTTATTTACCAAGATACTTGATGAATCAGGGAAAGTCCCCAGGAAAACCATTCCCTACAAAATGAGCCTCATAAGAGCTGTAAAAGTTATTGCAAGATTTTCTAATGTATCATTTGAAAATTAGTAGGTGATCAAGCAATTACATTGTCATAACACCTAGGCACAAGGGAGCAGCTATAATTGCATAGGAAAACTTTTGCATTTCTAGGCTCTAGGTTTGTCCATTTTACACCTTTTTTATTTTTACTGAGTAAATAGAAGTTATTTTTTAAGAATGCATTAATACAACATATTTTACATAGATGTTCATTAACTTCCATTTATTTTCATTTTTTCTTACATTGAAATAATTTTAATTTCTTTCTGTTTATAGTAATATGATGTAGTATAGCATCAGACTATTTTCTCTACAAGTTATACAGACCTGGTGAGTAATAACTAAATTACAATGTTTGAACAGTGCTTATGTTATATTTGATCAGAGCTGTCAGTCTCACTGTGCCATGTACACATTGCATCCCAAAGGTTTGCATGTTTAAAAAAAAGGCTCATCAAGACTCACAGCTCTGACTTATTTCCTTGGGTACCCATTGTGTTATTATTAACCTCTGCACAGTTCAATTACTTGCAGTTTCTAACTTCAGGCAGACATATCAATGCTATATTTAATTTCTCTATAGATGGCTTGCAAGGTGTTTGGGTTTGATGTAGATGTGAGGGAAGCAGGACAGTTTTGACTTTAACTTGTGTTATGTAGAGATAAAATTTGCATAGATAATTTCTTCTTTCATGGAGTTTTTCTCCACTGTTTAACAGAAGAGCCCAACAGATCTTACTAGAGTACCATATTTTCACTTTAATTTCTTTTTTAATCTTTAATCTTCATATTCTCCCTATTCTTGACAGCTTTCATTGCACCCACCACTATCTGTGAGACCTGTTATCACAATAAGTGGGCTGGGCTGGCTAACCTCTACCTTCATATTTTATGCAGAGGCAAGCAAAATTATAAGTAAGATATCTTCCTCATTCCAGCCTTTTTTCTTCTTCCCAAAATGTTGACTTTTTAATTTTATTTTAATTTTTTTAATGCTTTAAACAGTTAGATGCTCTCTGTTCCCTATTTACTACAGAGTATTGTGCTTGCTCATATTCTGGGTTGGTTCATTTGAAGTTATTATTAACCTCTTGAAGTTAAGCTCAGTTTAAGCTCAGCCTAAGGCTTTCTTTTCAGACATAGTTAGTTCAGTTTGTGAATGTTTTGTGTTGTTGATTGGATTTTCATTCTTTTATTTGAAAACAAAAGGAGAGACATTACCTTATAAATTTCTGACTAAATGTGTCTTTAGGTAAACTGATAAAATCCTATTTTGACTCGCTGGTGATCCAAGACACTGTTAAATATTTCTGTTTGCTCTGCCTTCTGCTCTCAGATAGGTGCCCTCCCACAATATAATTTTGTTTCAGCATCCATTTGCATTCTAAGCACAAATACTGTGGAGGGAGAGATACTTCTATCATTCTTTCCCCTGTGTTTTCATAGAAATGGTCTGGTTGACTGACCAGACTTTGTGTTATTCTCTGCCTGCTACTAACTCTAGTGATTACAGCAGTGTGGTTTGGCTTATCTGTGGGCTCTGTCTCTTAGTAGAGAAAAGATGTTTGCTAACAAAGTCTGCCTTGGAAGATATAAATGAGGTATTCCTTTTTCTCTGGCTTTCTTTGAGGCAACTACCCTTGTATATATTTTCCTCCAGCAGTGGTAAATGATCTCATATCCTGGGTGAAGAACAGCCTAGAGTAGACTGATGAAACATGAATAAGAGGGTGTGATTGAATAAGAGCTTAAATTTGGACTGCACAGTAAGCATCTCCATGAAGTTCACCATGAAGTTCTCTTCAGCAGCTTTGGGGATCTGCCTTCCTTGGGAGGATTCTTACCTTTCAGCTGGAAAGTCGATTTCTTTTGTTTTATGACTTTCCATCAATTTTGCACTTCTTTCTCCTTAAAGGTCTAACTGTCCCACTATATTATCATTCCAGCATGGTGCCTGGGCCAGTATCCTTGCAACTGGCTACCAAGGGTTCAAAACCACTCAGATTAAGAGATTACACATACTGTTAAGTAGATTACTAGGAGAAAACTGAGTAGTGCCAACACAACTGTCTGTATAGGATATAAAAAGCAGTTTCTACTATATCCTCTTTGGTGTCTGGTGTAAAATGAGCTCAATCTTACCTGTTAGTGATGGGTACAGTCATCAGTGTCCCACCTCATATATTCAACTCAATTAGGTGTTCAGATGGTGATGTCTTGTGTGCTGTAGAGTTCTATAACCTTCAATGTGAAGTTTAGATGTGCAATAGCTGAAGCTGAAATGTCAACCTCAGAATCAGAGAATGGTGTTTGCTTCACTTATTATTATAGATAAAATTAAAAAATGAAATAGATACAACTGCCATATAGTATCCTGTAGGGAGTACAAATAACCTCAGTTTCTTAAGAGGAAAGAAGCACAGTTGAATTAATATTACTCAGTCTCACAATATAGGAACTTGACAAATTTAGAAGTCCCAGCTACTTAGTAATCCAGATAATACAAATATTGCAGCTTTAAAAAAAATTTCCTTTGGAAATACAACATAAAATCAGTATTTCTGTCTTCTCTTTTACTCCTTTGGACTGGTCCTCTGTAGAATAAAAGCAATTTGTACAGGCATTGGTGTGGATGCTCTACACCAAGAGATAGAACACTACCTTTCATTCTGTAGTAGATCAAGGTTTATTTATCAAGGTTGCTTAAGGGACAAAATTTATATTTCTGCTTCTCATGCTACATGCCAAGGTCCTGGTTTAGTAGATTCTCAGTTTTTGTTCAGTTTTTCACTTTTCCTTGAAGATTTCTTTGTTTATGAGCTATTTAATAGAAAGTAAAATAATTTCTGAGCTCATACTGTCTCCTTATAGACAGATTTCTTGGAAAGTGTTCAACTTTGGTTCTCCACTGAACTTATTTATTCTCGAATTAATGTATCCCCTTCTACATTTCTTTTCCTAGTCCTCCTTCTCAAGACAATGCACTGATTTGCATTCTGGATATGTTTATAATTTTTTTTTATTCCTGGAGAAGTCTGGAATAGGCCAACAATTACATTTCCACTGAAATGTTTTAAGCATCTTCAGAAAAGTGGGTACCTTCAAAGAGTCTGACTGTGTTTCAAATGGCAAATGGACATAACTAATTTTAACAATGAATATCTAGAATGCATGCCAATTTCTACGGACTGAACTCGCATAATGTCTGCTGTTGAGTTCAATCTGTAGTTTGATATCACATTGTACTGTTGTGTAATACTTTACTTAAATAGAAAAAGATTTGAAAGATGGCTCTTTCTGTTGATATTGCAAATAGGCTTCCTATTTATCTCCACAAGTTAAGTCACTTCTGTGCAACTTACCATGTTTCTACCATATTAAGAAAGAAAGAATGCTGTTCATATTATTGTAGCTAAGCTTCTCAAGCATGTGTTCTCTCTTGACAAATTTGGATTCCTGACAATGAGGTGTCTTTATTACTGAGCAAAATGGGAAGCTCATAAAGTTGTCATGCTTTTTACTAGTTTATTAGGAAAGAATTACATTTCTCATACCTGCAATACAGATACACAAGGAAATGGAATCTTTGTAAATCCTGCATCCCACAAAGCTGGTTACGGCAAGGTGAGCAATTACTTGCCTTTCCAAGCATTACTAGGTATATCTGAACAGATAGTATTCTCTACATAGCTACCAGAAACAAATTTAAGGAGAGGTTTTCAGGTATTGCCTATATTTGAGACAATTATTTTTGATAGTGCTTTATGTGATTTACTTGTCTAGGCACAACACAACTGAGGAAAGAACTTTAAGAAAAACATAAAAATCTATCATATGAAATAATTTTCATCAGAATATGACAGTCTTCACTGCCATCAAAGTACTAAAAATTGTTCCTGAATAGTTATATTCATTTTCAGCGTCTGTTTGGCTTGTACACATTTATACCTATGAATTTTTTTTCCAGATTCATGACTCTAGTTTATCACATAATTCAAGCGTTAATGTGATTTGCACAAATGTGTCTCATTTTCTGGCTTTTATACACATTGTAACAAATTTCACATACTTTATTGAAGTCTGTTGTATTTATAAAAATATTAATTTTATAAATATGATTCCGAACCACTCAAACTCTGCATGTGGCTACATTATATTTTACTATTGACCCTCTTTTTCTTCCTGTTTTCAGTGTTCATAGTGTCTGATAATAGTTTTTGTTCTTTGACCAGATTTTAGGATAGCCAGGAAAAGATGATTATTTTAGCTTATTTGAATAAATTAGATGCCATAGAAACCAAATTTAAACTAAAGTTTCTTACTACTTCAAAATAACTAATACAAGCTTTTCAACACTTATTTTTAGTCAAACTGTAAAACAAATGATTCACTGATACAATAAGACAAGTAGCCCTATGGGAAAAGAGGATTTCTTATCATATTTCTGACGCCTACTGCAGGAATATCACCCTTAATGAATCCTGAAGGAAACAGAAGAGGAAAGACTTGCTTATGTGACTCAGAATTTCTGCTATATTATCACTGTTTTTTTCTTATATTAAAATGGAAGTTATAGAGGAAAATTAAAATATGTGAACCCATGTTTTTAGATTTTATGGAGATTGCGCAATAAAGCCTCATCCTAATGGAAACTGAGTGGTTGTGCTGTGCAACTTGTCACTTAAATATTCTTATTTATCACTAGTAGTGATGCTGCAACTCCTTGTAATATAAAAGACTTGATAGGTTGATACAAACCTTGGAAGGTTTTCTTCTTCTGTAACCTGTCTTTAAAAAGCAAATAAAGTTTGATAAAAATATCAAAAGAGCATTTTTCTGCTCTTATCCCTCTGCAACCTTTACCTCTCTTCCATTAAAAGCTATATTCTTAATTCATTAAAGTTTTCATGTCAATGGGTCATCACTGAAATCACAGTCATAACATGTATTGCTGTAGATAAGAAACTGGTCCAAGAGGTTTTCTACAGTAATCTGATAATACAAATGTAATTCAGTGTTAAAGTATCTTAAGGTGTTTGCAGTGTAAATATTAAACATTGAACACCTGCTGATTTAATTTATGAGCATACACATATTCCAAGACAGTGCCTTGAACTTAGGCAGCACACCAACACAAAAAAAAAAAAAAAAAAAAGTGAGATTGAAAAGTCATTAACATTTCTGTAAGTGACATTAGAGTGGAAATTCTTAGGCCACATCATTTATGACAGGAAAAAAATTCCATTACCAACAGCAGCAGCATAAAAACCAATATAAAATTTCACCCCTTCACTTTCAAAATTCCAGAAATATATCTTGCTTCCTTTTCTATGTTGATACTATCGTGATAATTTTTAACAAAGTGGAAAATCTGTGGGTGTCACTGGCTGATTTCTTTTCATCTGGTACTATACTAAATAAGTAATGAACGCATTTATTTAGTGAATCATTAAGCCACTTCAGCACATCTAACAGAGTGTAAATGTTTCAGTGACAAAACCAGCAAGCTAGGAATTGCTCATAAAGAAAACTCAACATACTTGAAATATTTATTCATGAACTAAGACATTTTAAAAAGTACTTGTTATTTATTCCACAAAGTATTAGTATTAATTTCATCCAAACAAATTCTCCATAATAATAGATTTATTTAAAAAATACAGAAATGAATGATGAATTTCCCACAAAGTGAAAACAGAAAAAGAAGAAAATTAGTTAAGCCAAAATTCTCATCCAAAAGATACAAGTCTTCAAGTATTATCTGATAACTATATATTTGGAGCGTATCTGGGAATGCTTATATCTTTGGTTCTAACTTCCTATATCTATATTTGAAAATCACCACTAGCTATAATAAGCTTTTCACAAGTTTATTTTATACTTATAAGAGGTTAAAAAAAATCAGAAAGCATTAGTGATGTGTCTTTTTGTTCTTAATAGAGCTTCAAATATTTTACACATAAAAACTTCCAGAGTTATCTTGTGTACTCAAAAGAGATGGGATTTTGTCTGATCAGATATTATGTATCTAAATCTTATTAAGTCTGGCATACATTTATTTGGCTGGCAATGCTGTCTGAAATAGGTCCTAGCTTTGCTGTATGCTTTACCTTCCACACTGTACACTAGGACATCTGTTCGTGGGCCACTTATGACTGTTTTTAAGCTGAAACTGCTTTTGAAATCAACATTCATCAAATGATGAATTGTCTCAAAGACAGTTACCATCATGCTGTTTCTGTGGTCAGCAAGACCACCCAGAAGACTATTTGCTGGTTCTGGGTTAGAGTTATGGCTTGTTTGTTGCAGGTGTCTGTACCATGGGTTGTGAAACTGTCCAAGGGTGCTAGCGTTCAGCTGAGTAAGCCTCTCAGCTTAGACTGAGTGAGAGATGAATATTTCTGACTGTTCTTAGCTGGTCTTCCCTTCCTTTTCATTCTACATTCCTGATCCTGTGATTAAATTGTGCAAATTTTCATGACTACATTTTTTATACAGTTAAACTTTAGATGCCTGAATAAAATTAGATCACTCTCAGTATAAGTTTCTGAAGACAGCTGCCTAAGAACCTCATCTCTATTACATATTTAGATGTCTTCTTATGATGGTGTATGAGTGATACAAAAAATTGCCTCCCTTCATTTTCTAGTTACTGTGTGCACAGTTGGGAAATGTTAATTGCTGGGGCCTTAGTTTGTGCTTGCCTCTTTGTGCCTAGAGTAAGAATTTAAGCAGGAGAGGAAATAACAGTAGTGGAAAAGAATTGATCCTTAGAAATCTTGACCCATCAAAATCTGTGGGAAATAACAGGACACCTTCAGGGATGCAGAGGGTGGTAGTTTTATAATTTTTGAACTGCCACAGAGATTGGAGCAGAGAGGCTCCAGATGACTGAAGAAAAGCAAATGTACGTACTCAAAAGTAGAAAGAGGCACAATACAGTGAACTTCAGTCTATTCCCTAAGAAAATCATTAAACAAGTCTGTTTGAAAGCCAATTCTGGGTGCATAGAGAAAAATGAAGTAATTCATAACAGTCAGCATGGATTTGCTGTGGGCAAATCCCTGAACAACTTGCTCTGAATTCACTGTTGACTCTGCCTTGAACAGAAGGTTGGACTTAAGACCTCCCAGGATCACTGCCAGCCTGAATGATCCTTTGTCTCAATGACAGGGACTGGATTTCAGCTCTGCAGGGTTATAAATGGGAATAGTAACTTTCAGCTGAGGAATTCTTTACACTGTCTGATCCTATCTGCATGAACAAAATGAGGAAGTATTTAAAAAATTCAGGAGACTTACAGATACAGTAATTTTACCTTAGTTTGATGTTTACAAAGCTTTAAGTAATGTTAGTTTAGTGAGTGGTTTCAAATAAATACTTTGTTATATTCATATCTTAGGAAGAGAATCCAGTCCTGAATTACATTTCATGTTGACTAACTTCTGTGTACTTTTGTTTGAATTTTTTAGAGCTACTTCAAGGAAGTTTGCAAAATTTCCCCTTAGAAACTAAATTACCTACAGAATAACGTTTACTAAGAGTAAGGCAAAGGTCAAAGGTTTTGAAAAGTAATGTTGCAATTGTGTGGTAGCTTTTGTTGACGACAATTATACTTTAGTTGCTATGCTTACAGTGTGCAATTTTATTTTTCTTCCCCAGTGCACTCATTATCATAAGAAAAATAATAGATCAGTAAATATATATGAACAGCTATTTATGCAGTAAGAAATTTTATAATCTCCACTTTCTAATTTGGACCTTGTTCACAGTCTACTGAACTGGTGAAAATTAAGTTTTAAGAAAAGTAGAAGTCATCTTAAGGGTTGCCTATGCCTACTTGTCTGAGTACTGTCTAGTTAAGCAATTAAATCTATATTTGGGTAACAGTGAGTGAGTGAAAATAATTAAAGGCAACTTAACTTCATATGTCTGGAAACTGAACCTCTGAGACCTGGCTATTCACCATCTTTTCTGTTCATAATCAAGTGAGAGAAATAAGCTTTTGTTGAGTGTGGATTTCCCAGAATCAAAAAATGTCTGAGTTTGGAAGGGACCTCTGGAAATAATGTGGTCCAAGCCTTCTACCCAAGCCAGGCCTCTTAGAACTGGTTTCCCAGGATCATGTCTGAATAGCTTTTGAATATCTCCAAAGAGGGAGATTCCACAACCTCCTTGGACAATCTGTGCCAGTGCTCCATCACTCTCACAGTGAAAAAGTTTTTCCTTATATTCATAGGAAATGTCCTGTGTTTGATTTTGCCCATTGCCTCTAATCTTGTCACTGGGCAGGATAGTGTCTGGTTCAATCTTTTTTTACTCCCTCCCTTCATGCATTTATATACGTTAATAAAATTCCCTCCTGAACCCTTTATTCTCCTGGCTGAACAGTCCTAGCTCTCTCAGCCTTTCCTCTTTTCTGTTGATTCAGTGCCTTAGTTATCCTTGTGGTCCTTTTCTGGAGTCTCTCCATTATGTTCATATCTCTGCAATATTGGGGAGCCCAGAACTAGACACAGCATTCCAGGTGTGGCCTGACCAGTGCTGAGGAACAGGAAAGGATCACTTCCCTCAACCTGATGACAACAGTGCTTCCAATGCAGCCCAGAATACCATTCCCATTTGCCACAAGGGCACATTGTTAGCTCATGTCCAGCTTGGTGTCCACCTGGATCCCTGGGACCACTAATGCAATGCTACCTTTCCACCAGGTGATCACCAGCTTGTACTGGTGCCTAGGATTGTTCCTTCTGGGATTGCTGCAGGGCTTTGTACTTCTCACTGATGAGCAAGCAACATGAGGTCGCTGTCAGCCCATTTCTCCAGCCTTTTGGTGTGTCTCTGGATGGCAGCACAAGCCTCTGGTGCGTCAGATACTTCTCCCAGCTCTGCATCATGCAGTCTCGCTGAGGGCACGCTGTGCCACATCATCCAGGTCATGAATTGTCAAGGATGCTTAGATGGCTCAGGATGAGTTGATCTGTTAACTGAAGATGCCTATTTCCGTTCATTAGCTGTGGAGAGCATCTGCTCTTACTAACTCTGACTTAGGCATCTAAATTAGTTGGCTGGGTTGCTAAAACTAGAACAGATTACTCTGACCTGAAACACACAGTCTGGATTTTAGAGAAGTAAAGCATTCTGACCTCTCCATGGCTGCACACACTCAACAATTCTGAATAGTCAGGTTAAGAGGACTATGTCTGACATAATGACGTTGTTTCCTATGGCACCATCACATGCTTCTTACTACCATTTGAAATAACTCACAAAGAAACCTACACTACCCTTTTAATGATCTATTCATTATGTATTTGCTCACACTGTTTGATTTATTTGTTTTCACTGTTCAGTCATGTTCATTTTATACAGCTTTCTTGTTTCACCAAGCCAGAACCTTGTGGAACAACTTCAGCTACTTCAGCTATATCCTGTATTTACACCTTCCTCTCTTTTCTGAGTGTGGTTACATTTTTGCTTCTTCACTACTTCCAGAAAAAAATCACACACACACAAAAAAAAGTATATAATCCTTTTTTTTTGTATGTGATATCTGGGTGTCTGTGGTGTATGAGATCTGTGATATCATGTTTTGTATGCAATATCAATTCAGTGGCAAGAATTACTGCTAATGCCAAGTTAAAGTTTCCAGTTAAGGGTCTTACAGCCTTCCAGAGTGTAGCAAAATCAAAACTGTAGGTAACCAGAGAAATGCATTTGAGAAATAGGCAAATGCAAATTTAGGTTTTTCTTCCAGAGAATGCAAAAAAAGCCCCAAACGAACCTACAGTGTTTGAATTTTTTAGTTTTTGCAGGTAATATAAAGAATTGAGAGAATAGTTGAAGGAGGACCTCTAATACGCTGATTTCACTTCTCTGTTGCATGCTTTGCTAACTGTTCCCACTGATACCTTTTGAGCCAGAAAACAGCCATATTCCTCCACCACTACAAGTTTAGGATTCCATCAAGGATTCCTTCTACCTAATGTTAGACTTAACTGAATTATCTAGGCCAGAAGCCAAGTGTTTGCACATCCATTTCTAATCCACACAGTGTGAAATGCCTACTAAAGTTCTGGGTCACCCTTTGCAAATACTTATCTTTGTTGAATAAAGAGGCATTTTAGTGCCTGTACACCACCATGCACTTAGAATTTAAGCTAAAAATCTAAATATAGGTGAGATTAATAAGGTTTTACTTCTGAAAAGAGATAGACTGGATCATAGACCTGCCGGATGGAAAACCATGTTAGCACTTTTGGCATTAGTTTCTCAGGAGGAAAAGAAAGAGGTTAATTTTCTTATATTTTTTTTTTAAGAAATAAGATTAATTAAAGTTCTTGTACATATTATATACATTTTTTCTACTATTGTGGATAGTTAAACACTCTGTAACATACTTTTTTAGGCTTCACCTTTACGATCTTTCTGTAGGTCCTTAGAATGGAATGGAAATAAACGTCAAGTTATAAATTATATGGAGGGTGGATTTACTAAGAGGTTACAGAGAGAAATTACCAGTCCTAATTCCCAAAATGTTAATTTGAATGTTATGTTGGTTAAACTAACGTTAAATGCAGATGATCTTCTAGTCATCATCCTTTCTACCATTTTCAGCAATTTGTCATACAGAAGTGCAGGGTGCACCTAATCCGCATCAAGTTGCAACGTGTTCACCCATGACAGATTGTGTGTGTTCTTTTCACAGATTAATCTTGGTTAGTCTGCTACTTGGTTTTACAAAGAAGTGGAGTGGCTCAGGTAGAATGCTTGGGATGAGATTACACAGTCCTGAAGAGTACCCTTGGGAAGTAAAGGCTGGAGATGGCTGAGTGTTGCAAGGGAAAGCAGGAAGGAAAGAGTCATGGGAAGGCGATGCACACCATAAGTTCATCAATGAAGAATAGATCAGTAGTTGCACCTCTTGCCTCGCACCCCCAGTAACATGTAAAATATTAAAGGCAACTGTTTGAATCTAGAATAACTCCTGGATAGTGCCTGTGATAAATTGTTGTCTGCACTGTTTCTTATTTACCTTGCCATGCCTATGAAGCTCCACCTTTTTAATAAACATGTTTCTTGTAAGACCAAAAGAGTTAATCTAGCAAGACAATCTTTTAAGAACATTTTATTTTTTACTTTTCTGAATCATAGTTTAGACATAGTTGAAGATAAACACAAGTATGTAAAATTTATTCACCTGTCATTTGGGAATTCCAGTTTACAGTAATAAATCAAAAAAAGGTACGCTTGCCCACTCTTTATTTGCACTATACTACTGCCAAAGAGGATGTAGGTGCCTAGAATCACAGACTAGTTTGGATATTCTTTGATTACTTGCTCCTGATAATCAAGAAAAACTTGTTCCTGTGAAAGCAGAATGTTAAAACTGAAAAAAAAAATGTGAAAAGAAAAATCTCCTTTCATTTTCTTACCATACACTTTATTGGCACACATCACAAATTCTGTCAAACATTCAAACCTTATGAACTAAAGCATGCTATGTATGGGGCTGCCTTTGCTGGTGAGTCACCAGCAAGGAATATCCTTGAAGAACCCAGCATTCCCTGAGGACGTCAGAAGGATAGATCTTCATCTACCATTATCCACTGAAGGGCCAGAAATGCTGAGAAATTATGTCAAAAAATGTCCATGATGTCCATTACAGGGTAGGGGTCATCTGTACATGGCAAGGTGGCCCTTGGGAGAGCTCAGAAGTGGTGTTTATCTGGCAAGAGAAGGACTGTCTTAAGTGTTATCTCCATGCCAAGAATTGAGAGGCCTGAAGGAGGCTGACAGCAGGGTCTTCATGTTAGGAGTGTGGCAGCAGGGCTATCAGCACAATTACCAGGAGTAATAAACAAACCAGTTAAAAATTAAAAAAAAAACAACCAAAATTAACCCCACAATATTTCTTGTTCTGTGAGATTTTATCTGTGCTTAAAACAGCATTGATTATTCAGGAATATCTTCATTACTCCTGAGCAGAGTTTACACAGCTTCAAGGCATTTTCTACTTCTCATCCTACCCTGACAACAAGTGGGCTGGGTGTGCAAGAGGAGGTGGGAGGGGACACAGCTGGGACAGCTGATCCTAGCAGACCAAAGGGATAACCCAGACAATGTGGTGTCATCTTGAACAACAAAAACTGTGAGAAGAAGCAGGAAGAGGAACATCTAAACTTATGATGTTAATCTATCCAAGTCACTGTTAAGTGTGATGGGGCCCTCCTCTCCTGGAGATGGCTGAACACCTGCTTGCCCATAGGATGTGGTGGCTGAATTACCTGTTTTGCTTAGTTTGCAAAGCTTTTTCTCTTCCTATTGAACTGTTTTTATATCCACCAATAAGATTTCTCACTTTAACACTTCCAATTCGCTCCCCCACTCCCCTGAGAAGAAAGGAGTCAGTAGCTGTGTGGTCCTTATTTGCTGGCTGGGGATAAACCATGACAAATGCTTAAGAAAGTAAGAGGTTTTCAATTACAGCAGAACTCCAAACCATACCAACTTTTGTGCTTTAACATATCATGTTGCAAAATGTAAACACACGGAAGACTGTACAAGGCCATGCTTGGATCTGGATGCAACAAGAGCTCAAGGTATTTGGAACTGGATTTCAGTTTAACTTGTTTATGTTAAGCTCAATTTATGCACTGTTATTCTACAGTTGATATAAAAATATGTTAAATGTTCTTGATTATTTCAATGAATTATAAAAAAGGATAAATAGTGCTACTGCTTCATTTTATGTTTATCTAGTACTGAATTAGAAAGACTCAGTACTGTTTTCATTTGGTACACTTAATGTGTTTGTGTTTTAAATGTTACCAGTGACACCAATTAGAGATACATCCTGTCATAATAGACACTGTGCAAACATTACTTCTTAGAATAAATGGTTTTATTTGCAAGAGAAAATTCTAGTATTCTTTATAGTTGCAGTCTGGAACATAAAGAGCACATCTTAGGCACACTTGGAGTTTTGTGTGACATGAGAACTGAATTTGGCTTTTGAGACCTAGAAATGTAAAATAAACCTGGAACTATCTGTGCTTCATTTGAAGGAAAAAAAACAACAAACAACCAAAAACAAACAAAAAACCTTTCTGAAACATAAAGCACCTTTTTAACTATAAAACACTGATCTATTTTTTTTGTAAATGAGCAGGTACAGAGGTCTTACCCACTCCCTTTAGATTTTCTTGCATGTAAAATTTGGTGTTTGACTTTTTTGCTGACTATCAAGACAATATAGGCAAGTAATTTTCTATTTATACCATGTTACCTTTAATTCCTAATCATCCTGCAAATATTGATACCACCATCCATTTATATGACTGTTCATTTTCCCGGTGAAATTTTAAAGTACTAAAGATAATATCCCTGCCTTAATTCGATTCTTGCAGTTTGTTATGTACAAGATTATTTTTGTTTATATCCCTCATGAATTCCCATGCTTTTTATGTAGAAACAGCCTGTGAAATTTCTTCCTAGAATTAATTCACAGTCTCAGAGTCTGAAATCAGAGATTGACTTATGTAGGAGATAAATAGAATAGAATAGAATAGAATAGAATAGAATAGAATAGAATAGAATAGAATAGAATAGAATAGAATAGAATAGAATAGAATAGAATAGAATAGAATAGAATATTCCAGTTGGAAGGGACCTGCAATGATCATCCAGTCCAATTGCCTGACTACTCCAGGGCTGATCACAAGTTAAAGCATGTTGTTAAAGGCATTGTCTAAATGACTCCTCATCCCTGACAGGCTTGGGGATCAACCACCTCTCTAGGAAGTCTGTTCCAGTGTCTGACTACCCTTCAGTAAACTAATGGATTCTAATTTCAAATCTAACCCTGTCTAAAACATTGTTGAACCATTCCCATGTGTTCTAACATTAAATACCAGAAAGAAGAGCTCATAAACTCCATCTCTGCTTCCCCTCTTCAGGAAGCTGGAGATGGCAACAGGGTTCAGACTCCTTTTTTCCTAACTAGACAACCCCAGCGTACTTTTCTGCTCCCCATGAGTCATTCTTTCCTGCCCTTTCACCAGCTTTGATGCCCTCCCCTGGACACATTCAAGGACCTTCAGCCCCTTTTTAATTTGTGAGGCCAAGAGCTTTCTATACTCAGAACTTAAGGTGAAGCTGTATCACTGCTAAAAAAAATCATGATTATCACGACTTTTGTCTGGCTGGGGATGCTGTGTTTAACACACCTCAGCAACTGTTCTTTCCAAACTTTGAATAACTACCCATTTGCTCTTTTAGAAGACAAATGTTGGGGCAAAAAACATAATTTACCAGGAAAAAATGATGACTGTCTAATGCCAGAAAAATGTCTGTGGTGTTTTCTCATTTCTTTATGAACATTGTCAGTGAATTAGACAATTCATTTTAGATTATTTTTGGTTAAATTTTATGTGCAACTTCTCTAGAAATCCCCATATAACTCTTGTGCTCCTTGAATAGCTAGTCAGAGCAGTCTAAGCAGAAGAAAATCTGACCTCTGTCAGTACTTTCTGTACAAAGCAGTATGCTGGTGAATATAGCCATTGTACATTCCAGCATCTTCTTAGCTCTATTTTATAAACAGATGTAATTAGAGAAGCTTCATTATTTCCTAATTGTACTTACTTCCCCCATTTTTTTCTCATGAAAAACTGAGTAGTCAGCATCTCAGCAATATCATCACTAATTTTCTTCATTTTTTAATTAGACTATTTTGCTCTAGTTGTTCTTTTTTTTTCCCCTCTGCATATAAAAGTAACCCTCTTATTTTTATATAATTTACCTAACGATATTTTTATTAATAATTATTTGTTCAGCATTAATGTAATGGTCAGGAATAATAACGTTTAGTTTTTCTTGATTTTGTGCATACAGGAATCAAGAGTCAAGTTAAAAGAAAAAAGCAGAACAATTTTAGTCCAAACTTTCAACAAAGCAAGTCTGCTTTAATCCTGAATACTCTTAGTAACTTGTCCTTCATGAACCTCTTTGGTTTTTAAGTGATATTCAGGAAGCAAAGTGAATCTAGAAATACTGAAGATGAAAGACCCACTATTCAGATGATTCTGACAGTTCACTAAATGTTGTGTCATGGCTATGAGGGAGGCAAAGCCCTTCTGTGCCTCTGTTATAGCAGCTGGAAAGATAACTGTCAGCAGATTTGCTCTGGCTCGCATACAGCCCTGGTGGCAGGGTGCCCAAAGTACCCTAGGTGTATTTTCCAGATCCAAATGAATTAAGTCTGCGTATGTCTGTCTGAAATGATTTTACACGCATAAAGAATGTCCCAAAGCTACATTATATCCATGCTAGTTGTTGTAGATAAGTAATAAAATTACTGTCTTATGATTTTGGGTATAGTACAGTACACATAGTATTGTAACATTTAGAAGCCTCAGTCAAGATGAGGAACTCAGAATAGCAGATACTCTTCAAAATACAAATCATCATCCTATTCCTTAAAAATCATATGCATTCAGGTAAGCACAAATCACCAAATATTTCTCATATAAGATTTCTACTAAATGTTTTAGATAAAAACGTACTCCATACATCCCTTGATCATTTAATTAATTTTAATTTTTGCAAATTTTTGGCATTTTTTTCCTGGTTTCCTCCTGGTTTCCTTTTGCATTTTGTTAATTAGCTTTTCTGTTGATCTCAAGGTTATTTCCTACTCTAGTTCTCTTTCTGTTCACATTCTTTTGGTATATTTCTCTGTTCTTCAATGTCTCCTGCTGCTGTCTAGCCATTTCTGCAGACTAAGGTGCATGGAAACTAATTCTATTTTTCTACTAATGATGCTTTGCATATCTCTCCATATCTCTGAATATTCTCTAAACTCCTCCCTCTGATGATAGCATGCACTTATGCAGTCCTCCTCCTAACCATTTCTGCTCTTTAAAGCTCTGTAGCACTTTGCTGCTTCCTGCAAAGATCCTTTCTTCTGTGCTGACCATCCCAGCAGATCAGGTATTTACTCCCATTCACTGCCATTACACTGAACCCTCTTAGTAATGTAATGTTCCCTCATTGGTTTTTGCTCTCCCCATGTCTCCCAAGTGCCTTCTAAAGAGGAAATGGGTATGTGCTTTAAAGGTCATGCAAAGTTCAATTTTGGTATTATCAATAGCAAGCCTGCTTTCCTGTCCAAAATATCTAATGAGCAGTCTTTTACACTTTTACTCTCATTCTTTTAGACACTGGCTCTTTCCTACTTCTCTTTATCTCTGTATTCAGGACTGAAGCTAAATGGGTTTCATTTGGGCTCCTCCTTCTGAAGACATATAGCTCTTTTTGTTTCACCCATACTCATTTCTTGCATCAACAGCTAATTGTAAAAGCCTTCTAGGGAAAAGGAGAAAGACTGCAACAGGCAACAGCATTTTTCAAGCTTAGATTTATTTTCTAATCTTACAAATTACATGCATTTCACGTCTCTAGCAGCCCTGCTGGAATGTTAGACATTCATCAGGGCTGCTGACATTACTCAATAGTCCTTCCTTTCCTTTAGCATCCTCTTTTCATCCAGTCATGTGTTTTTTCCTGCTTTCTCTTTCACTGATCTTACAGTGAGCAACCATGGGAAGTGACACACAGATGAGCAGCAAGGATAGAGAAAGGCAGAGAACATGAATGCCTCCCATAGCAGGACTTTGCCTTTCAACCCTACTATATAGGCAATCCAGCTCTTAAAAACAAATGTACTTGCCAATATCACATACTCATATGTACTCATATGAACCCCCTGCAGCAGCTGCAGGTGTTCTATTGCAATTCTTGCCACTCTGGTACTGCTCAAGCCTGCCTCATGCACTAAGACCTTCCATAAACCAGTCGCAGTTCTTCTGTCCTATGATACTGTCTAGTGCAACTAAGTCAGCTTCTCTCACCCCTCCTTCCCCAATTATCCTCTCAAGTCTCCTGCATGATCTAGGCTCATCTTTCTATATTCCTCTCATTTTTTTTTAAATAAAAGGTGAAATTATGATGGCCATAACAGCATTTATTTTTCTGGAATGTGCGGATTTAGTGTGATTAAATCTCCACTTGTATCATTTGCCGGGCTAAGAGAGCAGGTAATTAATAATCTTCATTTTTGAGGAAGTACAGAGATGAAACCGCAGAGCTCAGCAATTCTACACAATCTCCCTCTTTACTCATATTTTCTAATTTTCTTTCCTTCCCCAGTGCCACCTATGTTTCACCCCACAGATTCTGGTAATGCCTCCTGTGAAAAGACATACTACAAAGACAGTAGTGTGCTCTGCCTCTATTACTTATGTGGAGGATGAGTCACTGTACAAACATTATAAGATTAGCATCCTGTCCTCTTACAGCCTACATTGTGAAAGTCAATATGGTGGCCATTATCCAGATTGTGTCAGTGGTGCCAGGAAAAAACAATCAGTCTCCTGCAAAAGCTCTGTGTTGCAGCTTTGTTACACTGATCCTTTCTCCTGAAAGTCATAGATATGACATGTTGCTTAAATAATTTTTCTAAAGAAAGTTCAGGATGAATAATATGGTTTTGTTGTTCTGCACCTGTATTCTTAGACTGGGGATTTTTCTATTTAAACAAATATAAATAAATAATGAATCATCAGGAGATATTAATTCATAATTCAAATTCAAATGGACAACACTGAGAAATTGAACACTGCATGTTTGCACACACTATCCTGCTTTTACCAAAGTGAATCTTCATTAACACTACTTCTCATGTCAGCAAATCTGAAAAAACAGCCCTTGCCTAAGATTAAGCACCTCTTAGATGTTTGTTGTTTTTAATTTTTTTTAGAGTTAGAATCACACTTTATTGTTTTTGATAATAATGTACTTCCTAATAAATTGGTGATATATTTTACTGCTAAAATCAGTCTGAACTTCAGAAGGCTTTGATTAATGAAATACAGGAAAACCTTTCTCTGCTTTTTTTATTGGTAGCAATTTTAAAACCTGGACATATAGAGGGAGGAAAAAAGGTGATATGTTTGGGAATGGAATATAATTTTATATGATTATCCTTTTCTGTAAACTATTTTTCTTCATGAGGTTATAGATATTTGATGCTCCCTCTTCTCCAAGTACATTCATAAAGCTACACCTTTTTTATTTTTTTTCTTTTAATTTAGAAATTAGAAAAAACAAGTCAAAATCCAAGAGATCTAGATTCTTGTTTATTATGCTTCTGATACTACACTTATTTTTATACAAATTGGTAAGAGTGAAATTATTTGCAAGAAGTAATGCCTTTCAAAGCTGAAGTGTGTCACCAACTTATAGAACTGGATTTTTATGATTTTGTCCAAACAGATTGCTTTCACATCTAGTATTTTATCTCAAAGAAGTATCAGTTTATATGTACATAAATAATTTATACTTCCTTTTGATAAGGTGAACACCTTCCATCTGCAAGTAAAGAGGATTTTCCTAGCTCTGAATAATTTGAGTTATATTTCTTGTTTCTAGTGTAATTTTTCTATGGCTTTTTTTGGGTGTAAATACAAGAACTATGTGCAACATTGTACTTTTTTTGATGTTGTATAATGAGGGAAAATGTAATCTCTCAACTCTTCTCAAATAGTCCTCTGCATTTACATTGACAAGGGATGCTGGAATATTCTGAGTTGTTTGTCCATTGTGACTCTCCCCTTTCTGAGCTGTGGCCTTTTGGCATATAGTCCTCATTCTACAGCTTTGTCAAAAATGGTTTTTCCTCAGAAGGGTACTCTTTATTAAGTAAAATTAGAATGGCTTTCCACTACTATTTACCAATCTTAATTGTAAATAATAATTTGAAAATTATATCTATGATGTTATATATTCACATTAATTTCTGAAAACACAAAATTGCACCTTCCATTTAGTAATGTCTGCACAGGCTGAAGCCAATTTTGAGTTGTAGGACCTTAGTTTGATAGTTTAAGGAGTTAATCAACAATGTTGGTTTAAGACATTTTTACATCCTGTATGTCTATATTTTCCAACCCTGTGCAGGAGCATTCTGCTCTTTTAATTGTGTCCATTGTATCAGTGAAATAATATGGGCTAAAGATTGTACAACCCGCTTTTTAAACTCAAGACCATGACTAAAGCAGGCAACAAGAGCTTCCTAAGATGACCACCTGCCAAAGCTTTTTTTTATTATGGAATTGCCAATTCCTTTAACAAGTGAATTATTGATATTTCATACTTAAATAAACCACAGAAACACAACATGTTATGCATATTTAAATTATTTTCCAGCAAATGTGGTACCACCATATAAAAATGCATCCATGGATAGCTAATATCAACCCTTTTCATTTCAAAGAAGCCCCAGAGAAATCCTTAAGGCCTAAATGGCTCATTCTATGTTGTGAGGCATAGTAACAATTTAGCTTGTGTAAATTGGACTGCCAATGCATTTCTAACCATATGAACATAGAAAGGATTTTTATCTTAAACATAATACCTTTCATGGGTGGGTGCTAGAAACTATTTCCTCTCTTCACTAAGCACAGGAAAATATATTCTTAAAGGGTTAATGAGTAAAAAGGAAGGCTAAATAACAAAATTATGCATTACTAAAGCATTTCATATTTCCTATAATGTGTTAATTGCTTCCTAGCAACAAAGATATAGAAAAAGATAAAGGTATTTGAAATGGGATAGAATGCTATCCTCTGTAATTAGCAACTATTCAGCTTCTTAGAAAATTGAGACCATGAATGCCTACTTCATTTGTCTGCACTTGATTACTGAAATATTACACATAATTTAGAGTTGTCTTTTATTATATTTGAGTCTTAAATATGAAATATTCAAATCATCTGTGAAGTTAAACTGAACAGATAGCCTCAATAAGAGGCAAGGAAATAGCCTCTCCTCCTAAAACTATCATAAAATTTTTGGTGGAAGTTATTTTTAGATATTATATGCATATAAAATTAGAATACACATAAGGTATTATATCAAGTTTAAAGTGTTTTGACTGACTTAGAATGTCTCAAATGCAACATGTAAGTGACAACTTCCGAGTTTTCTTTCATTTGAAGGCAAACTAGGGGCTTACAAGAAACAGAATCTCAAGATGGGCTTTTATATATATGACCTTGGTAAAGCTAGGCTTTATTGAGAGTAGAAATTCTGCTCTGTTTCCTTTGGCAGAATTGTGTTAATATTAACATTTTATGTTTCACGGCAACATATCACTTAAATCTGAGAAAGAAAGATTTGCAGAGAGTGAAACAAGAGCACAAGGATAATTCTGCTTCTGGAGTTTAGAGAGTACTGTCCTTTCCTCCCACTGACTAAAGGTCTTGTAGGCTATGGTCTCATTCCCTGAACACAGTTTACTATAAAATGCATCTGCATTTTCATCAGTTTTGCCTTTGTGTCCATAGTAAACCAAGCACATTAATTTCATCACACTCCAAATTCTCCCTAGTGTGTCCTGCTATTTACACAGGCTTTTAGTTATAATATCACAGATCGTGAAATTTTCCTCATCATTAAAACTCTAGTGCCTATATTGTACACATCTTTGACAGAGTGACCACACTAAAGGAAATTCCCAAAATCCAAGGCAGTATGTATTGTTCTTTAATCCCTTGAATATGGTTCTAATTTATTTCTTCTACTGCTGTTTACAAAGATATTGTGGCATATGCATTTATATTACCAATATGTCTGTAAGGACAGGATAGAAACTTGTTATTTGGAAGTCCCAGAAATTCTCAACATTGGCACTATATCAAAGGCTAGTCAGTTTGAAAATACATTATGTTCATAATAAAATAGAGGATCAGGGAGATGATACAGACACACTAACATATGACTGATGAGGATAACTGAAACAGCAAAAAGCATTGTCAGCCAATGCTTTGCTTTCATGCTTTGTCTAGACTCAAAGTCCCATGCAGTAGATTCAAACAGACTAATACTGACTGTATCTGAATGATAAAACCCCATGACATTATAATTACATTTTTGTGATGTCCATAAGAGGCATTTGCCAATGATGTCCCATATAAGGAAAGCTTGGAATCAGGCTTTTTTTAGCCAACTGTTTCACATCTGGCTATGTGACAGCATAGAGACTGTATTACCATGATAAACCTTGAGTAAATAGAAAAAAAACCCTTAACTATACTTTTTGGCACACCAAGTTTTCAGAGAAATGTGAGACTGAAGGGAAAGTAATTATCTGTGGAGGAGTTTCATTCAGTTGATGAAACCAAATGGCTTTTGCTATGTGCTTATTTGCTATCTTGTTGTTTAGAAAGGCAAAATTTTCACATAAAATACTTTGATTACTCTAATGCAGAGGTTTTGAGTATGTTTTTTTCTGAATAAATGCTGTGCTTTTGTTTATATATGCGGCATAGTCTGTTGTTTATACTCACATAGACTGAGTTTTCTACCTCAAAAATTCTGCATTTGTTTTTCAGTGGCACAGCAAAACACTATCCTCCTGTGGTGGACTGTTTTGACATAGTAGGATGTATTCCATTTTCTTGTGTACACACCATTTTAATTCTAAGATCAGAATTTATTCAGAAGAATGAATGCTTTAATTTTGTCCTCCATCTTGTTTTGAATCTCCAAATCAGCATGTATACAACAGTAGGCTAAGAATGGTCTCAAGCATCAAATGTATCAAAAGGTCATGGTGGTTCTAGGGATTTTAGAAAAGTGAGCAATCAGTTCCAGTTTGTACACAACATCTGTAAATTTCTATAGGATTGTTGTATCACAATTTAGAATGTGTAGGACAAGGCTACACTGGAACACTTGTCAAGGCTCCTTCTCCTTTGAATTGCACAGGGAAGAGAATAGCATTATTCTTACAGAGAAGGCAACAGAATAAACACAAAAAGGTGGACACTAATTTCACTGAATTTAGCCCCTCTAAAGCCCCCCTTCATTGAAGATAATAAACTACATCACAAACACTTATGGGAAAGAGATGTGAAATAGAGAAACAATTTGGCTTATCCTAAGAAAAATGTCAATGCAGGTAGGATTCAATTCTCTTTTCCAGTAACACAGAGGGAGTTAAGGTGACTAGTTTAACTGGCCAAAAAAATGAGAGAATAATCTGTTTATTGTTATTTGCACAATAGCTTTGACATCCAGTGAAGAAAAATCTATAGGTGTCAAGCATTTATATCCTTCCTGATGGATCAGAGAAATTTGTTATTTAGAAATATCTGAGTTCATGTTGTAACATAATAAGGGCTTATTTTCATACTGAAACAAAAAAGTTTCTGAGCTGACAGAGAATGCAAGCCATTTGACAGACCTTTTACCAGTGTATGAAATTTAAGGGAGATATACCTGAAGAATTTTTTTTGGGGGGGGGAATGGGGCATGGCTTATGATTTTATTAGGATACAGTGTCATTGGGTGGGACTTATATCCTTTAATGATGAGAGTCATTTGTTGCTCAAAGTGCTGCATGGTACAGAAAAAACCCCAACATATACTATAAATTCTAAAAGAATTTTACTTTTATTATGTCATGCATCTCTCTTCTTTGCTTTTAAGAAAGTTATTCATGCAAAAATAAATGGCTTACCCTAAATATCAGAGGATGAGGGATGACAACTGAATTAAAACCAGTGCAACTCAAGGGAGGCAGAGTGAGATCTGGCTGAGAAGTGGAAACAAATCAGAAGTCATCTACAGAGTTAGGAAAGATATTAATTTTATTTGAAGCATGTAATAACTCTGGAGGAAATCTTCAAGACACTGAGCAGCCTATTTATGTGAATACTATTGAAAAAAAAAGTAGCAATACAGAAAACAGGCATTCTGCAGTGTTTGAAAAATTGATATTTTCTGGTAAGTTTTCTACAGACTGAACAAGAATGAGGATTAGAACTTAATCAAGTTGTAGTATATAGCAAATTAATTTGTATTACAACACTGAACTGGTATCTGCACAGGGCTTTGAAAACTGAAGCACCATATGTTCAAATTGATGCATATTGTTTTTTATTCAGAAATTTTTAGTTAAGGTTAATAGATATTTGTTTCCATATAATTTCTCCTTTATTTTTTTAAAGGTAAATCATAGTTACAGGGCCAGAGAGCTTTTACCAGTAATAAATGAGAAGAGAGTTGTGGTGGTTTTGGCTGGAATAAGGTTAATTTTCTTCACAGTGGATAGTCTGGAGCTGTGTTTTAGATTTGTGCCCAACACAGGGATGATAATACAGAGATATTTTTGTTAATACTGAGCTGGGCTTGCACAGAGCCAATGTTTTTCTGCTTTTTGTACTGCCACACTGGTGAGGGTGCTGGGGTGCTTGGAAGGCTGAGAGGAGACATAGCCAGGACAGGTGACCCCACCTGACCAAAGGGAGATTCCAGACCTTGGAGGGATGGAGGGAAGGAGGAAGCATGGGATGTTTGGAGCAATGGCTTTTGTCTTCCCAAGTTACCATTATGCATGATGGAGCCCTGGTCTCCTGGAGATGGCTGAACACGTGCCTGCCCATGGGGAGCAGTGAATTGATTCCGTGTTTTGCTTTGCTTGCACTCAGAGTTTTCACTTTCCCAGTTAAACTGTCTGTATTTCAACCCAAGAGTTGTCCAGCTTTTACCCTCCTGATTCTCTCCCCCATGGCACTGGTGAGGTACTGAGTGAGCAGCTCTGTAGGGCTTGGCTGCTGTCTGGGGTTAAACCATGAAAATAGTGAAAGGCTTCAATAGCCTGCCCATACACTGCTTCCATTTTTCAGAATGCTATGGTGCCAAAACTTTACTTCTTCTTTGAAAATCTTTTATGTGAGAATGTGACTGCATATAGTGCATATCTCTTGAGTGTGTTAGTCCTCTAAAGTACTGAACTGTATGCATTAATTAAATGTTTTTGATTGACTACGAATCATCATCTCCTAGGGGTAAGCTTGATATACTTGGCATTAAATTTTTCCTAGTGATCGTCTGAAGAGAAATAAGGAATAACTTGAAAATAATTAGTCTCTATGTACTTTGTGTACAAAGTCTTGGAGCAACCCATCTGAAAAACCACACTCAAAAGTCTGTTTCAAATTTTGCAGGCAATCTAGTGCATTAAAGTACTTGGAAGGAGCTTTATAGTGGTACAGATTTTCACACAATTCACAGTCCATGGATTGTGACAATTTAGAGTTGAGTAATTCAGTGGGCAGAAAAACATTCTAACAGAGGGTGATACAAAAATTTTCGTAATCTGAAATGCTGGAGAAGTTGTTCTTTTCATCATTCAGTAACTCACCCTGCTTTAAAAATATCTCAGGTAAGGCAGGTGAGCCTTGAAAGATTTAAAATTATTTTGTTTCAGGAAAAAAATAGAAAGAGTGGAGTGGAAATTTCACATCCACAGTGTTTATTTTTCAGCAATCAAATTTCTTTTTGCATATAAGATAACAATGAGGGCTATGTGTACAAATACCCATGGGTATGTCCAAAAGGGGGTTGAAAAAGATATGTATTACAGGAGCATATATCACAATTTTTTTTCTGAAGTCTCCAGATATTAAAATCTTGTTGAGCATTAAGTTGAGAAGGTCTGGCAAAGCAATCCTACAGGTATTCTCACTTGGGGAGGTCCTTTTTAAGCATTTTCAAATCTGTGCATTCTAGTAATTCCTTTGGCAAATCAAACAAGGCTCCTAATCCCACCTTTTTCCAGGAAGGGAAAGTAAAATGCCACACTCCTTATGGTAGGAGTCAGTTTCTGATTTTTTTTTTTTCCTTTCCAGTCAGCTTTCATAATTGCTCTTTAAACCAGCTAAGCTTCACAGCTGTGGTGCCTCTTCTCAGTGGGTGGCCCTTTTATTCCTTTTGAGTCCTGGTGGGGAGCCTATATAATCACAGCAGGCACTACATACAATTTTATTTCTGAAGTGATAGCAATATGGTGAAGCTATATATTAAATTTCACACAATCTTTTTAATTTATGAATTAAAATAGTTTTAATTTTTACAAAAAATTCTAAAGCTTTATGTGACATTAAAATTGCTCCTTACTTTATGCCTGTTAAAGAGGAGCACGGTTTGTAAAATAATGAAAACAAGCTCTGAGTGAGATTTTAGGAGTTTCTTTCAGACATGTTCCAGCTACATCAAATCATAAGTTATAACAATTTCTCAGACTTACAACTTACAGAATAACACTTCCGAAAATTTGTTACTTTTATTTTTTCTCTAAGAATTTATGTCCAGATTTTTAATCAAATCAAAATATATGAAATTAAACTTACCTACATTCAAATTTATCTACATTCTCTATTACTTCCATAAATGTATTAATCATAATGGATTAACACAAAAAATACTGCCTTCTTACTATATAGTATTGACTGTTGCATTTCTTGGCAAAATGTGCCTCTGCACAATGAGAATTAAAATAAAAGTAGTATATGGATCCTATTTGCTCCCTTCAGTCAACTTCTTATCACTGAAATGGCTAAAACAGTATGGATTAATGGAGCAGCTTCAAAACAACTTGACATGATATATAAACATGAAATAATTTATTATTACATCAATTGTGCATTGCATGTCCACCCACAAAAAAAATGTATCACCAATGTCAATGTGTACAGGTATTTGCACACACCTTGTACGTGTTTGTATAAAACTTCCTCCTCCACTCTGAGTTGTTTTGACTACAGAAAGGAGAGCTGCTAATGTCAACAACTTTCTTGGCACTGACAGCTCTTTGAACTAGTAGAATGTCAATGAGCTTTCTATACATAGTCACCTCTGTCTTCCATAGTCAATTGGAAACCTGGTCTGTAAAAGACCCATGAAGTTTTTTTCTTGGAAAACGTATAGGCTTTCCAAGATTTCAGAAATACTAACTGTAAATAGCATCAGCTGCAGCATGTCAAGAGTTATGAATCCATAAAATTTTAGGAACAAATTGTACTTGCAAGTGAATATGATCTCTCAAACTGATAGCTTATATATTTAATAAATTATTCTACCTTATAGAATGGCCTTAATTTCCAAGAAATAGTTATATCAATATTTTATTCTTTCCTATGTAAGAATATCAGGTAAAATACTGCTTTCAGCACAAGTGACAAGCAAAGTTTCTAAACAAGTGACTGCATTAGAATCTGAGCTGGATATATCTTTATTACAAATGCCTTTAAGCCATCTTCAAAACTAGCTGCTGTAAAATGAGTGTGCCTTCACTACTGATACAGTCTGGATAGGTAATCTGTGCTTCTCCCAAGACTAATTCTTTCCCTTGTTTGACCTACTTGATAGCTCCATGGTTTTCCTTTCAGTTTTAAGAGGGTCTCTGAGATGTGGAAGAATATGCATGTGGCATGAAGTATAACAAAAATGCCTCTTGTGTTCTGCCCTGAAGGTGAGCAGCTCATGCTTGCATGGACTTCCATGCAAGGTGGGATCTTGTCATTGGCAAGGCACAAGCAGGAGATGCATTCATACGAAGAGTAGTTATTTTTTCCTATGAGTGTAATATTGGGGGAAAAAGTCTCTGAATTGGGATAGCATCAAGACTATGTGTTTGACCTTATTTGTGTGTCCACTGGCTCAGATACACAGGGATGCTTTTATCAGCCTGTTACTTAGGAGACAGTTTTCTGTACTGCACACCAGCAGCCACCTCTATTTGAGACTTGATGGCTGCATCCCCCAGTATGTTGTGCTACAGTTGTAACAGCTGAACCCAGAGGATGCAAAGCTATGGCCTCATACTGCTCACATACTTTTCACATCAGTTTCTATGCTCTGCACAAATACTTTTAATATTTACAACTCTATATGACAGCATCCCCATATTACTTTGGCATTCCATAATCTTCTAAATACGAATTTTCTTTACTCTTTTTTCAACTTTTTTTCCCAAGTCTTATCCCTTAAATACTGATGGAAAATTGAATTATTGTAGGGAATGGAAAAAAATTGTCAAAAAGGTGAATATCAAATCTTAAATAAATCACATCAAGTTATGACCCAGGCTAAATTTTTGGCTTGGGCTCTAGATAATGTAACTTGAGTTCAAGGCAGGTCTGCAGCCAGCATGTAAACTTACATTTCCCTGTTGTTAACATACGAAAGACATCAGTCATATTAGTTTGGCCTAGCACTAGCTGAGTGCAGTGTTTAAAACAAACTAGCCCATTCAATGTTTAAAACAAACTAGCTCATTCAATGTTTAAAACAGGAACATTTTGTTTTATTTGTCTCCCTTTGCTGTGAGGCAAGAGGTGAATTTTTCCATGTTTTTATTCATCCCATTTATTCATAAGGTATTTCATGCCTGAGCAAAAGACTCTCAATAAAGATATTAAGCGCTCAGAGTACACAGATATTTTTGATATAAGAAAATAACATCTTGAAAATCCCATAATTTTTGTCTTTAAAATGTACAGGTTTTTTTTACAAAGCTGTTCATTGGTTCTGTTGATTCCACTGCAATTTTTCTCAAATCCTTTTTGCTTAATTTATACCACTGAAGAAAGATTTTTGCAGTGAAGAGAAAGTTTGGTGAATTTGGTACATCTATTGAGAGCATTCTTAATTATACATTGTGTCTTTGAGCAATAACAATGATTCATATATATTATTTGCCTATATTTGCAGTTTGCATTTATATGAGTGATTAACTGCTTTAAAACAGCTATTTCCTAGGCACACATTTCCAGCATTAATCCAAATTTATGCCTTGTAGACACTGACAATTTTTTCTTGGTGCTCTATGGGCATCTCATAGCATTGTCAGGGAAGAGATCAGATAATTATAAATTCCTTTATGTACTAAATCCTCTAAGTCCTCTAGGACCTTCTAATGGGCAGAAAGCTTACTGAGTATGAATTCCCTTTAAACAACAAAGCCCACTGATTTCTTACAGATTAATTATTTCTGATGTTAGTTAGTATAGATTCTTCAGTGTAATATCTAAAACAGCTTTTTCTGGCCATAAGGTAAGTCTATCACAACTTGTCAAAAACAGCTGCAGCACCAGAGAATATGAATTACTCTGCTATGCCCTGACTAAGTGAAAGGTAATGGAGGGGAGGATAGCTCACAAGTGCAACATGAGAGACTGGCTGAATGTCTCCCTGGCAAGACCCATAGGACTGCACTGTGCTCTCAGTCTGGGGTGAGCAACATCTGCCTAGTTTTCTGATGGAGGACACCACCTACATGAAATTGTGGCAGATCTGGTGTTGATTATGCAGCAGAATGGTTGGCCCAATATTTGAACAAAAACTTAGAGGGCGTTGTGCAGAGTTGCAGATGGGCTGGGAAACACTTCAAGGTAAGTTAGTCTTTTTTACAGAGGTAACATCACAGTGCCTGGCTTCAGGGGTGCTGGGAACGTGGCTGTTGGGGTAAAAGCTGAGATCTCTTATCAGCTCTGGTGTCATTGACAGACTGTCACTCCTAGAAAGCACACAGAAGAAAGCACTGCTGTGTCTGAAGGGTGATCTTGAGTGACTGGCTTAGCTCATGCACACACGTATTGGAGGCACATTGTGGGTAGCAACTGGTGCAGATACAAACATGAGGTAATCCCTACATGGGTGCTGGCCTGGCACAGTATTGTCTGCCTTGAAACATCTCTGACTTCAACCTTCAGGCACACCTGCTGCCTCTGCATTGCTCCAATACTATCCCCAACCAGCTCCAAGTGCTGGTGGGACAGATCTGCCTAGGACAGCCTGTGACTAGGTATTAAAATCCAATGTTGATTTGCTGTTTGCATCATTCTCGCTTTAGAATTTAAAAAACTACTACAAGTCTTGTTTCTTTTTACATTATTCTTGATATCTTTCATTCTTAATTTTCAATAAAATAATTAGTTTTTGTTTACAGAGGAAGTGGATGATAAAATGATGTTTACCCAGCTAGGTGCAAAGCACTGAGTGTTTTATTTTGAGACAAAATACACTCAGGTTATAATACTGTTCCAGTTTATTTTCTTTTAAATCAGGTGTCCAATTGCTTATTCTGTGTCTGCTGTTGGTAGCAATAACATTCCTAAGCAACCACTTATTGGGAGTGCCAGTAAACAGCAATTCATTGAACAAACCACAGCTTTATTGGTGACTAGAATGACATACCTGTGAGAGACAAAGCTATGAATTTAGAAATAAAACTTGCTGCTTTTCAAATACGTCATCTGAACACCTTTGCTTTAGAGGAACTGGTCCATGATGCAAGCAAAAATGATGTATCAAAACAGATTATTTTTACTTATTTTATTAAAAAAGACAAGCAAATCTAGAATTAAATATATACATCATTGACTAAAGCTATTATTACTCTCAAAGATTAATAATGGAATCATGCAAGGATTAAATCAAGGTAATAATTGAAATGGAATCAATAAATCAATTGCATCAAATTATCAACTACCAAATTATTACAACTAGTTAAATTTAATCATTATGTCAACAGCAGAAAGAAGCATTTGGATTTTTTCTTTACTTCTGCCTTAGTAGCTGAAGGAGAACTTGTTTTCTTTCACTTGAGTTTTAACTAGTGCTCCATCTTTAAAATGAGCACTGATAAAATTTTATGATGGAAAATTAACCAAGACGGGCTGTGAACTAGCTGTTACCAGTTTTACAGAAGTATAGAGACTAAAGTGACTCTTTTACCACCCACTACTACTAGTTAGAATTCATAGCTGCTAAAGAAGCCATTTTACTTCTTCTGCTCAATGTCCTCCATGCATAAAAATAGAAAATTTAGGAAACTTAAAATTCATTGGATGCTTTGGAATACTGCTGCTTGGTTTCTTTGAGAAAACAGCTAGGAATGACAGATTTCATAACTTGAGCTTTTAGTGTATAAATATTCTGTTCAGTCCATACATTTGCTCTGTCATGTGAAAGCCCTGACCACATACAAAGGAGAGCAAAATAGCACCTCTCCCAAAATAAAGCAGGCAACTACTTTATTTTCCTTGTCTCTATTTATAATACATATGTGAATATCTACTATAAATATGATTATTTATTACAACTCATCTTCCATGCAGTGATGGAATAAATATAGCAAACTACTGTATCTTTCAGCCTTGCTTCCTTTGGACAGCTTGTCAAGATAAGAAAAGATTACCTCTCTACTATGTGGTCTTAACTGTTACACAAAACATGTCCCACATTATCAAGATATTTTCTATGTGACTTTGGGATAAAGTAGAATGTTTATCAGCTTTAGATATGGTCTGGCCCAAGTTCCAAAGAGAGCAATCTTTGGCTTTATGACAATTTAAGTTCCACTCAAGACCTACCAGTAATCTACAAAATCCAGTATCAGAACATTGTGATAACATGTATGAGAATCATAATAGAAAAACTAGAACCAATCTGCTCCATGAACCATGGTTCCATTCCCATAGGAATTACTGGTAATTGTCAACATTTAGTTAAACATAATTCAATTGCTTAGTCACTTTCTTGCATCAGGCAATAACATCATGGAAGTTATTATGTGGCTTCTTTCAAGGCAAAAAAGTATGGATTGCTCCAATCACATTTAATCTAACCACATAAAGGTCTGTTTGTATCTCTGTATAGTGGTCTTCCATTTTCTGTAGAACAAATCTTTCCATGCTGTTCTCAAATACAAATAACTAAAACTCTGCCATCATGCCAGTCCTAAGGTGGGCTGTGTAACAGAGTTTTCTATTGTAAGGATGTAAATCAGCAGCAGATATGAAATGCCCACAAGTAAAACATAACAATACAATGATAAAACTTTGTAGTAGCACACAGATTTCCTTTTGCTACTGTCAGTTCAGGCATTCAGGGCTTAATACCTGCATAAACCTTGTAAACAGGAAAGAGCCATTAATTTGAGTGAATTCAGGCATGAACTTAGGGGGTAGAATTGCATCTCCACAGGGTACTTATTCTTTTCTTGTTGTCTCTGAATCACCATGATGTGCACAGAATAAGATCAGCCTCTCACAATGCCCACCTCTACCAGCCAAACTCTGCACAGTGTTCAGTCTGTAGTGGTGCAAGGCAGGGTGGGCAGCTGGGGGTGGGCTGGGGCTGCTGTGCAGTTGCTCCATTTCTGTCTCCAGAAGCTTGTGGCCTCTCCTGCCTGTATGGCCCGCTGCCCAAGACCATTTAGTTGCATGGGCTAGGATACGAATTGCCAACTGCCACGTTTGACACATGGAAACAGCAATTTCGAGCTTACTGCAAAAGAACTGAAACAGTATGTGGTTGCTTTCAGAGAAAATGTAGAAAGCTTGGGTTATACTGTAGCTGACATTCTCTGCACACTGTGCAAATACAGATTTTCAAACAGTTAATAGTAACTGCTATGGAAAAAATTCTAGATATGTCCTTCAGCACAAGGGGAAAATTATGAAAAAAACCTGCCATATAAACGTGTATTTCAATTCTCATAGAAAACCATTCTCCTCATAACAGAATTAACAACCATGGTTTTCCAGGAATTCTTGCAGAAATTTCTTCTGAGGGCTGCTGAAGCTGAGGCTTCTGAGGTCTGCTACTGTGTTGGGTTGCAACTTGTCCGTGGTTTCCCTTGGAGTAGTGGCCTCTACTTGTGCTGTGAATGATTTTGGATAGGCCTAGGAAACCACCACGGAATGAAACAAGAGCACAGTGCCTTATTCTTATGCTTATGCACAAGACACACACAGGTGGCCAAATACTAATACCAAGACACTTTAAAAATAGAAAATGATGATTTTTTTAATCACATTATTGTGAGGAAGTAGCAATTAGACAAGAAAAATGAAATGTGTAATACTTTTCAAAAGAGTTACATAAGTCTAAAATTACCAAACTTCACTACTGTTTGAAGTTGCTATTCTTGAAATATCTTTTTTCTGAAAAATTACTTCATCAACTTTCAGATTTCTGTGGTTTACTCATAGAAAACAGTTGACAATAAATCCTGTTAGGTTGGATTCTTACACTAAACTGAGTTATTCTAATGAGATTTTAAACATATTTCACAAAACAGAAAGAGCATAACTAAATAAACATCATATATAAGATTTATGATATGCTTGCATCTTAACTACAGTGTGTGTCCTCCTGCCTTAGTGACACAGAACAAGACACATTTTGAAGGGCACAGCAGCTTCTTCTTTTTCCATTCAATGGATTTCCTTCCCAGACTGCCAACATTTCATTTATTTTTCTCTAAATGGATGAAGGTGCTGAGTGTTTTATCTCTTTGCCTCAACATGCTGTACTGACTACTGTCATTCTGAACACTAAATGGAATGCACTATATTTGCAAAATTTCTAATGGTGGCTTTCTTTTTATGGGGAATTGACATATGTTTATCCTATTTTATTGGTGCTTAGAGAATATAGTCTGTTTGACTAAAAGTTCAAAAGCAAGCCACAAAAAAGACAAAAATTCAGTCAGGAAAAAAAAAAGCCCTGACTGCTCAATTTTGAATTGGAGTAGGAATTGTGGAATTTAGGCTTTTTCCCTTCATATCAACAAAGCTTTAATGGTTTGTTTCCACTTAGTGTGTAATGGTTCACTTCTGACTTGTATTTCCCTTTGATGGTCAAGTTTTTTAAATCCTATGTGCATTCATTTTGGTTTTGTTTTGTTTTTATAAAGTGCTTCCAGTGAGGACATACTTTATAAAAAACACTTTTAATGCCTACAATTACTTCAATCAGTGCTAAAAGAATTTGTTTTAAACCAAAATAAACTCAAAATCGAAAAACTAAATTCAGATTTCTAAATCACAACACAGAAAAGTGATTGCATTCCAGATGAAGTAGAAAGATGTTCAAGTGAAATGGAATACTGTAAATTACTTTAATCACTAAAAGGCTCAGTGAGGAAGTTGTTTGTGATTTTGGTTAAATTTTTCACTGGTCTGGGGTTCTGCTTTGCACATGTGGGTATGCAGACTCGAAAAATCCTGCTGCTATTCTACAAGAAAGGATAACTGTGCCTTCATTGCCACAGGGAAGACCCAAGCTTCAGTTAATAAATATTAATTAAGTAGTTATTAATCATAGTATTGGTTATAGTGTAGTTATTATTAGCGGTAACTTAATTATAATAGGAAAAAGAGGCAAATATCTATCCCTATATATATACATATACGCATATCTGGCAATCTTTTAGGAAATCTTGCAGTGAGGATATCAGGTATAACAAATGCTTTGGGTCCTTTTGGAAAAGAAACCATGACCTTTCCTAGGAGCACTTTGATGTGCCAAGCCACAAGGGCAGGTGGAGTTGAAGGCAATCAGAACTTGGACTGAATTTAAGCTATTTACAGGAACAATTTGGACACTCGATCAGGGGATTTGAAGAAAATAGAGGAGAAATACAATGTGGTCATTGCTGAGGTAGAATTCCTGCCCACATCTCCAGCATACAGCGGAACAGTGCAGTCAGGCTTTCAGGGGATTTGGGTGCTATGACACAATCCAGTGCTAATATTAAATGGCAGGGATTTTGGAGTTGTGTCAAGGCTCTTTGTGTACATGTTTCTTTCAAATTGCTATTTCTGTCAAAAACACATAACGTTTGCTATTTTGAAGTTGTTGCTTTAGTTCACTTGTAAACTGAAGTGTGAGTCTGTGGGATAAACCCTTGGAAAAAGATAAATTTATACCTAGATGGATATATATATATATATTGCAAATCCTTAAAATGCCACAAAGTGTTTCTCTGTTGGATGTATAGATACATGCCTATCTATGAAATTAGTGTTGCTTTTGTCAAAGACTTCCAGCTAATTCCAGCAAAGTTCTCAAAATTGTTTTCTAAAGCAAAGCACCCTCCTACCCCTAACAGACAGTTCGTTCATCAAATGCTGATTTCCTACAAAATATTTTCTTGCTTTATATTTTAACTCACACTAAAGTGATTGATGCAGTTGTAAATTCTGTATATGACTAAAAATTACCGAAATTAGAAAAAAAACAACCAAAAACCTGAAAATCAAACCCTGCGTTCTCAGGTTGCTGATCATGCTATGAAAATCACATCACCAAAAATCAGCAACCTGGGCCACATATCTTGGCACATCCCTCCTTGCTCATCTAAAAAGTAATGAAGTTATTTACTGTGAAGAGGAAGAGAAAAACATTGTATCTAGGAAGATAAGTAGTGCAACTATGGGAAGTCTAATGACTAACATTCTTCAGGAAATCTTCATAAGAAGGGTTCCAGTGACACTGTTAAAGAAGACAGAGATTGAAACAAAACAAGAAGCAAAAAAAAAAATGTCTATAACACGCAAGTACTGGGTACCTCAGAGAGTCATATGTCTGCCAGTTCTTTGGGGATTAAAAAAAAAAGAGAGGAAAATGAAACAACTGAAGACATTTTACTGGATGACTTGCATCATATCTGGCACCTATTTTATTATGAGCAGTGCAGCTGAGGAATTCCTATTTCTCTGATAGAACGAGCAACACTAAATGATTTTGTTACAGATTTCCAGGGTTGCATTGCTAAATCAATTGTGAGAAGCCAACCCTGACAGAAGAATGTTCAGCCTCATAACAGAGCTAAAGGACTTGGTTTATATGAAGGCAAAAGTTCAATTGGCTCATGCAGAAAGTGCCAACATTTTTATAGTGAATCTGCAGCAGTCTAATGCATTTTTTTTTGTTGCTTCCTGTATGGAGTACTATCAGTTGGAATGATACTTCTTGGAAATGGTTCTCATAGACATGGATCTGATTGCAAAAGAGGACATCTTTGACTGGGAATCATGCACAAGGATTACCTTGTACAAGAGTGCAAGAGTGGGACTGTTATCCTTTAGAGGTGTTAATCAGTCATGCTTTGGGAAGAACATGAGGAACATTAGTTGTCACTTGATCCTAAGGCACATTTAAAATGAATTCAAGTATTTGGATAACCTTTTTTGCACAAACAGTCTTGACTTTAGTTTCCCATAGAGTTTCTGGCTATAAGAATCTCAGTAGCTAAATCATCTGCAATTCTATGGGAAAGAGGTTCTATCTACACCTTGCATCCAATGTTCAAGAGCCAATGTATCAATGAAAAGCTGTGATCAGGATAAGCAACATACAAAAAACATCCCCCACAAGAAAAGTGCCCCCAAATATTCCCAGAACTTTGCTTGTGATTCAAGTTGCAAACAGCCATGGGATGGTCAGTCCATTCGGGGTACTAATAAAATGTAGTACACTCTTCCCCTTTTATAGAAGTTCTTGTAACTAAGTTGAAGAGTACATTTAAAAAATATGTGTTTTCACAAGAAACAAGAGAATGAATCACCCTTAGCTTAAGCATCTAAAAGTTAGAAAATCTGCATGACTTAGGCTCCTTTTATTATTAGTGGAGAGGAAAAACAACTGTCCTGTAATCAGAATTCACCAAAGGGCACATTAATCCCTATTTGATAGTGTCTATTTTTATCTCTTGATCATAAAATACCACATAGAGAATAGTTCAGGCTTGATAGCTCACTTTCAGACATCTTGACAATACAGCTCTCCCACAATCTTTGTAGTATATTATTGGTGGAAGAAAAACAATTTTATACTTTAATTGCACTGCTAGCCATCTCTTGTACATGCAGCTAATTTTACTCTTCTTGATACTTTTCCTTCCTGAATTTTATTTTATAGCCATTTTAAATTCTGAATATTTTCTTAGAATTTTCCATTACCGCTATTAATAACTTCAGTGTGTCATCTTGAAAGTGTCTATCTGGTTTGTGTGCTAGAGAAATTCTTCTAGTCAATTACCAAATCCATCAAAGATAGTATTATTTTCAATATTTTACTTGCTATTTTGCATTTCTCTAAGAAACTATGGGCATATATCTAGTTCTTAGTCATCTATGAAGCTTTAGAAATAATACAGCATCAATCAGACTTGAAAATGGAATTAAAGTTGGCAATATTATTTTTCTGCATGGTCATTAAGTATTTAATATTTCCTTTTTGTCCTTCAGGGAATAAATTTTAAAAAGATTACTTCCCTTCTAAATGGTCTCACTTCTGCCAAATGCCCCAAGTATGCCTTTCCTGTGCTAGATTATACTTGGTTCTATGGAGCTTCTACCTGCTCTGTTTGGAGAAGGCAATCAGGCTTGTCCAGAGGTTTTGGCCTCCTTGCCTGCTTGATAAGGAATCTTTTTGATAAATTTCAACATAGCCCATTTGCATTCAAGGTCTTATGTTTGTATTGAAAAGCTGAAAGTGGTACACTATTTTAACAAAACATTTAAATTGAAGCATGAGCATATATTTCTTTAAATTGCTTTAGGTGCAAAGAAAAACAAGGAATTGATAATGAATGAGAAAAATTATCTTTAGCATTATGGGATGTGTCACATTTTTAGGATATATATGCTATTTACATGTCATCATGTACTTTACCTAGTTTACAGGTACAGACTGTCCTTCAAAATATTCTTGCTATATGCATTTTATAATTCATTTATAAGCCTGGTTTTGAGAAAGATTAATCTATTTTTGCTAAGCACTAGTATTCTGAAACAATGAATAATGAAAAAAAATTCAGTAGTATTTCAGCACTTTTAAATGTAATATAATTTTTATTATTATTATCTGTTTTCATTAGCTTTTCTGTGACTGGAGAAGGAAATTTTTCTGTGTTCATACAAAAGCTCACATAAAAAATCTGTCGTCAAAGTAAACTTAATTACAAATCAGAAAATGTTGTGGTACTGTTCCTTCAGGTGAAAAAGATATATCATCCAATAAGCTGAATGAAAAACTACAGAAATATAAACTTACAATATTAAAACTCAAAGTCTTAGAATTATAGTCACAGTGTCCAAATATTCCATGAGAGAAGCTTCTTCCCATAAGAATCAAAATAACTATTATGGAACCTTTCAACTAATGTAGTGAGCCTGGAGTCAGCCACCATTTCAAAGCATGATCTGGAGGAGAGGAAACTGATGCCCAAGAACCACGCTTCACACCCTCTACCAAGATAAAAATAGTATTGAAAAAATTGTCTCATTAGAAAACCTATCAGAGGCAGGTTTAAGGCATCTATGCCATACAAAAAAGCAGGAGGGAAACGACCCTTCTTCACACTTTTTCTTCTAGCCCTCGTTCAATGTCTGCCAACTCAGAGCTCCCGGAAGAGTCTTCTCTCTGTCCTGTGAGCCTGGCTGCTAGGTTAGGGACAATAGCAGAAGATAGAGCAAATTAGACACAGGGAATTTAGGGTCCATTACATTAGAAAGCAATTCAGCAGAGTTTTACAGAGTCCAAGAGTCCCAGGGGTAACAGATTCATACACACCTTGTCCTGTTTTGCAGTCTAACCAGGCAGGGCTCTTGCCTCACCAGTTTCCATTTATTTATTCTATGGACAGAACAGAGAACTCTTTTCAGACACCAGACAACAGGGACAGAACAACTACTGCAGACAAAAATGAGAAAGAAAATGAATAAGTAAAGGGTTCACGTGGGGTTTTTTTCCAGAGCACTCACTTTGAAAATTCCTCACTAAATATGTTCTTTTTAAAAGGTGTTTTTGTACCAAAATAGAATGCATTATCCAGTGAGTCTCCATGGTAACTTTGTTTCTTATTAAATGGAAGAGGAAAAGAGCCTAATTAACTCATATGACCTTGTATTTGTTAAAGTATTCTGCTGTATCTTTAGTGACTCTGTCTGTTGTATATGGAAAGACACTGTTTTTCTTTTTAAAGAGTTACAGGTTTTTCCTATTAAATGTAGATCATTGTGCAAACAGCAAATGGTACATCAAGGAGAAAATTATGCATCTCTGCCTCTTGATGCTTTTCCTAACTTTCAGATGTAGTGCTACTTTACCTTGGTACTGCAGGAATAGTCATTATGCTCCTCATTCTTTTCAGAAAAACCTAAATGATAGCCTTACAACAATCATATCTCGTGCTAGTCAAGTGCAGTCCTTTAGACAATTAGTTTAACCCCTTTACCCAGGGAAATACACTAAAATAAATAACATTATCCAAGCCTTTCAAAAGCATTCTAGAGTAAAATTGATGGAAAGATAAAAAATTGAATAAAATAAAATAAGAAATTTTCCAAAGGAAAAAGGCCAAGCAAATCTATGGGCCTGGTTACAATTCACACTGTGGCCTTTTTACTTTTGTCATAGTCATAAAAAAAGTATCCATTGTACTTGTACATAACACAACACTGGGGAATATTATGGAGGCAGAATAACACAACCAATACATTTTTAAAATATCCAAATAATCTTCAAAGACCTGCTACTTCTGTGAATTTTAGTGTATAAACAGAAAAAAAAATCATTTGAGAATGAACCTTGATTTTAATTTTTTTAATTTTCCACACCCAGACTTAGTGCTTATGAGCCTATGCTCTGGCTATCCTGGTGCAGTTAAAAGATTTTAAAGAAGGTCTTCAGCAGCAAAGTTGGACTTGGTGATATCAAAGATAATTTCCAACTTTATCAGTCCTATGATTCTCTGAAAGCTGCTACATGGCCCTTGGGAATGCTTAGCCCAGTCTTGATAGGGAAAAGCATCATTACCAGTGAAGATATGGGGGAGCAAGAGGAAGGCTTTCAGACTAAGGATACCCCAAAGGAGTTATTCCAACTACAGACATATATGAGAATGCCTCCCCTAACCATAGACAGCCAAGGAACTACTATTTACTGGAGGCCCATTCCTAAGCCAGCCATGGACAACAACAGGTAGCAGAATGATGGTCATCCAGGGCATGATGCTAAACCTCACCTGTTAGGAAGCAAACCTGGCAGGTGGTTGAAGAAGAGCTCTTGTGGATCACCTGGAATAGGGTCACCATTGTTCTTTGGTCCTCACTGCACCATCCAAATCACACCTCGTCTGTGCACCTGGGAGATATTATACCAGTGCTGCCATGTAACTCTTGCTTCTCAGAAAGCAGTGTGTTCCAGTTCCTTGCCTTTCTTTAAATAACCTGATGCAGCTGGTATTTAATCTGTGTTTTGTCTGAAGGGGCACTGAGGGATTCCTGGCAACTCAAGTAAATAAAGATATTTGAAATGTCAGTGCTCTGTGACAGTGCTTGGCCTAATTGAAGCTGGCTCAAGTAAAAGAAGCAGACCTAGGAATAAAATGTCTTGAGCCATTGATTCCAAGTACTACACAATGTTCTCAATACAAATGTAAGCCTCTTTTTATCCTTTACATCTCGGTATTTTTCTTAGGTATGCTGGCTCTAAAAGGCAGCAATTCTTTATATAAACCTGCTTTGTATACTCATTTATGTTTCCAAAAGGCACAGTGCTCTTAGATACACTCTATGCCTAGAGTGTGACATGACAACAGGAATACAGTTGTGTAGAGGCTTTTGGAAGTGCACAAAAAAGAAGCTTTTGAAGAGGTACTCATAGAATGATAGGGAGCAGATCTGGTCCATTCTTGACATTGGTGCATTTTGATAGCCGTTATTTATCAGAACCATGCCCAAGTTTTGCTTTAGAGAAAACTAAATACACCAGGAATACACCAACATCTGTGCAAACGGGATAAATGTGCTGCAGAACAGGATTGGTGTGGATGCTGAGGCAAAATGGAAGGCAGCTCCCTAATGGAGGAAGGAAAGCAGGATTAAAAGAGCATATGAACTAAAGACTTAGGGTATGACCTAAGATCTGGAATGGCCTTGCCAAAGGTAACTCAAATCCTGCAGGATAACAGGTATGCCTAAAGACTCCATGGATGATATGCAACATAGACATAGCTGTTAAGCCAGTAGGCACTATATGAGCCTGAAATGAGTGAGGAAGATCAGGCTTAACCTTCTTTATTGGCGTGTCCCTTGGGAACAATCTAGCAGAAGGTAACACAGATAAAAGATTGGAAAGCACTTCCCCATTGGACTCTACAGTTTGCTGCTCTTTGTCCATAATGGGGACACAGCTCTCCCCAAACTCAATAGCAACAAAGAATTATAGCTGCTGGTCTTTAGACGTATGTGTAGTGTTGTAGCCACATGCAAGACAGAAGTAGCTCAGAGAAATGTACAGAGAATCATTGGCACACTGCTCGAGATATGTGATGTGGTTACTGGACTTTGTGAGCTGTGATTTTAGACAGAGCCTCAGCAGTGCAGGATGCAGAACAAGGCACTGAGCGACTATGGCTTGTTTTTTAGAGAAGTTCTCCTATCCCTTGCGGTGGACCTGGATAGGAAGCTCCCCTCCCTGTAAAAACATCCTTAGAAAATCCATAACTGCAGCTGCCACAGAACCTGGTCACTTGCAACTCCTGGAGCTTAAGTTCCAGCTTTCTGACAGCACTGTGATTTCAGAGTTCCCTCATTCTAAATGCTATGCATGAGAACATCCAAAATGTCACATCAGTCAATGAAGAAGTGAACATAACATGAGCATTATAAATCTCTGATTGTCTCCAGCTCCGTGTAGTTTCTGGAACTAGCAGTGTAGCAGAGAAGATGTCTGACAGGGCAGTACATAGGGAAACATTCACCAACTGCAGTGGCAAGAACCATCTGCGTTTCAGTGGGCCAAAGGAGCAGGAAAATTATTAAGGAATTGAATTAGGTTCTCACTTATATGTCATCAGTTAGAAAGACTTGTTTTCAGTAAGCTCCACCAATTTGAGAAACACAGTATTAGAGCATTCACTTCCTTCCAGTGTTGTCTACAGCTCTTGGAAAATCTGTGCAACTCCTTTGCCCTGCTGCACTAATCCATTCTGTAGGCATTGAAAATGGTAAACACAGAATATGACTCAGATCAGTCATGACTCTATGAAGGATGACGTTACAATAATTGTTCCTGTAATAGATTTTTATACTGTTACAATTGTTTGGGTTTTATTTTTCTTTTTTTCTACACTAGAAGTAGTTTATATATTTTCTGTGCAAAAATGGTAATGATTCCACCAACAGTAAATGGTATATTTCAGAGCAATATAGCAAAAAAATAGATTAGTAAAACCAATTTTAGTTTGGTGTCTAACAACCTCATCCTAGTAGATTTCAGTTTTTTACAAATCTTTGTTGTCTCCTCCAAGCCACTCCAGGTACCTCAAGACTACAAGGGAACTCTTGGGTCACCAGCTTCCACAGGATCATCTCCTATTATGTATGTATCAATTAACCTTTTTCTAGAGCTGAGAAGCTGAAAATACCTGGAAGGTATTCTCTCTTAAGCTTCAAACTTGTTCAGCACTTCACTGTGCTGTTTGAAAATAACCTAATCTTTAAAATAATCTAATCTGTGGTTAATATATCCATGGTTCATTCATACCTGTGCCAGAGTGGCTCATTAGCATAAATAGACCTGAATTTCCTTGTTCTTCTCTGCTTTGGATATTTATAGACAGCAATGACATCCCCACTCAGCTTTCCTCCTGCTTATCTAAGCAAGCCACACATCTACCTCAGCTAATAAAATGTGTTTTGCTTTTTTTCTCTAGAACAGTCTGATTAATCTTCCCTGAGTTTAGCTTACCTGAGTTCACAGGTAACCAGAACTGTACAATCTAGCTGACAGGATCTCCAGAGAAATACACTATTCATTTCCCTCTCTCTCTCTCTCTGTAGGAAGGGATACACTCTAGATTTAAAGTTTCATTTTTCAACCTCCTCATATTGTTGGACATATTTCTTGTGTGTCGTTCTCTTCCCTGAAATCCACCTGCACTTTCCAAATATAAACTCCAAGTTTATAAATTTCAAATTTACAAATAATTTCTCAGAACTGTGTCTGCCAATATGGCACTGCACCTTGTGCATTAATCTACCATTAACTGATTCAGTCTTCATAGCCATTCAGTTTGGCTGCATTTTATTCTGATCTTGCTCTATATAACAAATTTCTGACTTAGCTCACCAGCAAATTTTTATATACTGTGGGTTTTTGCATCATTACTTTTATTTTTGTCTTGAAACTGTTCCTCAGAGCTAATAGTGTTTTTCAGCCTTAACATTTTTTTATCAATGTTGATAAGAGTCTCTGTTACTTTTTTACAACAGATGTCATTTTGCCATGCAAGCACCAAGCACTCTTACTGATTTAATAAAAAAAATTGTGGCATAAGTTATCACTTGCAGAGACAGGATCTGCATTTTACTTAAAATGTAAAGAATACAATGTACATCTAGTTACAGGCTAAGTAAGAAGTTATCAAGTACCTGGAGGATTACTCCTTTTGTTATGCTCTTCTGTTAATAAATCACTCTTTGATCAGAAAGAATTGATTCTTCTCTATAACTATATATGTAGAAAAAAAATAAAGTCTCTGAGACTGCGTTTCCCCTTAAGCTGAATATTTCAAAAAGCATTATTGAACAAGGCACAGAAAAGACAGAGGATTTATGATGTGTGTAAATGTGCTAGAAGCTGATGTGAATTCATTTAACCTGAGGCCTCTAACGATAATGTAGTTGAAATAATTTCAATTATTATCATTCTTATTTGAGACAGTAAAATACTTTTTTTCATTAAGATCTGTGGTTTGCTAAATGAACTAAGTCAGGCATCTTAAAAAAATGGTAATAAAATGAATATGCCACCCATTATAAGGAGATGCAACATAAGATTCTATTTACATCTTTTTTTCAGGGTCAAATCCTCGTATACATCATCTTATTATGCATTTCAGTGATTGTTTTCAGGATCCTGTGTTTCAGAGTTTGTAGAGTATGCAGTAGTGTATGTTGTAAGCATGTAATGCTTTTGGGTATGCTTGAAATGAAAGATGGTGGTATACACAATTTTCAGGGCAGCCATTCCTGTATTTTTTTTACTTACCAGACTTTGCTATCAGAGCAATCACTTCTTCCGGCTGCTGCTTGAACTTGTGCTCTCCTATGCCATGCAGGTGCCTGAAAGATGTTTATTTCCTTTGATGGTGGATTTGTTGTCTTCTCCTGAACCTTTAGTATGGGTTTCTTGTTCCTTGGGAGGCAGGAGTGCATGGGCACCCCCAGGGCCATCCCGAGGGCAGCAGGGCACTGACACACCAGTCCCTGCCCAGCAAGTGCCTGGCATTCATAGCAGCAGGCAGGTCTGGGGTCAGGTCCAGAGCTCTGCCCGTGGGTCAGAGTCCAAATTTGGTCCAGCAGGTATGTGCAAGGTGGCTGTCACATGGCTGTGACTGGGGAGTGGCTCTGGATGTACCTCGGGGGCAAGCCTCATCTTAAACCAGCTCCTGGACTAGGAGGGGATTCCTCGCTGGGATATCTCAGCTGACCTGTTCAGGAAGAGCCTCCATTGAGTCATTTTAGCAGAGATTCTGCCAACAGCTCTCTCCAAGGCTGGGCACCTGCACCTTACCTAAGCTGGCCCTAGGCCCAAGCAGACAAATCCCCAGCAGTGGGACAATGTGCTCAGACACCTGACATTCAATGTCACTGTATATATTGACTATCATAGGGGAAATAATCTTGTTGAGCAAAAAAAAGTGCTCCTAGATTGCAAAAAAGCCAGTGGTACAGTCATTTTATTCACTGAAATTAGTTGAATGTGATTGCTGTCTTTGGCTGAGGCTAAGTGGATGAATTGGTTCCTGACCAGATATTCTTCTCTCTGAGAGGAGCTCAAAGAAAAAACAATGGAAATGTTTTCCTACCAGCAAATCTTGATGTTTAATTATTTCCTTTAACTTTTTGAGACATTTCTTAGGTTTGTAATAATGTGAGCACCTTAATATTAACTTAGATCTTGTGGTTTCAGGATTTTCTCACATGTCAGATAGCAACAAAGGAGGGGAAGGCAGACTGATGTGATAAATTGAAGAGAATTACTAAAAGTGGCATAGTTCACCACAAATAAAACAATCAGGAGGCCAAGATAAAAAGAGAGAAACACTCTTACCTTGCCACAGGTTTCTGCCATGAAATGAAGCTATTTATTAAATGGTGTTGAGTCTAGAAGGGAGTTGGAACTGCAAGCAAGGAAACCTTGACCTTTTCATTCCTATTGTTTTCAGAATAAAAGAACTTAGTCTTTACTGTTCATAAATAAACAGGACAACAACAAAGGTTTTCCACTTTTTCCTCCTTCTAACAGAAATAAGCTGCAGGACCCTGAATTTTGGGTAAATGCAGGGGTCAACAGAGGCAGCAACTTTTATGCCTCCTGCCTTGGTATCTGCTTTCATTACTATTTTGAGACTTCAGTAGCCACTATGAAAAAGTTGCTGTATTTCCTTTACTGGTTGTCTGGAGTGGACTCAAGATCCCTGCAGAGCATTTCTGCTCACTAACCTCTTCTTTCCTTTTTTTTTCCCCTCTCATTTGGTTGATTTATGGATAGCCTACCTGGGTGATAGTGATTCAAATTTTGGATAACTAGATGTGAGCTAAGCAAATAAAGTATCAGGAATTATGCTGCCAAATGAATGACTCTGGTGAAATCTATCATATTGGGGGTATTAGTATATATCTTGCTTATCATGTGTTTGGTAAGATCGCCTTCTTCACCTTCACTAATATTAATATGAAGTACATGCATTAAGAGGAAAATCCTTGTTTTGATCAAGCTTCAACTTGGTGTAATTGAAAAGTACTTAGTCTTAAAATATAAAGTTCCCATTTCTGTATCATTGTTATTGTTTGGAGAAAGAAAATGTATGTTATGATGTACTTGTTCTATAAATGGACTCTTTTTCTAGTACTTTTTTCTTTGAGAGACTTTTGTTTTCCTTGACTTCTTGTTCTGTTCTCAAAAGGTGTATGATAATCTCACTTGGCTCTCCTACTGCTACTGTTTCAAGTGGCTGTAGTTATAAGTAGCTAACCTGCTGAGACATAGTCTATGTAATACCTGAAGCTGTCTCAGGGACCAGACATCCCTACAGAATACAAACAATTGGCAGTGGGAAAATGCATACGGAAAAAAAATAAGATTCTATTCAAACTATCAGCAGGTGAGAAAGATTCCTGTGTACAGCAAATAGTAATCATTGAAAGTGTGTCCAGACTTTGCAAACTTGGCGAATTTTGAAAAATATTCTTCTGATTGCTCAGTACTTTTGTTAATTGTGTTCTTTATAAAATAGGAGATTAGACAAGCAAATCTTGACATTTATATTCTTTAGGAATAGGATAACATAAGAAAACATGAAAAAGAAAAATAAGAGGAAGGAATAAGCATCTCGTACCTGAAGTGTCTGACTTTTCTATTTAAGTTGGCTGCTCACAACTGTGAATATTTGAAAAATATTTCTTCCACTTAGAGATCATTCCTCTTGCTCACTTTGAATGCCAGAATCCCTCTTCCTCAGGATCCTTCTTATTAATTACCTAGTCTTTGACAATTGTCTCAACTAAGGAGGATGACAGGGAGAGATGGAACAGTCTAGCTTTCTACCTGGGCCAAATCATATTTCCAGCTAAAGTCGAGGCAGAAATGTCTGTACATATGTTATTGCAATTAAAGCATGCTTTTGTTAGTAAGTCATTCTTTACACTGTTTGATTCCAGTGAAAATTGTGTCCCATTGCCCTATGGAGATCAGAATTGCCTCTTTCAACATATCAAAACCTCTAAATGAAACTCCAATTATCATCAGATCAATTTAAAAGTAATGATGCTTTAAAGATTTTCAATCTTTTTTTTTTTTTGTTGTTGCCTGATTGCTAAACTGTCAAGATAAATTTGAACATGTATTCAAAACTTTCTCTGTATCTATGAAGCACTGAAGCTTTCAATTTTTTAAATGAAAGTCTGGATTACAGTGTCTGGGTGATTTCAGAAGTCTTGACTGTAAGAAAAACATTGCAAATACAGAGGCACAGAGAAGTCAGTCTTCAGTTCCACTCCCAGAGACACTATCTGCCCTAGAGATGTCACAAACTGATTAAAAAGAAGCAAAAGAAAGTAGAAGAGTAGATTTTCTTTCTAAATAAGAAATCAAAGTATTCAGAAGGAAAAGCTGCGACCTGTTAACACATTTAGGCCTAATTATGTTCTTGAAACCCATTGATTTCAACAGTAGTCCTCAAGAACTTGTATTTATGCTTGTTATGACTTCACTCCTAACTGGAATCTGTCTCTCAGGTCCAGGTCACCTAACTTTAGGCAGCAGGCTGAAGTTACCTGCTGTGGACTCTCTTCAACACTCAGTAGACAGTGATAACAGATGTTACACGTCTGTTAAAAATCCTGGCAGTTGTGTATAATATATATGCAGTCTTATGGTCTCATATGTATTTTGTGGTAATTCCAATGATGTCATTCCAATCACTTAACCACAGGACTGTCCTTTTCTGCATGATTTCTCAACATGACTGATTCACTGAATTGAGGAAGGAGCAGCTTTGTTTGGTAAAGGCAACCCAACCCATACAGGCTCAGGCAGTGCAGCCACAGGATTAAATTCTTTAGAGCAGGAGGCCCTACATGGCAATTGAATGACTTCCAATTTGGAACGGGTTCTTTGTTCTGATTGAATTGTGCAGATGAGTAGGAGGTACTGGTGTGGTACAGGAAATGCAAATAATTTCTGCATACCTAGGCATGCGTTGAGTAACATCAACTTTGTACCACAGAGTGCTGAAATATTGTCAGACACTCCTGTACATACCTTAAGGAAAGAGAATGCTGAAATGGAACAAATTTAGAAATACACTGAGAATTTCTGCGTGTGTCTGAAACAGTTCACAGGTCCTTATCCTCTGAAACACACCAAGCCCCTATTTAGAACACTCAGGTCTGAGTGCCTCATAGTGCACCTTCCAATGGTGCTCGATTATCATATGAATATTGTTTTGGCTTATAGTTTATTATTATGCTCATTACTTGGAACAGGTACATTTTTAATTTCTTTTTATTATGTTAGTATCTGTTCAAAGGGAAAACACTGCCTGCTGAAATGTGTGCAAAAACTGTCTGTGAGATGATACATGATGTGGGAAAAAACAAGATTTAAAGCTGAATAATCTATACACAACATTACATTTCAAAATAATATCTTGAATAGTTAATGTCTTTTCAGATTTCTTAAAAAATGAATCTAAAAAGTACTTAAGATTGTACTTAGAGATTTTCAAGTTTTAAAAGCTGTATAATTTAACATTAGTACCAAAGGTTCTTAGACCATACCTCTCTCAGCTAGAAATATGTGCCAGATTTCCACAGATTTTTTGTAGGTTGTGCAAGTTTTGGGGAAAAATAAAACATATACAAAGTATTGTATTTTGAGAAATATAATTGTTATAAAATACAGACACAAGAGAATCTTCTTGAGTAAAAAATTGCTTTAAAGAAAATTTTTAAACATTCTGAGTATTAGAGGTAATATGTGACATTTGAGGACTGGATGGGAACTGGAACAGACATCTCTGAAATATTGCTAACAAGAAATTCTCTTTGGAATTGTGCAATGGAAGAAGATTTAACTTCCCACACACAAACTGGTGAACAGAGACAATAAAAGTGAGTTACATGGTCAAGGTGTTTCTAGAAACGTTGGCTCAAAGATTTCTTCACATAAATATAACATGAGTAAGAAATGGTGCTGGTTAAGGCTAGGTTTCTAAAGCACATGAGAATATAAATTAATCTATTGACTTTAGAGTACAATCTTGGACTGAATAATATATGTTGGCTTTGCTCTATGTAAATTTATGTAGATATAAAATTAGCTTTTAGTCAAAGATTTTCAGTCTCAAAGGAACAAACAAACTTTGAAGACCTAAATGGTACAGAATAGGATCTCTAATATGCTGTTGGTTTGGACTTTCCTTAAATCAAAGTTGTGAAAAGTCTTCAGAGTTTGCACCTCAAGTAAAGAAGAAAGGTGAGGGTTCTATCTAACAGTCTCAAGTGCTGCCTCTGAAAAAACATGAGGAATAATCAGGAGTAGGAAATGAGACAAAACAAGACAGCAAACACCTTACAGCTCAGGAAGGAGGCAGTTCAGACGTGCCCCAGGTCAAACAAGGTTAGGTTTTACATTCGAAGTTAGAATAAAGAGAGTTAATTTTTTTCAAGTTGTTTAAATGAAAAGGAGAACACAGTGACAGTTCCTGAAAACTTGATAATGGCACCTATACTTTTGTGTTATTGTCTTTATCATGGCAAATGCTTAGTGTATTCTTGCAAAGATGATATTGAGGGAGAGGGACTTCCTGTTTGACCTGGTATATTTTTTTTTCTGTGTTTCTAAGAAGAAAAATGGGAGGGGAAATCCTAAACAATAACCATGGTATTGAGGTTCAAAAAGATTTAACTGTTCCTTCCTGCCATCTTCCTTAGCTGTTCCAGTTAAATAAGAATCATGGTATAGATTAAGCAAGTGAAAGCAGTGAAAATAATAAATATGTGAATAAAATAATTCTTTAAAAAATTACCTCAAGCAGAGTAGAAATCTCATTTTATGAAACACAATAAGCTCCCATCAGAAAATCACAAAATCTGGAAAAATTGTTGTGCAAAATCACAAATCTTGATATAAAGTTTTAAAATTTACTGTTGGTGCTGAGTGGTGCTTTATGACTGGAAAATTGCTTATTTCAAAATAGGAAGATGTGGAGCAACAGCTGCAGTAGACTGATTTCATTTGCAAGCAAAGCTTTACAATGAATTTGAAGAGATATTAATATCTCTGAAATAAATGCTGTAAGAACATAACATGTTATGCATGCTAGATAACACCAGAATAACACAATGTCTCTCTTAGAAATGAAAATTATTTTTTTAGACAAGGAACTAATGTATCTGACATTGACTACAGTGCTATGGTGGCATTTGAAATCGTAATACTAGAGAAGAGAGAGAGGAAAGTTTAAAGAAGATAAGGATGAGGAAACTAGTTGTGTCAAAAGAGAAATCATGAATCTAGGGAATTATCCCCACCAGTGTTCCTGAAGGATTCCTGTTTCTGTTTTTTTTCTGTCAGTTTATTAATGATGCAGGCAGAAATCATAGAAGGCTACCAGTTAAACATGAGAATATAACAGGGCATGAAAAAAAAGAAAATTGTACATTTTTTGCTAAGTACATTCAGTCTGAAAAGTCAAGAGAAGCTTGTAAATATAAACGTAGTGATGCTCTGCACAGCCATTTATTTATTAAAAACAAGCAAGAAGATTGATTTAAGTCAGAGAAAAGTGAGTTTTCAAAGACCTACTACATAAAGTGATTATCTGCAATAGCAAACAGCTGTCCTTGGCAACTGAAGAGTTCCTTCCCAGCCTCATGTTCCTAGGCAAAAAGCTAAAAATCAATACAGATCTTAGGAGCATTGTCATAGTCAGATGCTCACTCAAAGAATCTTTCAAACCAGTAGAAGCTTCAAAACGTTAAAAGCGATCAGAAATCCTTCCAAAGATTGCAAATTGCCTTACTTTTAAGGTAATTTTTTGTAATTAATTGCCAGGAGCTGCTGTCCCTTGGAGTGAAATCCCCCTGAGAGGCCCTGGCTGCAGGCAGCTGCCCTGCCTCTCACTCTAATACACAGAACTGAACCTTAGCCAAGATAAATCTCATCAAGTATCCTCAAAGTTTAAGTGTTAACCATTGCTTTGGTGGCTGCTCTATCAGAGTAGCCATTGGTATGGAAATATACATCTAAAAAGAAGTTTATCTAAAATAATTGCAATTTATGTTTTGGTCTAGGCTAGTCATTTAGCTTGAGGGAGGGCAAAAAGCTTTTTAAGAGAAGCTGTGAGCCAAGACTCACAGGCAGGCAAGGCAGATCCTCAGCAGTGAGGCCATCCCACTGCCCACAGTGATGAGCAGGGCAGCTGGGGAGGAGCCAAGGGCAGCCCCAGCCCAGGGCACTGGGCACCCTTTGGGAATGGAGATGAACCATGGCTGGGCCAGGGTCTGAATCCATGTGAGCCCTGGCAGACAGCTGTGCTGCAGTGCAGTGCTGGTAGGGACAAAGAACCAGGTCTCCCCGGAAAGCAGCACCAAGAGCTCCAAGGTAGGGAAGCACAGCTGACTGGAGAAGTCTCAAAAACTGTCCTTCCTGGGCACTCAAACATGATCTTCAACTCCCTGGTCAAAATGAGAAATAATCTAATTTGAAGTCCCTAATAATTAAAAAAAATACTTTGCAATTTGGTAAAAAATGCACATTCCTTTTTATTTTAGGGGGGAAAAAGGAAACCTTTTTGGTTACCATGGGTAAAGGTGCACCAAATATAAATTGTTGACCTAGTACATTTTGATTCTTCCCTGCTCTAAAAGAAAGGGAGATGTGTTCCTCCAGAGACAAATGTGAAGTATCATACATGGTCTGATAAGTGTTGAAGTTAGAGCTTGCACAAATTTAGGAATGGTTTTCATTATTTGCCATGCCTCTACTTTTCCAGTTTTCAAAAGTAATTGGATTATTTAGCTTTAAACTTAAACAGTGGAACAGTAAAGCTACGAGAAAAGCCTGATAGATAATAACTGCTGAAAGTTGTTAATGACTGAGATTAGACAGTGTGTGTACATAGCAGCAACAAAGGTTCACAGTCTCACATATTCTACAACTGCAGCATTGTTTTCCAGATGATTGACCAGTGAACTTAGACAAATCATGAGCATACACTTGTATCAGCATATATATCCTTTTTCTACCTAATCATTTCACTGTTTTCCTGCTGTGTGAAATGTTTGTTCCCTATCAGAGGTGTCAGGAGAAAGCTCTCTTTCTTTGAACATGCTAAGTGTTCTTTAGGTTGAAATAAAGGTTAAGTTCTGCCTGGAAACTGTCTTAGTTTTGCAGAGATCCCAAACAGCTTGCTAAACTGCTTTCCATAATACAGCTAAGTATTTGTCCAAGTATAATTATCCCTCTACAAACACCATCCTTTGTATTTTTTATAAAAAGAAACATTACAGTCTTTCTCTACCTGTCATAAAGGAGCAGAACTAGCACATTCCCAGCATTTTTCTTCAGCAGATCTCCTTGGAGATTAACCACACACTGTCTTGGAGCAGTTTAAATGCACTGCACCCCATAATCCATGCTTTCCTGTGCATGATGCTTCCTTAGGTAACAGTAGATTGGGTTCACAGCACTCAGTGCTGAAGAACTCTATTTGGAGTTCTGTGTGCTGAACTGGACACTGATTTTTTTCAAGCTTGCATTAAGACATTGCACTGTGGTTTAAATTTTCTTGCTCAGGAGAGGCTTCACAAGGGTAAAGGATTGAGCGAGCTATGACATTAAGATTGGGTGGTTATTTGAAAAATAGTGATGTAGCTGTAGCCTTCTTTGAAGATTTTCATTCATATCCTACAAAGCTTCTTCATTTTTTACCCTTTATGGTAACTCTTCAGTAGGCAGAGACTCATCAGTTTTAGTCTTTTTTTAATGATAAAAAGAGATACCATAGCTGAGTTAGAAATTTGACAAAGAAACTGAGATTTCTGTTAAAACATATTTTCCAAATATTCCAATTTTTTATGTGATGTAAGCTGCAAAAGCAAGAGAATATTTTCATATCCTGTTTTCAGAGACAGAGGAAATTGAGAAGTTGATGAATAGAAAAGCTTTAGGTTGACACACAGTTTTCCTTTCTTAATATAGCTATTCAATTAAAATGTTCCTCATTATATTTTTCTCTCACAAATGCTATTTTATTTTTATGTGAGCTGCTACAAATTTTAAATTTGTTTTATTAACAGAAATATACATCTGCTGTCACACTGGTCAGCACTATTTTTTATTTTGCTTGTGTAATTCTTTGGATTTGACGAAGAAATGAGGTTTGGATCTAAGACTTCTGGCAAGGCTTCCTCATTGATTTAAAACTCTGAACTGGATTTCTAGTTCTGGCTCACACTGAGGCTAAGTCAGTTTTGCAGTGGTTTGCAGATACCTGGCATTGTAACAGGAATGAGAAGATGATGGCAATTCCAAAGAAGAACCTGGGTTTCTCAGTTCATCACCAGCTCTCAGCGCCTCCAAAAGTGGAGCAACACATTTCTCCACATCACTCCACAGCAGCCTTTGCTTGTCTCTTTAGTTTATATTTTTTGACATTTTGTTCTGATTCAGTTGCTGCAATGTCATCAGTCAATTCTTGTTAACTTGTTGAGGGTTCTAGGCTGTAATAAGGGAATAAAATCAAGGAGTTTTTATGTATTTGGTCAAAGACAGTTAAGTTAAAGATAGTTTAAGTATAATAAATTTACTTAAGTTTGTAATTATTATAGAACCCAAGGGGTTTTTTTAGTAGGTGCAGCTACTGAACGTGAAATAAAAGCAATCCATAATCTGTAGCATTGTGGACCTGAGAAAAAAAATCCAGATTCCTGACCAGAAATTGTTTGAAGCCTCACTGCTGTTCATTTCAACATGCAGCACTATACTGGAACTAATCCAATAAAAACTCTGAGAGTTCACCTTCATCCTCCTTTACCGTCAAGGATTTCTCTTTTGGCAGAATCTACTGTGTTCACACACTGTTTTGCCACAGTTGTTCCCTTCATTCAGATCCTTTGCTAAACTGGAAAGCTTTTCCCCTTCAGAACTACAAAAATATTTGTAGTTAAAATTCCACTCAGACATGCTGGTTGAAAACACCTTATTTCACTGCTTATCTTGCAGTACTCAACCTTCAGTTTTTCACTTACATTAGAGAATAACTCTGGGTTTATTCCACTTCTAATTGCCTGAACTCTGGGGAGATTCACTTTGCAGAAGCCATGAGTCTTTGTAGAGCATTCAACTCTCCTCATGTATCACAGACAAGTCCCTCTGCACCCTTGGCATGAGCTTACTTAAGGATGAGAAACTTGCTCTGCTCCCCAGGATGATTCTGTATCATCAAGCTTTCACAGTTTAAGGCTGTATTAGCTTTATTTGGTTTTCTCCCGTCACATTACTGTAATTCCCACTGAGAAAATCTCCTGGGCAAGTTCTGGGATCCAGAGCAGGTCCTCCAGGGAGAAAGAAAGTTTATTCCACAGTATCTCTAAAGACACTGCTGAGCAATCCCAACTTGAGGCTAGCAACACTCACATTGCTAAAAGAAAGGAAGGGAAATGCAGAGACTTCCTGCTGAGACATCAGGATAAACATTGGAGAAGGTTTTAGGTTCTCAGAAATTGTGAAAAGTTCTGGAATAAAAATACCATTTCCTTCCTTCCCTTCCCTTCCCTTCCCTTCCCTTCCCGAAACCTTCCCGAAACCTTCCCGAAACCTTCCCTTCCCGAAACCTTCCCTTCCCTTCCCGAAACCTTCCCTTCCCGAAACCTTCCCTTCCCGAAACCTTCCCGAAACCTTCCCTTCCCTTCCTTCCCTCCTTCGAAAAGGTGAGAAAGTCAAAAAAAACCACAGAAGTTAAACAAATGGTCTTGGTGGGAGTACAGGAAGCCAGCAGCAGCAGATGGACAATACTGTTTGGGTTGATTAATTGCATGTCCTCATATAAAGGAGAGGACAGTAATGATGAGGGAAAATTCTCAATAAATGAGTTCCCAGTTAAATGGGGCACTGAAAAATAAAATTTTGTGTGGGAATTATAAAAAGCCTAGAAATAAGAAGAGGAAAACTGCGTGTTTTAAGCTAGCATATTCTGCTATAAATATGCAAAAAAAAGTTAATGGGAGGAAGATAATTAAGACACAGTAACAAATAAGCAGAAACTATATGGGAAATACCTCATAAAAAGTAGTGTGCCTTATAATATGGAAATAGTCTAATCAAATAAAAAATTTCAGTGTTTCAGGAAATGTTGAAACCCTGCTGAACATTTGAAATTTTCATTTGAAATAGGAAACATCTAGTACTATACAACTAGGATGACAATGATTTGATGTGACCTGCTCAAAGCAATCATCAAACTGAAAGGCCAAGAAAGGGAAGAGCAGAGGAGGTTTGCCCATGCTCTTGTTGAAAGGGTACATGTCATAACAGAGGGAGATGCTGAGACCAAATTTTTAGACAGCTGATCTGTAGAGCAACGAGTCAGGGCATGTAAGAAGGATGCAGCTTGTGGTTTTCCCTTGCTCAGCACATAGTTCTTTTTTACTAAAGAGCTCTTTATACAGTACTTAGATCCAGGATTTTTGTAGACCTGGTGAGCTCCCTGTCACCCAGTCTTCTACCCTACTATTTAATGTCCAAAAGAAGGCCATGTTAGCATGTTTCTTGTTTAAAAATGAGATATAGGGGAGACCCATGGGGTAAAATTTGTTTACATTATGTGCAAAATGCATTAAATAGACAACATATAGGATATTCACAGAAAATTCATATTACTTAAGCTGTTAGAAAGACCCAGAAAGCACTCAAGACAAAAATAAGATGACATCCTAAAAGTTTTGATAGGAAAAGGTAACAGACTACACAATTTCCTTCGTCAAAAACTCACCAAGTACTGTTACAGAAATAACTCATATGAATGAAAAGGAACATTCTAACATGATTAAATACAGGAAGCCAGAGCAGTAATAAATGCTTTTCACAGTACAGAGAAAAACTGAGCTACCATTCCCCATTGGAAACAGAGATCCCCACTGCAACTGTTCAGTACATTCACAGATGATCTGTAAACAAGAAAAAATAATTAGGTGACAGTTTGCTGATATTAGTAAGTTTTAAGAACACATCAAGAGGAGAATTGACTAACAAAGGTTGCAGAAAAGGCTAAAGACAGTGAATCACAGTGTAATAAAATGCTGAAAAAAATCCAATAAAAAGAAGCAGAAAACAATACTCCTATCTCAGTGCTTAGTAGCATTGAAAAAGAAATAGAATGTTATTAGGAAAATACTGGGGGGAAAGCAGAAAATAAAACCATAGCAATCCGGCTGTTTAGGCTTATTAAATTCCATGTTTTCCATTCCACTTGTAGTTCTTCTACTCTGCTCAGAGATGATTTGGTAAAATTGGAAACCATGTCAGTTACAAGCTGTGTCCCTTGGAGTCCATATTGTGACCAGTATTATTCAAAATCTTCATTAGGGCCCTGGATGGTGGGATTGAATGTATTCTAAGCAAATTTTTGGATGACACCAAGCTGAGTGTTTCTGGCACATCCTCTGGAGCATGGGATGCCATTAAGTGGGATTAAGTTCAACAGGGCCACGTGCAATGTCCTACATTTGGGTTGGGGGAATCCCAACTATGTATATAGGCTGGGCAATGAGTGAGAGCAGAAGAAATTCTGTGAGGGCAGTGAGGAACTGAACCAGCTTTCCCAAAGAAAGTGTGAATGCTTAGTCCCTGGAAGTGTTCAAGGCTGGCTTTGAGCAACGTGGTGCAGTGGAAGGTCCTTACCCACGGCACAGGGGGTTGAACTTGATCATCCTTAAAGGTATCTTGGATTGATTCTATGATTTTATAATGATTCTGTAATTCTGTGACTCTGTGATGCATGTTAAGTGAGTAGCTAGCTATATTAAGAAAGAAAAGCAGTGAGTCAACCTAATGCATTTCTATTCATCAGCTGCTCAATTTCCTCAGTCTCTGAAAACAGGATATGAAAATATTCTCTTGCTTTTACAGCTTACATCACATCACACCACTTGATGTTGCACCTAGGAAACAGGCCAAGGCTAGTTATGTTTACTAGTACAAATGTGGCCTAGATTGGATCTGGAATGTATTGGGCTGTTTGACCTTAACTTGCACAATACAGTCTTGGTACTACCAAAAGCTTAAAAGATAAGATACCAAAGAATTCTTTTTTTTTTTTAATTAAGTTTTCATTTTGGAGACATCATAAAGATATTGCTTTACATTTACATTATCCTGATATTTTCCTGGAGGTTTTTTTGCAGAAAAGGATGATAGGGGAGAGGAGAGAGGGGAAATACATCCTAAGATTTCTGTGAAAAATTGGGAAAGAGCTCCATGAAAATTAATTCCTTCATATAGAGGCATTACTGTCACACAAAAGAAGAAGAAATCAGTTCAGCTGTGAGCACGTCCTGTCCTGGAAAAGTTCCAGTCCTTGCAAGAAACTCAAGGTTTACCTATAACTCTTGGATATAATTAAATTTATCAGTCAATATGGAGTTATCCACTGTCTTTAAGTCTTCAAGGTATATGCTCAAAATAATAAAGGAATTTTCTCAATTTTTTACTAGTGCTAGTTTCTCTGTCACATTTTCCATCTGACACCAATTATCCTGTCCCAATTAGACTTCTTGCTTTTTGTTTTAAAATTTTAGGAGTAGCTCTGGCCTAGCCTCTTTCTGAGAGCTGGGCAGGGTAAAGAGTATTTTTCTGGAGCTATTGTATAAATTTAATATGAATTCAGATTTTCTATTGCACCTTTTACAGATACAATACACTTTTAAAATTTTGAAGTAACTTGAAGTGCATGCTGGTTCATCCATCCTTTTATAGTACACGTGAAATTGACATTATGTTCAATGTAAAAAAACATATTTAGCATTTTTGAAAATAAAACTCATGCAGTTACTACTCTGGCATTTATATGTTTTTATATGGGTTTAGTTGTAAACTTGCAATAACTGAGCTCATACACAGAAAATAGAATCACGATGACTGCTTGCACAAAGCAAAAGAGAAGAAATTTGCATCAGAGATGTTCCTGACCCATTTTGGAACTATTTTTTATATGTACACTACTTTAAATATTGTTTTCTATAGCAACAAAATAATTGAAAAAAGATAAAAACAATATCACATGCTCCACCACAGAAAGTGCAAATACATAATGTGAAATATTTGCCAGAAGTACAGAATATATAATATGTCTCCTCAAAAGCTATTCCAGTATCTACAAAAAGTATCAATTACTAAAAGAAAACAAAAAAAAAAAA
>VXBI01011926.1:233686-363536 GCA_013397375.1 Toxostoma redivivum
TTAGCGGCCTAATTAGTATTGCTTGGAAGTTTTATACAAACTAATGAACCAAAGAAATAAAAGACGTGGCAGTGAAAGTGCCTGGCCCAGATTTCCAGCTGAGGTTGTGAACTTGGTATACTCAGGGGGATCAGAGGATGTGTTCTTCTGAACTGAATCTAACACATCCTCAGCACCTTACACATCAGGTCTTGAGATCCAGGGAGATCACTTTACATTCTTACAGGGAAGTTTAAAGTAAAATGTTTTCTTTTACTATTGCAACTACCTAGGATTATGCATCATGACAGACACCACAGCAGAGCTCATGAGAGGTTACTTGTTACACTTCTGTAACACTGATCTTTGCATTCATCTGTATCTATCTCAAATCTCAGAATGAGCTGAACTGAATCTTCATATGTTTGCACTGTTTGCAAGTAAAAATAAGTGTGATTTCATTTCTGAAAGTGAATTGATAGGTGTTAAGTAAAATTTCTGAATATGGTAGTATCTTTGACAGCAAGACTTGGGGAAGGATGCCTCAGAAAAAGCCTGGTAAAGATTGACTGTAAACAATTTAAATGAGTATGAGTGACACAAACTTACTTATTAAGCTTTAGATCACACCAATTCAAAAGGCTGGGGAAATATTATATATTATAAATATATACTTTCTCTTCTAAGAAAGGAAAATGTGGCCAAGATAGTGCAGAGCAGGTCAAAACCTATTGACCTTTCTTTCTAGTCTATGTAAAGCTGAATGTTCTGCAAACTGTGCCCATCAGTTCCTTAACTTCTAAAATGAGCTTTGCACAGAGCTTTATAGCCAATGTTCTCAGTTCAATGCAAAAATGCCAACCCAAACCACTACCTGAGTAGTTTCACAGCATCAGAATTTCCTTGATAGAGCTGACTCCTGATACTTTGATTCAAACCATCAGTATGTTTTTTTCTGGGCAGATTTTTGTTTAGTTTCACTGTTCTTAATATATCATTCCTTTTCTGTACCTGCCTCAGGACACAAACCCTTCATAAAGGTATAATCCCACTGTGAAAAGCAACTTGCATTTTACATAAAAACAACCTGAAACTAACTACATCCTATTAATACTTTCTCTTTGCCTCTAATACTGTGAATGAAATGGAACTAATTGATTATAGTAAAGTGGATGAGTTTTAGAGAAGTAAGCCAGAGATATCAGCAGTGTCTCAAATATGTTTTTCCCAATCTGTGCTGGTCTTGGGATAGAAAGCCCCTTCTCTTGGTCAGGGCACAACCTGGGCTTGGATTTTCCCCTGATCAGCTCAGTGAGATGTCTACCAAAATATTAATACCATCCACATATTAAACAAAGAAAAATTTTCTGTTTCCAGTTCCCAAAGGGATTTTTGAAACAATTTTATTCTTTAGCAAATTATTGCAAACTGTTTAATTTCACTCCATTAAGTAAAAAGCCATGAAACAGACTGTTCTGCAAATAAATCTCTGTATTGCATTGTGCTGGTTGCATTAGTTAGGAATTAAAATATTTCTGGAGACTTACACTAATTTTTCACTAATTGTATTCTTATTTGGCCTAGTGCATGTAGGAGCAGAATCTACACAGAACTTTCAGGATAAGATACACAGTGAAGTTCTGACAGTCAGGTAACCCAGATGTTATTATTTCTGTTGCATTACACACAAACAAGGTTTCAACTCAAATAGGCATGGGCCCAACCTATGATTTGAAATGGGATTCATTTGTCCTAAGACAGGCATCAGGAAGGCCTGACCTGTCTATGATATGTTCTCTTTCCAGTTGGTGGGAAGAAGCAGAGGCCCACTAAGACAGGCTCATTTTCCAGTAAAAAATTTCTGGACCAGATTGACTGATTGGCCTGTTGGGGTTGTCTATCTGCCTGTACTTGTTACGAAGGGTAATTATCTCAGACAATCAACCAGGGCATGTGGTGAGAAATCATGGCAACTGAATGTATGTCTCATGACATTTTAGATTCTGTAGAATAAACAAGGTATCCATGTGGATAAGACAGATATGGAACAGCATTTTCTAAGTACCTTTATTTAAAAGTATTCTTTCATACTTCAGAGACTCTTAAAGAGGGTTTTAACTGAGGTTAGAAGCCAGATTGATATACATGTTTGGAGATCTTTTCAAACATAGCAACCTAATATGATGGATATGAGGAATCAGTTTGGTTAAATTTGGCTTGGGGAAGTAAGCAGACGTCATGACTGCCGAGTCACCATTCATACCTTCTTGTCCTCAAGTTGCTGTCTGCTGTGTGAGTACAAAAAAAACATTGCTAAATTAATCTTACTGACATTTGCAGAAGAGGTAGATGGAGAATGTGTCAAGTCAGAGAAAGCGTCAGCGTCTTTGATGCTGATGAACTGGTGAGAAGGAAAATGACATGTAGTAAGATTTCTTCTGAAGTAACAAACTTCTTAAAACAAAACAAAACAAAACAAAAAAAATGAAGTTGGAAAGTTGGAATAGATTAAATACCCTTAAGTGACCAGAGGTAGTGTGAAGTGCTTTTCAATCATATTTCTGAGAAATTTTGCTTTTCCTTTTTTTATTGCTCCTGGTGATGGCACAGCTTCATGGTACTATTCCTAGAATTCAAGTGGAACAGGAAAGCTGTATGTTCTGGGAAACTAATCCTGGCTATCACAAACCAATCTAGTAAAGTAAATGATGCTATTCAGGGACAACTAAAAGCAAAGTGAGGCTCAGTAACCAGCGACTTGAGCCTTTGTCACATGTGAATATCAGACTAAAATTAATGCAAAAGATCATCAGATAAGAATAAAATTTTGCATGCAGCACAGTTATTAATGCAAGCACAAGGTAGAGAATATCACTATTTAGCAAACAGGAACTGACAGCTGCCACCAAATCTTGAAGAGGGCTGAGTTGCAGAGAGATTACACAGTGCAGTGCTTTGCAAAGGTGGGGCAGACAGGTCTGTGGTCTGTGCCCATTTGCCTCATGGGGAGAATTTTTTACCTTGATATGGAAAACCAAAATAAACTTTCACAGCCTATTCTGGCATGGAGTAAGACCCGGGTGTCAAGGATCAGTACAGAGCATTTTTGACATTTAGGAAGTGCTCAGTAAGTTAAATTCTTCCAGGCGGCCTCGTACTTACTGCACATGGGCAGAATATCTATGACGCGTGAGCTATAAACCCAATGCCTCAAAAAAAACATTGGATCTGATGTGTTACCATCCCAGAGCACACTCCAACATTTTCTGCTGTTACACAGGTCCAGTGTTCCCTGCTGAGCACTCGTGCTGCTGTTGCTGGAGGGCTGTACTGTTCCCAGAGAACAGGAGCAGCACGCTGCTGGACATCTGGAACAAACATCAGTTTCTTGAACCACTCACAGATGAGATTTCTGGTGGCAAAAGAAGCCCTGTCTGAGAAAATATTCATATATATTTTAGTCTTTCTCCTAGTGCTAGGTAGAGATTACTGGACTGTTAAGAGTTCATTTCAGAAATTCAAGGCTCAGAAAGAAAGAAGCAGAAGAAAACTCTTGATTCCCCAGCTAGGAATAAGGACATTCACCCAGGCAGGAACTGTGTGAGACAGTCACCAGCTGTTTCAAGGTACTGAAATAAGTGTTTGGTTTGTTTGTTTTTCTCAGTCAAAAAAAGCCACACAGTTCCAAGGCAGATAACTGTCCTTTTTCAGCTGACTGTATTTGTTCTTTCTGTTTCTGATTATAGAATTATTGATTTATTTTTCCCTGGACAGTGTTAAAACTTGAACAGGAGGAGAAAAGGGTTCCTACACTCATTCTAAGCTATAAGTATCTTCCTAAGGCAGTGAGGATGAGAGACCAAAGTTTAAACTCCTCAATCTGACAAGGGAACAGAAACTGGCTCCCACCTCCTGCCAATCAAGAGCTCAGATGTTGGAAGCAACAGGGCCAAGAAGCTCAGGTGGCACTTGAACATACTTTAAAATAAGTGAGCAATGTTAGCTACAAAATCAGTAGGATAGAACTCTTGGAGAAAGTACTAAGGGAAGGCATGCTGTCCTCATCGGGAATCTCTCACTGGTGAGGACCAGAGAGCTGAAGTGCAGGTGGTTGGGCCAAGACAGATGCAGGGTTGTCTTCCCCTCCTAAATCCACTGATTGCACTTCTACCTGGTATGACCTTATGATCAAAAGTCTCAGACAGAACATTTTGCTTTCCCCTGTGTCCTGTCTCTGGCCTCCTTGACCATTATTCCATCCTATCACACACTCTCCTACTCCCAATCACATGTCCTTTCATAGGGGTTAGTTAAATGGGTTTCCTTACTGAATGAATGCCTTTTAAGCTTCCACCTCTGAGTCTTTCATACCAGGCTGGTGTCCAGATACTTGAAAGTTAGACATTGGAGCACCTAATTAGCAAGTGGTTGGACAGCTTCATGGCATCTATTTATAAGTGTCTCCTGGTAATGAGGGATGTGCTTGATGTTTCAGAGGGGAGCAATTCTGCAGGGTAATGCCTGCAGAGCAAGCTGTTAGAAATCAAACAGAAAATATGTCCACAGTGGGGTGGAGGTTTAAAGATTGTAAAGTAAGATTATGTGGGATCAAAATTCTCATTTAGATGCTTCATCTTTTCTGTGATTATAGCCCACTCTGAAGAACTTACCAGTCTAATGGGATACACCCACTGCGGATCAAGTGGTGATAATGCAAATGTTTATGATTGTACATAAGATGCTTCTGACACATAGCATCTGGTTTATTTTCTGTATATGGGCATTCGGGTACTTTAAAACACTTAGGTTCATCTGATTAGAAATGAGTGAAGCCAGAGACACAATTCAATAATCTTAGTCTATGAAAAAGCTTTTCAAATCTTTTACACCTTAAAGTTCAATAAGGCATCTACAAGAAAACAAGAAATCTTCCCAATTTTTAATTGGTTTGTCTTTAGGACAGTGACATGCTCTCCTCTGTTCCATGGTTGATTTTTTTTCTTTCAAATGAATGCATTTATTTTACAGATAAAATTTCCCTACCATTCCCTATCCTCCCTTTAAACTCAGTGGAGAGACACAGATGCCCTGAAGGGTGATTCATTCATTCCTGAAATAATTTTCCAAGATTTATGAAATTAATATCTCTGTGGAGTTGTCACTTCCTCTTCATGACTATGAAGAAAATCTGTACAATTAACACTGGCTACACATCAAGCTTTTGTATGACCCAACTTGGGTGAAACTAAACTTGCCTTATGCTTTATTCCCTTTTTCTCATTTTAATAATTCCCTTTTACATTTCACATCCAGTGTTCTCCGTGGGTCTACTCTGCCTTCATCTTATATACAATGTATTTCATATATTTTAAACTCATTTTTAATCAATAAGAACTGATGGCATTCAGCAAAGTTAGCCTGAAGTCAATGAAATTGACTGTGTGAGTCAATCTGAGCACGAGCAAGTGTTTGTCAGAGAAGGTTCCTTACTTATTTGCCCAGCTCAAACAAGCTAGCAAGTGCAAATCAGCATCTTTTCAGGATTGATTTTATGCCTCAAACTGGTAATATTTACAAGTCTCAATTTTCTCATGAAAATGACTTCTTGTACAAGAAGGTTGTCTCTAACTGTTCCTTAAATGTACAATAAAAACATGCAAACAAAAAGAAAAATATATTAAAAAAAAAAAAGCAGAGTTCATGTCAGGCATGTTATCTAACACACTTCTTATGTTAATCAGTTTTCTTCTGCTTCTTCAGCAGAAGGGAAGAAAAAGACACAGGGCAGAACAATTTCCTGTATCCTATATAAAAGGCTCTTTTCCCCTTGTCATTCTTGGGTGTTAGAAAGAGGTTGCCATGATGTGAGACAGTTAAGTCTGCTCATCTTAGCAAAACCTTTTAGCTGTTGCTTATGTTTAGCACATCCCTGGGTTTGCTGCCATGGTCAGTTTAGTCCAGACCACAATTACCTCTGTCGTCCCCTCTATCCACAATGTGACCCCCAGTCACTGTAGTGGAATATGTGCCATTGCAACTATCGAGTTATCATGGCAGGTCATTGCTTGTGGCAGCTGAGAGAGGATGTTTTTGTTAATCACATAATTGTAGTCCATCCTTTACTAGTGTGTGATGTAAGGGAATACCTGTGGGTCTCACCTTGACCATGAAACAGCCTGACAGAAAACTGACAGCAGGACCTGTCGGGTGCCTGGAGTAGCTGGCTAGCTAGGAGGTGCTAAGACCTTGCAGTTAGTTCTGCTGAGAAAAGGCTGTCATTTTTCATGCTGACCTTAAACACTACATCAGTCCTCAAGGCCTGGGTGGTACCAGGCCTTGAACAAAGAACAGCTGTCTGGGATGTAGTCAGGAAATGCTCAGCAGTGCTCAACCTTTAAAGAGGCAATATCATCTCATTACCATTAGAATGCCAGCTTTTCAGTTACTAATACTACTCTGGCCTGTTACCTATCATGTCTAAAATAGAGAAATATGTAACAAGAAGAGAGCCTCTCAGCCTTTTCCCCAGCCAGGACTGTGATGTCAGACAGTCACAAAACCCAGACATTTATGAGTACCTTGCACTCATTGCAACAGAATTCAGACTGATCATGGATATAGGAGAAACTTGAAGCAGTGTTGAGTGGCATAATAGAATATTTGTGAACAAAAATGTGATGGGAAAAGCATTTCCCCAGTACTGGCTCCTAACTAAACACCTACCTAAAACTCACTTTTTGCATTTCAAAACCTTTGGGAAAATCACCTGACTATGTCAGGTGATGTTTTCACATGGGCTCAATTCTTGAAGGGCAGAGAAAAGCATGGAAATATATCAACACAAGTTTGCACAAAAGCTTCCCAGGTTACACAAAAAGGCCTTTTAAATTCTGTAATAAATAGGCATAAAAACTTCATAGATGTAAAATTATGCTACAAAAACTGTTAAACCAAATATATTTTTGAAGCATGCCTTTCAATATAAGGAGTTTTATCAAAAGAACAAAAAAAATCTCCTTTTTGGTAGGCATTCATGCTATATTATGTAAATGACAATGGAGTTTGGCCTTACTTGTCAAAACAATCAAGACAGAGAGCCAAAAGCTTAAACAAAATTTGGGGTAACTCTAGAAATCTGCAAATAGAGTCACAGGAAAAGAGAAAAAGAGACACTGCCATAACAGCTGTCATGGGGAAACAGTAATTGATGTTTTGTGTAATGGAACACAAACCTCATACTAAGTAATAAGTACTCAGTCATCATGCCACTAATTACTCAAACTTCATTATAAAGAACACCAGGGCCACAATTAAATATTGTATATTACCCCTCATTCTAATTACACAGCTCTTTTAGTCGCACTGTAAAAGCAAGACATTATTTAATTATTTTCATTTAATGCATTTTAAAACAATATTTAAAACCTCATTCAACACCATAGGGATTTCAACTAATCATTAAAATCCCTATTCATGTGTACAGTAGCAGTTCTGTAGCCACATAAAGCTGGCATTCATTTCAACTTCATTTATAAAAATCAAACTTGGAAACCCACAGGCTTAAAAGGTCCTGACTCTGGCTGCCAGAGCTTTAATGGGGTTTCACATATGTAAGCCAGCCTTAATTATATCCCTGAAGTGTAAAATATCAGGTGTAAATCCTGGTCTTGAGTTTTCAGAAAAAGTAGGTTCCTCAGAGAATTCTGCTGGGACATGCAGATGCTACACTGGCCACTAAGACTTCTCTGGGGGAAGGCAGAGACTGGGTCTGAAAGGCCCCATTGCTATAGGGCTAAGACAGAGGGCTAAGAATGTTTTCTTGACTACTAAGTGCAAAGGACTCTGATGAGACGGACAAGTCAGAGGCAGATGCAGCTGATATTGCTGTTGCTCAGTCTTCTGAAGTGCTCAGAAACACAAACAGTGGTGTTTGTGGTCCTTGGGAGCACACCAGGGGATTCCCAGGCTGTTCTTCCCAACAAGATGAGTGGGTTCATGAATGAGATCACAGCATTGGAGATAAGTCTTGTGGATTGAGGGGCCCAAGTGTCTAAGATGAGAAGACAAAAAACGTGATGGCCTATTTCAGCTTCCTTTTTCTTTCTGAGGGAACTGGAAATTCAGGAAAAGCTGCTAATATGACTTTGTCTTATCTAAGTGAGAAAAATTGAGCAGAACTTTAATTTTGGAGAGTTTTAGGAAATTTCACTGGAGTTGTAACATGATAGCCAATATTTTTCAGCTATCCCAAACACTGTGGTCTACAGAAAATACAAGACTATCTATCTTGACATTTAGAGATGGCAAGTGTAGTCTAAAAGAAGTAGACTGTGTATTTAATCAAACAAAGGTTATTTAATGGTGTCATCTTTTTTAGACTACTTGCTTTCATTAGCTATGACCATATGGAGCTCGCAGATGGCAAATAAAACAGTGACGTCCTGTTCAAATAAGAAGGAGGCAAGAACAGTAAATAAAATGCTGGCAAAATTAAGATGAATGATGCATGTGATATATATGTCATAGAGTACCCAAAATGTCATGTAACAGTTGAGTCTGGAGTGGTTTTTGGTTTGAACATCAGGGGTTTTTAGACTGACATGAGAGAATAACCTTAGAGATTAATATTAAGGAAAGGAGAATAAGTATTTAAATCCTTGGAAATGTGAAAATAAAGGCTTCTCTCCACTCATCAGCTCTATTTCCACTCTGGTTCTTCCATTCTGGGTTCCCTCTATTCTTCCTTCCCTGAGGGTACTGTCACTGATTCTTTTTCTTTCACCTCTTGCAAGGGATAGAATTTAATTGCATTCACTGTTGCATCTAGCTTGACAAGGAGATTTTCTGTGAGCAGCAGGACCCATTGTTTCAGTCTAAACCCAGAGAAACAGTGGAGGACTGGCTGTACACTAACTGGGAGAACAGTTTGAGGACCATAAAGCCAAAGTACAATTCCTGCTCACTAAACTTGGATAACTATTTACCCTTGTCTCCAAAGTTTTATCAAAACCTGATTATTAAGCTATATTATCTGATGCATATGAAGGGTGGGCAAAGTACCACAGCATGTTAGGGTGCTCTGGTGGTGGGCTGAAATGCCACAGGCAGTGAACAGATTCAGCTCACAACTTCCACCAGCTGAAAGGTATTTCTGCTGTTCACCACTTCCACATTGAGGCCACTGATCTTCATTTTTTCTAAAGCAAAGGCACGTGGGGGAGTTTAAGATGTAAGTACTTATTGATTTGGGTGGTTCCAATTCACCCCTTTGGACGGGAATAGAGTGCAAGTGACTCCAGACCCTGGTAGGTGGCAACAAACAGCACTTATGCAAGAATCCAGCTCCTACTGCCTTGTACCTAAATATGTCAGAACATAAAAACCAGCTGACAATCAGGAGGCTCACTGCACCAACCTCTGAGCTGAATAAGCAATATAAACAGCCCCTAAGTCAGATGAACCTCTGAATGTTTGATGGTGATGCTTTATTCAGAAGAATTTACAGACAGGTCTTATGCAATTAATATGGGACATTTTTGAGCATCAGTCCTACGAAGAGTGGCTGAGGGAGCTAGAAATTTTTAGTCTGGAGAAGAGGAAGCTCAGGGGAGACCTTATCACTCTCTACAATTATGCAAAAGAAGGCTGTAGCAAGATGGGGATTGACCTCTTCTCCCAGGCAACAAGCAATACAACAGGAGAAATGACCTGAAGTTGAGCCAGGTGGGGTTCAGGTTGGATATTAGGAAAAATTTCTTCCCTGAAAGAGTAGATGTGACACTTTGTGATATGGTATAGTGGGCATGGTGGTATTCAGTTGCAAGTGTGACTTGATAATCTTGGAAGTGCTTTCCAACTTTAATGATTCTGCAGTTCTACTCTATGATTGAGGTGCTGACTCAGACCTCTGAGGAGATGACAGATATTTTGGGAAGCTAGCAGAGATGAAGTTATTCCTGCACAGAGAAGGTCAGTTGCATCTATTTTCCTCTTCTAACTCAGACATCTCCAGCTTAGTCTAACATGAAACAAACTAGGCAGACCTAGACACAAGAGCGTGTTGTTTGTTCTTTTACTTTAATACAGAATTTTAAAATACTGAAAATATAGAACTCAAGAATGCTATTCACCTCAATTTGCCAACTGCATGACAATAACACTTGGTCACTGTTTGGCTGTTTCTTTCTGAGATGAGAACAGAGGATTGAAAATGTTCATTTCAGTCACGTAAGGATAATAAGAACTAATATTTTACAGGATACACTCAGAAACACAGTCAAAAGACTAGGGAACAATTCTGCATCTCCAGAAACAAGAATAAAAGTTATTGCTTTTGTGCTGACTTGTGTCTATTAAACTATTGTGGGATTTTGGTTGTTTTCCTGTTTTACCTACATAGCAGTCTTTTTTTAAATGGAGATTGCATTCTTGTTTTCTCTTAGTGCAGCACCATGCACTCTAAAAATGCTGGGCTGATATGTCCATAGGCACTATAACAATACATGCAACTGGAATGAAGCTTTCAACTTTAGGATTCATTGTGATAGGAATATTGGGTGGACAAAATTAGTAAATTAAGCATGAATATTGTAGGAATGCAAGTGTGCTATATTTAACTAAAGGTTTCTAGTAATTTATGAGTATTCTGTTAGACAAGTGAAAGGTTTAGTTTTTAAAGAAATTATTAAAAGCAAACAGGGCTTAGCCAAGGGGATTAAAACTGCGAGATGCCAGGAATGTTTCTTTTCAACATAGCCCACTAATTCTCTTGAAGCTGGCATTATGCAAGATTTCCTTGGCATTCTTTGAGATATTCAGTGTTCAAATTAATTCTCCATTCAAAAGCGTGAGCATGCACAATGGTGTGATACATTAACATTATGCCATTTCCTACTCACTCAAAAACTGGGTACGATCTGAATTAAGAAAATATCAATTAGAGAAAAAACATACACAGAGAGATGTGGCATTAGCAATTAGAGGCCAGATCCAGAAAAATATTTAAGTGGACTTTATATCCAAAGTCCAAAATTGAAGCCTCAAATTCTCTCGCTCGTTAACTGCTTTACACATAAATGACAGTAGTTCTTCACTTCAAGTCTGAATATTGCCTAAAGTGTCCCTTCTTTGTTTATCTACAGATCTACCTGGTCCTATTAGTTAGATTCTTCATTCTTTGTAATCCCTTTTGAGACATAGAAACTTGTTGGACTCAAATAGTGTAAATGTAGCAGTAGATGCACTGGCAGCATGTATTATGTTGTGACAAAAATAAAATAATCATAAAATAATTTAGGTTAGAAAAGACCTTAAAGCACTGCCAAGTCTGTCACTTCAACGTGTTCTTAAACACCACGTCTACAGATCTTTTAACACCTCACCAAGGTATGTATATAAAGACTACACCACCTCCCTGGGCAGCCTGGTTCAGTGCTTGACAACAATTTCAGCAAATAAATTATTCCTGATATCCAGTCTAATCCTCTCCTGGAACAATCTTTTCTTATCACTTGTAACCTGGGAAAAGCTCATTTCCTTTAATCTTATGAGTTTTCTAGTACCCTAGCTAGTGTGTTTCTTAAATGCTAAAGTTTGTCCTTTAACTGTTTCGCAATTAAAAAAAAAAAAAAACAAAAAAAAACCACCTTTAAATATTGAAAGACTTGCATATTTTTGAAGAGGATGGTTCCATACACCAGAATTAAACCAACTAGGCAGAAAGACTTACCTCTGGTAAATAGTAAAAATAATTTTTAAAGTTAGATCCAGTCCTTACTCTCACCCTATTTACACAGTGTTTACAATCTTGTAACAATATATGGATGGATCTTGATTCTAAGTGCACAACTCTTACCATGATTAGTTTTCTACCTACTTTTAAATATTTATGTGTTGTGTTTGTTAATGCTTGAAATTATTTGCATTTCACTTCATCCATTTGACTTAAATATTTTATAGACACATTGATGTCAAAAAATTAGTTTTAAAAGGCACAGTGCTACTTAATTGTGAAAGCAATCCCAGTTCATTGTGATATCTGTAAAAACGTTGCAGATGCAGGCTCGGCAGTACCAAAGAGCTATTGGCACTAGCTTTATTTTCTATTAATGCCTCTATCAATGTAAGTCTCTTCAGATAAATTGCTTTACTACCCTTCCAAAACTTCCAAAATTCCTAAAAATTAACTATTTTTCAAGCATTCTTACAGGCATTAACAAGGGGTATTTTAGTGTGATAGTTCTCTAGTGATACTTCATTTCACCAGTACTTGTAGGAAAAAAACCCAAACAACCAAACAAAACTTCATCAGCCCACATTATTTATTTATCTAAATGCACTCTCAAACATAAATAGGAGCCAATATTCTGATTAATCAGTGAATGCTTAAGTGTAGACCTTATTATATATACCTTACGTGTGATTCACAGCTAGGTACAGACTTCAATAAATGGATCTTTCACAGAAATAATTAGAAATAACTCCTGACCTCTGTCTTTTTGCAAATTTCCTTCCTCTGAAATCTTTCAGGCAATGTATTGTCTCAGAGTCCTCCTGTTTGAATTAGTAAGTGATCTCAAGGAAAACAGAGTGATCTGGGAAAATTTTCACATGAAGAAACATCGCCTCTGCAGGCTTAATCAACACCCATCAGTGTTGGTGGAGAAAGTTCCCTTTAAGTTGAGTGGTTTGAAACCTTCAATTGGGTATATATATCTTAATCAGAACAAAAAGCTGTTCTGTGAGGTCTCTTGATTGAGCCGATATTATTGCCCATAAATGGATAACCCTGGGCTCGTTTGCTCTAATATTGCTTCTTTTTTTCATACATTAATCACATCACAATGAAGTAGAAATCAATCCTGATCAAGAGAGTTCACTAATGTCTGAGTTTTAATGAGAGGCTTTTTGTGTCAAAAGGCCACTGCATCTTTTCTAACAAGGCATAAAACCCAGCTTCCAACAGTTCTCAGGAAAGACTTTTTATTCTGAAATTAGTTTTAGAAAGATTTATGCCTTTTTCTTTTTCATCAGTTCTACGTGACTGCAGCCAATGTACTAATGAGAAATAAGGTTAATAAAGACAATAGGGTGACATTCAACTTCTTGAAAATATATGAAATCACCTATAGGTGTGATTGTTAGTTAGAAATCAGAGAACCAGAGAACAAAAGCAAAAGCATAAATTGAGTAGAAACATTGAATAATAATAATAATGATGATAATAATAATAATAATAATAATATTCTGAATTGAATGCATTAGTATAAACAGGAGTGTGGTTCTAAGAATTTATCTCAGGCTTCTTAAACAAAAATGTGTGATTTCAGCTTCTGAATCCATTTTAACCTGTAGCACGGCCTTTGCTTCATAGAATTTACAACATGCCTGGGGGAAAAGTAGAATCAGCTTATTCTGGAAGGGTAATCATAATTTATATTAACTTTTGAGAGATTTTTTGCAGGTGTGCTGCAAGATACTTTGTGTATCAATGCTAACATGGTGGATAAGTTTTTACCCTGCAGGCAGAGGACAGCAGTGTCTGAGTCCGACATCCATCCATGGCTGTGGAGTGCATATGGAGTGAGCAGCTGTCATTAAGGTATTGTCAGGGACAGCATCCTCTTTTTCATGTATGGTGTGTTTGTAGTTTTTTTTTTTAATGAGTGACCCCTCACAAGGTGCATGAGCTGAGGAGAAGGATTTGGACACTGAGCACCACACATCACACACAATCTAAGTGCCTAGCTCAACGCAGTGAGAGACACACTAGGTTCCCACCCTAATGTGTCTCCCTGTCTGTGAGCTGCAAAGAAAATGCTGGGGGGATAAGAGCTTTTCACCTTCCACAGTCAGTGACTCTAGTTGTAGCAAGAGTTTCTGCTCCCCACAAGTTAGCAAAACAATATGCCATTAAATGTGGGGTTCTTTTTCTTTCTAATGGTGCACGGGATTCTTCACAAGGGAAAACCTATTGTGAGAGTCTTGAAACCAGAGAAGCTAAGAAAAGTCACCTGGGGGAGTGTCCTCAGGCTTGAGGCAGAGCTTGCAGGTAGATAGACCAGCCAGCTGCAGTGAATAAAGGCCACTTGGGGAGACTTCACCAGAAATGCACCAGAAATCAGTGGAGCAGAAATCTTATGCCCAGAAGATGCTTGGTTGGCCTCTATTAGGAGCCCTTATTTCCACAAATTAAGCCCCTCACCAAATAACCACACCAAAAAAATCCCATGAACACCCAGGAACTTCTGCTGCCTTGTTTTCTGCCAGGCCTCCATTATCACACTCATCTGAACAAAGCATTCTACTGGAGTTTCAGATATTCTTAGCTGACATGTGCTGGCAGTTGTACTAGACAGACCCAATCAGTGTGTTATTTTGCTATTAACTATTTATAACAGCACTTCTCCAACTTTGCTGTCAGTTTTGCACTATGCTTTAATGGAGGCATTTTACTGATTTCTCAGGTTAGATTTATGTATACACTGTAGGTATGGAATCCTTAAAGGGTTGTCATGTACATAGGCCTGCCCTGTGGATTGAAGAACAAATTTAACACCTGCAGTCTTGTTGCCCAAAATGTTTTTTTGTTTAGTCTTGGTAATATCTCAACTATTACACTCAGACTTTGCTCAGGGGAGGTACTAGCAGGTGTTGTGCCTTACACAATCACTTGCACTTGCAAAAAATCTGCAGATTATACTTTATTATGCTAAAGGTATGCTACTCATCTCCAGTCAGGGAGATGTTGATGTGCAGCCACCTGCAAACACGTCTGTGTAAACACTCTAAGCAGCTCCCAAGTGTGAAATGGGAAGTGGATTTAATGCTGCAGGTAACAGTGCTGTGCTGCATTTCCCATAAGGTTTGTTGGGGCAGAGGGGTGAAGGTGAGGGGGAAGGTGCAGTTGTTCTTTTCAGCTGGAGGCTCAATGGCCTCACCGTGTTGGAGGAGGTCTGTAAGAAAAGCACATGTTTCTTGCTTAAGGCCAGGCCCTGGCTTTGCCCCAGGCTCATGCTTAGAAATGGAAAGTGTTATAGTCTTTGAGTTAATAGAGAAGAAAAAAGGCAAATTAATAATGAAGCAGACTGAACTTTACTAGCACTTCTGCTCCATTCCTCTCTCAGAGGATTAAAGTGATGGTACTGAGATGGTTTGTTAAGCAAATCTGTTCAGCTTCTGACCTTCACTGCTGCTGAACAATTTTCTTCTTCCACAGCCATCTCTCATTTGCAGAGAGAGAAGTAAAGAATGTGCAGTAAGTTATAGAACTGGGTGCACTGCTTAGCACATGCTCTCTGTGACACGAGTGACCCTGAAGCATATGATGCAGGACACACATAGCTGCAGGGAAGCTTACAGCTAGTCCTGCCTTAGTCACTCCCAACAGGAGAAATGTTGGACTGCCTTCCAAGGGCTTCTTTGGATTGAAATAGCTTCACATCTTAGAGTCAGTTTGAAGTTTCCTTTTTTTTATTTTAGACTTTGGTTGATATACCAAAGTGTAGTACTACATTAAAAGGATGTTTCTGCCTGTTTCCTTCCTTGCCCTCTCTTCCTTCCACTCTCCACCAGCTATTCTCTTTTCCTCTTCCATTCCCAGTATTGGGTTGTTGCATTACTAGTATATACACTTTTAAAAAGCTAGGAGCTGGCTCCTGGCTCTGATCTTCTCCATTATTGGAATGTTTAAAATCACTGTCAACTGCAACAGAAGGGTAGGGGACGAGGTTATCTTCTGGTCCTTTTGTGCAGCCTAAGATAATAAATTCAAAACCTGTAGATAACAGCACCCAAAAAGCCTGGGAATCCTAAATGAATAGGCAAACAGGACAAAACGTGAATGTGAAGGAAAATATCTGATGAAACCCTAGCTTTGGCTTTCTCTAGGAATAACAATTTTTTTTTTCTGAATTAACTTTAAAGCCAATTCACTATAAGCATTGAAAGTAAATGCACAGATTTTCAGGAGCCCCAAATCAGAATGCTTTGCAGATAAATTTTGCAATCATTTCTAGATGACAATAGGCAGAAAAAATGTTTTATTTGATGTACAAAGGGATGTCTACATCCCTGTACTTCCATTAACACAACTTGTTAGTCTGTGTGTGTCTGTATTCCCAGCCACAGGAGCCAGAAATACCCAAGTCACTGTTTTGGGTTAACAATCTTCTTCAAGCTCCTTCTGTTACAATAAATGCATGTGTATCCTAGCCAACGATAACTCATTAACACTTATAAAACCACCTACATATAGTTTTTGCTAAATATAAAATATTGAATCTTTATGGTTTCTCCATAGCTTGTTTCCATCACCCTTCAAAACGTCCTCATTGCTTGCTAGTGAATAGTAGATGTCCTATTCCTAACTAGTGCTTATATGCTTAAATTCACACCTAGCCTTGTCCACAAATGGGAAGCCCCAGATATGTGTGGTTTTGGTACAGCTAATTTCATGGATGTCTACATAATATCATAGTACATTGCACAACAAAAAGATTCCCAAGATATATGTATAAAAACAACTCTCTTCTTTTATGGAACAAGCTTTATTTGAGATGTTCTCAGTGCTAGCCTGTGCTTTATGCAGGTGTAAAAAAATGCTTGTTTCCCAATATCAGAACATGTTTCAGGGGTCACAGAGGCTGTGGATTTTTAATAAAATAGTTCAGTTTTAGGGTACAAAATACCAGGTCTGAGATGCTGCCTTCACAGAACTGACTTAGTGCAAGTTTATCAGCTGAAACTCCTGTAAAATATTTGAAGAGGTAATTTTGTCCCACAGTGCACCAGGTATCTGTCTTCATGCAGCTGACACCAAACTAGCTGAACACTGCACAGGGTGTTCTGGTTAATCAAAAGGAAATGCAGTTGTGTTCTCACACAGGGCTTTCATATTTGTATGGCATGATCTACAGCAAGATGATCTGCTATTAACAGACACAAGATCAAGGAGGTAATTGGAAATGATATTAAAAAATGGGATATTTTTTCTCAGAAGCCTAGAGATGGAACCAAAAGTTGGGTCTGTTTTGGAAGTTGAGGAAGAAGCCTTTTTTCTCATCCTGAGGATTGATTGCCACACATTGATATTTCAGCACTCCTTGTAGAGTTCCTGGCCATTCTGCCAAGCAGCCATGGGAGCACTACAATAGGATGGAGAGCCCAAAAAAGTAGGCTACAAAGAAGTTGTTTGTGAATAAAATATTAATTGGATAAAACTAAAAATGTGCTTTCACCATTCAAAAACTATGGAATAAAAAAGGATTAAAGGTAGAGTTTTAAAATTCTGTTGGTCTTTAAATAGTTAAATATTTTAGTCTATACATAAATATAATAATAATTCTTTTCAAAGCAAATACATTTACACCTTCTGTGGATATCTTGAAATTAGTTCTTTTGTTATAGCTCTAGGCACTTTTTAAGCAAATCCATCCTACACTACATCAAACTGACTTTGATGCTCCTCTCCATTATCTAAATAAAATGAACACCTGATCGAACCCTGAAGTGGCATCTTTGATGGATCCTTCATTAGATCGCAAAGATGTGTGTTGTTTGTCCCTGATGTGGGAACAGTGCAGGGAGGATGCCAGTGGAGGAGGATGTTGATATTGATGCAATTTGAGCAATTGTGTTTGTAACTGAAGGCTGAATCCAAGCAGTCTCAAAGGGAATCAAATGCGCTAGAATAAATCAGTGAAATTCAGATGTGTGAAGTACCTTTGAAATGGAAATGCATTGAGTCATTTTAGCATTAGGACATTAGTTATTTTACTGAATGTGCAGATGATTTTTGTATATGTATATATATTTTTGGATTTAGACTTGATGATCCTTATGGCTCCCCTCCAACATGAGATATTCAATGATTCTATGATATGAATATTTTGTTGCATGTTAGTCAGTGTTAATGACTCCAATGAAACAATTGTATTATTGACTGGCATGTTCTTCCAGAGTTTTAGCTGAAATTTCTTTTGTACTTTATACCAGTCTGATTTATTAAGATTTTACAGTGAGTTTAATTTATGTTAGTTGATTAACAGTGTTGTTAGGGAGGATCAATAATGGGTTTGAAGTATAATTTGCTTAAGTCTGTTTAAATTTTGTGAAAGGTTTGCAAAAGGCTTGGAACAGTTTGAATTCCATTCATGGTGTTTCAGGTATGGCAGTTTTAATGGATTTGCTCTACACTGATTTTTTGAATAATGTATGAGAATGCTTTTGTTTATTCTCTTTCTTTTATTCCACAGAAAAATACATAAAACTACATTACTGGGAGATGTGATAATGATGATGATGTGTCACCATTTCTTGCTTCCTCACTGCTGTCTGACTGTCCTTTCATGAGTGAAATACAATTTCTTTCTTAGTCTTTTGCCTTCTTTCTGCCCCAGAGTGTTTTTACTTACACATTTTAAATCTTTCTTTTTTGTCCTGGGGGAAAAAAAAATCCCTACAGGAAACCTCCCCCTCTTAATGTCCTGATCTTTTCTTCACTTACTTTGTACATAGGCGTTTGCTACAAAGAAATTAGTAAGTATAAATATGTAGAAGAAGAACAAGAGCTAACCTTTAGTCAACAAAGCCAAAACATTTAAATTTGTTCCATGACACCAAGCATTATGGAAAGTGTGAATGCAGAACTACATCTTTGACAGAAACAGCTTCAGCATCAATGAAGTCACATCAGCTTGCTGTGGCTTAGGTCTACTCTTGTAGTCTCAGAGTGATATCACAGTTTTTTAAGGAAAAAGAAATGCTATATATCTTTGAGTCTTATTCTAAAGGCATCTGAAAACTGGAAAAATACTTTTAGCTTCCATGGACTGTGACCTGTCTTAGTGCTCATCTTTTCTTAACCGAATCCCACCAGGAATTTCAGTGCAAGTCTGCCAGTTTTGCCAGTGGCCTTGATCTGCATAAAAGTGTCAAATGAAGGAAACTGAAATTAAGAATTGGAAAAAATTGATGCACTAATATCAAAAGATAAATGAATTCCACTTTTTCTATAGAGTTTTAGCACTGCCATAATATTTGAGTTTTCTGCAAGAAAGCTTCCAGATGGATATGCATTTTTTTAAAAATGGAACTAAAAAAAAAATATTAGGGAACAACAATCCAAGATGCAGATGGATTCACTAATGCTAAATCCTACCTAGAGGAACTATCACTGGTTGTTAATAAAAGCAAGTATTTAATTGTCAGTTGCACATTAAAGATACTATATGGAAATATAGCCATACTAGCTGGCTATTTTCAAACTGCATTCTGAAGCAAGGACTCTCAAACTTTTTCTAAGGTCTCTAACTTCCTTTGTTAGATAATAGCCTCAATTTCTCTGGACTGGGAAAAAAGAGTGGCTAATTACCAAAGGTCAAATTAAAGGTTGCTGGGATGAATTATGTCTTTAAGCACTATGTCTGCTCTCTGATATTTTATACTTGTAAAAGCTTGACATTTCTCTATAAAAAATGATGAACAATCTGAACTTTTAGAAGTAACATGTACTCCATTGCTTACAATATGAACCTTGGACTTGTATGTGACAGTACTCATGAGAACATTAGGATCAAGAAACTTGCTTCCTATAAGTAGGTGAAAAACCCTCAAACAATTCAAACTCAAAAATTCCAAAGTCAATTCTCCTTCAAGATCTTTAAAGGGTCTTGAGGTCATTACAGGTAAAAAAAAATAGCCTGATTGTGAAAAGATCAATTTCATATGGCATTTATTTTGTTTCCTATAAACAAGGTTCTGCAAGCAACATGCTAAATATTTCATGATAGCAGATGCAAGATGTGGTATTCAGCTAGTTTTATCCTCCATAATCCAAGGGGAAAAATGTCCATTCTCTGTGTTCATCTAGGGCAGAGACAGAACATGCATTCGTTGTAAGGTTTACAGGGCTCCCATATTTTTTGTCAAAATCTAACTTAAATGAAATTTTCTTGTGTTTTTTGTCTACTAAACTTCAATCCCATTTAACTTCAGCACCATGGGTTTAAAAAAAAAAAAAAGAAAAAGGAATAAAAAAGAGGTAAGAAACAGCCCATGATTTGAGACCATCTCATACATTTAGAAGACCTTGGGTAAAATCTGATTCTACTGAAGCCAGTAAATTTATTAATTGTGAAACAGGGCACACTTTAATCTTCAATGTCTTCACCTCTGAATGATAATAAGAATTATCCTACCTGACATTGAAAGAAAAAAATATATCAAATTCAAGCAAGGGGAAGAAGCTTTATCCTCTCCTGCTGACAATACTTTGCTGCTGTCTCTTCTCTTAATCATATACAACTTCAATAGCAGCTTCTTCATATTTATTGACATACATATGAATATTTTCAGCATTTACCCCTTCATTTTCTATTTGGTTTTAATACAATAAACTCTACCATTGTCATGCTATCACTGCCTTCACTCCAGATACTGAAAATGATTTCTTATTCTTCATTCAGTCTATGTCCTTTCCTTCCATCTTTAGGATGTCTAAAACAATCACCGTCCTCTTTATCACTTACTACCCATGACTCCCTTACAGACCCATTTCTGTAGCTAGTGGAAGCGAGGGGGATGATTTCCCGTGACTGAACTCTGCTCCAACCATCACCATACATAAAGGTTATATATATATATATGCATAAATATATACCTATTACAAGGTACAGTACAAGGTTGATAGGTGGATGATGAGGCTGTTACTCCATTAAGGACTTCTGACCACAAGACTAGTAGTTCTAGCTGCATAAGGCAATTGGAATATTCCACTTAGCTTCAGTTAGAGATTTTTCATTTTCCTTCCACAAGTTTGACAATTTTATTTGAGAGCTGTTTACAGTCCCCAAAGTGTAAAAGAGATTATTTTACTGTATACGTTCATATAATGTTTTTATGATGCACTCTCTCAAATTACTTTCCTGTTATGACATATTGAAGAGTAATAAGCGTGACAGTAGTGTTTTTATATTGCCATTTTCTGTTGATTTTGGTATAACTAATTTGTGCTGACATAAATACCAGATTAATGATAATAATAAGGATATGACATTTCACAGTATTATGTTGTTCTGTGTATAAAAAAGACCCTATGCTGTCCCATTTAAAAGTAATCCAGGATCTCTGACCTTTGTTCTCACATGATTTGCCAGGGCTTATCAGACATCATAGCATTTTAGCCTTAAATGTCTCCACTTCTCTGCTTTCAGTAACTTTTGTCAGTGAGTGAAGATTCAGCCCTCTGTGACAGTTTTCATCCTTTCCTTGTCAGCTGGGCATTCAGCAAGCTGAATGGGATGACCATAATTTGCTGGGAGTACTGGGAGCAGGCCAACAGGCTTCTTTATCTCTTGCCTTTACAGCAGCCAGTGCACAGCTTGTTTGTACATCAGAGAATGACTTTTTCAACTCCTTTTGTAGGTATTATCAATATTATTTAATGAAGTGCTTTTTGGGGGAGTAATGACTTAGATGCCGTGGCTCACAGTACATGAAGAAGAGAAAATACTGATTCTCTCAAAATTAAGACAGCTTGTATTAACTTATAACGAAAAATACCTCACCTGGTTTTCACACCATGTCTTCAGAAGATGTCTCACACATTCCTTCTCAACATCATTTTCAGTTGCCCATTCCTGGGAGAATATGTGACTGTTAAAGCTGATTTTCTTACACATGGTCTCTCACTCAATTTTTAATTGTCAACAAAGGCAGATTAGACACTGTATTAATACTGAAGAGCTTAATTTTTCTGTCTTATTTTCAACCTGCTACCTGACAGTTTCCTTTAGTGTTTGCTGGTTCTGTTACTGTGAAAAATAGTGAATAATCAGTCCTTATTTGCCATTTCTACATAATTTTAAAATTATATATTTAATACTAATATTTTATATTGATAGTTTCATCATGCTATTTTAAGATATTATGTTGGTCGTAGTCTATTTTGTTTTATGCCATTTGCAGTCACGTAGGCATCCAAATTTCCTTTACTTGAAAATTTTCTAGTTCTCCTACATTATCATAGAGATAGACTTGTAGTTTTATCCATACCTGTTTTAAATGGCAATGATTCATGATTCCAAACCATTTGAGCAATTGATGATTACTATCACCTGTTAGTCTGAAAAAGTCTGAATAAAGCTACATTTCCCCTGTGTTTGTTACTTTGCACTAATGCCATCAGCACACCTGTGTAGTAGGACAGCAGTTGTGAGTCTAGTTGTGTTTTTCAGGCTCTCCAAAGCAGAGGTAAAGGATCAGGGACTGGAAAAATAGAAATACAGAAGTCCAGGTCTCTTTAGGCATCACATTTCTCCCACAGACTCCCCTATCTGTGGTGTCCAGAGATCCAGACAGGGATGGAGCAGGACCATAGGAATGCTGCTGTGTGTAAAGGCCTGAAAACACCCAGCAAACCTACGTGTGGAAGTGGCTGATATCCACTGTGTGCCTCACTTTGCATAGAGGACATACTAATTAAGAAGTTAAGCAGAATAAAAAAACCCATCTGTCATGATGTTGGATCCCAAAAACCTGGGGTTTTTGAGCTTTCTGTGCTTTCTTGCACTAACCCCTTGGAAAACACTGCTTTTGACCTGAGACCTGGGAAACGGCTTCTAAATATGAGTGATGCAGTAAAAATCACGGGTATGTAGTGAAATAGAAGTGTGTGCTTTCACAGGGTGATGGGTTTTAAATTTGAGGTTTTTATAGTATAGTAATAGGTATGAGACAATACAGAGGATTTTAGGCCTTCTCTCTTCCTTCCTTCCTCTCTTTCTTGGTCATCTTCCTTCTTCTTTATGGGTTTCAGGTAGTAGTTTCTGGTTGGTCAGTCAGTGTCACACTAAGGGTCATGAGAATTTAGTAGTTAGGTTAAAAATTATAAATAATATAAGTTTTAATTCTCTATTGGCCTGTTTAGCTTTAAAAGACCTTGTAACAACTGGATCTTCCTCCATTTTTCCTCATTTTTAGCAAGTAGCTAGAAGTGCTGTTGAACGCTCTGTACTTTCTGATAAGATTTAATAAACAACCAAGCCCAAACATGAGAAAATTTGTTTCCTTCGTGTATTTTTTAATCCTGGCTCTAAGTGAAAGCAAAAGAAACTGAAACAAACCACTACTTAAGTGGTGCAAAGCTCCCACCACTGTTACATCATGAGGCATCTGGAGCTGAACACAAATGATTCTGCACAGAGTTAATATTTGTAACAGTGTTTGTAATTGATAACCTTGCTGCTCCAAAGTGGTTATCCAAGATTCCCAGTTTGTGGTTCTACAGTGTTCTGACACTCATTTCTTGACTGGGAAATCCAAAGTCCTGCTTCAATACTGCATCTTCCTGTGATAGAAAGCTCCATTGCTGGAAGGAACTGTACTGTTGAAGTAGAAAAAATATCAGCTTTTCACAGCTTGTGATGGTAGCCCTGTGCACAGAAAGGATTTTCAGTCCATTGGAGTTAATATCATGTTTCCAGCCTGGTATGGTCCTGTCACAGTGTGCTTCTAACCTAGATTGTTGAGGAATGGATGCATCCTTCCAACTCCCATTCCCAGAAATGGTGCTCCAGCTGGATCTGCTGTCATGCAACAAAGCATCAACAGGTGCAAGATAAGGATACTCTGGGCTGCTGGTCAGGTGAAAGGCTGAGAACTGTGCCATCTGTAAAATCCTGAGCTGCAAGAAGGAGAGGCTAAATTCACGCTCAGGTGACCTAATTACCATCCTCCTTTAGCCCCCATTCCATCTTTGCTCTCACTGCATGTCATGGTTAGGAAAAAGAGCCATAGGAATACTAAAACCCTTCACTGCTGATACCACTATGCTTCACACGGGGAGCAGGAAAGATAGTGAGCAAGCTGGAGAGGGGTTGTGCAGGACTGGTATAAAGGTGCTTTTTGGGCTGCAGTGTGAGCACAGCTGGGTGTGCTGACACACGGTGAATCCAGCTGGTAAAATCTCAGCACTCGCCCACAAAAACAATGTCAGTGCAGATATGGGGACTTCAGTGGGAGCTGGATCAAGACCAGGCTTTTTGTAAGTGTAAACTGAAGCTTTTAAAAATAGTAACAGATAATGTTTTAAGGGCATAAATAAGTAATTGAGTGGCTTACTTAACGGAAATACTATCATTATAAATGGTAGGAGAACAAATTAAGGCACTTAGTTTTGCTCCAAATTAAACCATGGCTTTTCTTATGTGCATGAAATTAAATGTGTGCATAAGATGCTGCTGAAAGACTGGACATTGATGCATAAATCAGTTCACATACTGTATTTTCAGGTGCATTTCTGTACAACTGAACCACTGCACAGAATTTCATGGAGTCCATTAGCCTGTCAGCAAGGGATCAGAGAATCATCTGTGTAAATTGCTGGAAGGTTGTGATAGTGGCAGTCAGACCCCAAGAATGTAACTGAGATTTAAAAGCTACCTGCGATAATAATGTCCATGGATTTGTGAAGGCTGTTTGGAGGGGAGGAGAAGTCCAGGCTAATAAGAGATTTTTTTTTTTAATCTTTGCCTGATCTACTCAATAATTTTTCCAGCCTCATGTTTATTAAAGCACAGGTCAAAATGAAGCAAATATTTAAAAGCACAAAATATGACTTGCTGGGGTTAGAAGGCAATAGAGGCTTATTTTATTATCCCCCTCTGAAAAATAAAAGCAAATTTAAGAACAACTGAGAGCATCATTAGGCAATGACTGAGATAATGATATATAGCATCCTCTCAGCTCTTGCCTTTTGTGCAAGTGTGCTGTGTGCTTCAGCTTGAAGGTAGAAGAAGCAGCTTTCATTCACCCCACCTACACTGTGTGGGACTGTCAAACGACAGCCCTTGAAAGTAATCATTATTATGACATAACAAATGGAGGATTTGGAGGAAAAAAAGGAAAGCAGCCATTAACAACTTATTCAAGTTGCTATTTCTGCTGTTTTCATTTATGTGTTGCTTTCACCATGACAAATATATAAAAATTATTGAAATAAAAAATTATTTAAAGAGCAAGTTTTAGACCAAGCACTATGCTTTTGACTTCACTCTTTCCCTATATGCTGAAAAATTGAAATCAAGAGGTGAAAATGTCTAGGATGAAAAAAGCACAACTTTTACACTTTCTATAACTGATTATCAAATTCCCACATTTAATAAATACACCATTTATTTAATGGCAGGCTGGATTTTAAAAAAGTATTAGTTTTTCAAACTAGTTAGTTTATTAATTTGAAATCAGGCAATAGAAACTGTCTTGCTTTATTAGGAAAAAAGTAAAGGATTTTTGTTTAGAAGAAATTTTGCAACAAGCAGTTTTTGTTAAAAATTTAAAAGCTAAATTTTTTTTCATGCTACTAAGGCATGACAAGTAGAACTAAGATCCCTTGTAATGTGCATTTAATAACTCCTTATATTAAAAATACTGCTTTAAACTTAAATTTTTGGATCTTACAAGATGTCTCCTGGAAAATCCTGGCTTGGATTACAGACATGTTAGGTCATTTGGACCAATTTTTGATGCTCACTGGAAGTAGTCAAGAAGTGGGTAGAATAAATTGTTATTTAACATGAGAAAGAAGGTAAGAATTTTTCCCCCTCTGGAGATTTCTCTATAAATATCTTATTTTACTGTTGGGCTTCCCAAGGTTTTTACCATCACTAAGGCCTCTATTTCACAATTCATACTCAGCAAAGCTTTTGACCATGCTTAGGTTTTAAATACGTGCTTAATAGCTGCTAGCAATACTGGAACGTTAATGTGCATGCAAGTACTTTCTGCAAAAGGTTGCACCTTGTGCCTTGTTCTGAAACTTCACAGAACAAAGACTCAAATTACAGTTAGTGGCAGAAATTTTGCTTACACTCTCCTCAGCACTTAAATGGTTATTTTATCTCACTTCAACTGTAGGTACATATATGTTGATAATAAAATATTGGAGTACATCCAATGTGGACATGAAGCTACAGCTCTCAAATTCCCATGATCTCAGCAACACAACCCTGATTAAAGAAGTTTCCATCACCTGAGCTGTGGGCAAAGTGTCTTTATTCCCACACGAGTCCATCTAAGCCAAGCGTAGGACTCCAGTGCTGTCTCTGATTTAGATCAACAGTGGCAAAAGTAGCTTAAGCAAATGTATAAACTCCAGGTTTCCTCTGGATCCAACCTTTCTATTAGCCTCCTTGTTGTGTATGTGAGGTTTTGGCTTTTAAATAGCTGTACTGGATCAATACAGCTAAGCTGGAACTCTGCACTGTTTCTAAAACTGGTAGTTTGCTGGATGATTTTCTGAGGAAAATGACAGTCAATAGGAAACAGAACAAAATTTATGATCCTGGTATATTGATGAGATTTGCTAACCTAAAATTCTTTTACTTATATTTCACTACTTCAGAAAAATTATGATAGGATGAGATTTTTGGTTTCTATCTAAGGTCTCACCTCTAAAAAGAAAAACATATTTAGAGTTCCCTTTTCTCTTTACCTGCACTGTGAGTACTGGATTAACTTTTAACAAAATGCTTACTTTTCTCTAACTTTGCTCTAAAGCTATTTCAATTTACCTATAGCTCTGTCATATGATTAACCTCAGCTTTACTGAAAAATTATTTACTGTATCAAAAGGGAAGTTTTTAAACAAAATTTTGCATCTGCCACCTGTTGTGAAGGTCTACAGAGATTTAATTCTGGATGGGTAAGGAGTCAGTTCTGTATTTTAACATTATGTTAAATTTACATAACAATAGTGTAGGATCTCAGATTCCCACCTGCTTGACAAAGACAGAAAAAGGAGAGTATTGTCTTCTGCTTCAAAGACCTTATAGTTTAAGGTAAGGGTGTCATGTCCTGTTCTGCTCTTTAATTTTGTGTCCTGAGAGAAGTGCATTAGCAGTAGACAATTTTGAAACAGTTTTAACCATGGATTAAAACCAAGGCAACGACATTGGATAGTAAATTCAACCCTCTGGCCTGATGAATTTTCCTACTTAAGGTTACTCTTAAATTTCTATTTATGGAATATAATGGAACTCCACACAAACAAGGGTTCTCCATAATAGCACCTCCATTCCTGAGAAACCCTGAGGGGTCCTGCTAGTACTGCATGAACTTTATCTCTGTATGAACTTTGTTAAAAACTTCCACTGATCTATTTATTCATTAATTCATTCTTTCCTCTGTTTTCTTTTAAGAGATAATTCTCTGTGTGACAAGTGGTGTCAGACTGAGAGGCAGAAAGATGGGAGTCCTTCCTTTTCCCCAGTAAGAGGCATGATAAAATGAGTAGATGAGTTTCCACTGCCGGGCCTTTATGCCTCATGTCAGATCTGTGAAGTTAAGTACTCAAGGTCAGAGGGTCTGGTTCCGTAGGCAGATGTAATTCCATTAATTTCATATCATCAGCCACGCTTACATTTTGGTTCTGAGAATACCCCTGATAACTCTGACTAGATGAAATGCCAATTGAGATGTGGACAGTCATCTTCAGGAAGCTGACTTGATATTACTCATTTTATGAGGGCAATTGAACTCAAATAGGAACTTCCAGGCATCTTGAGATAATCTGCTGCATTTGAAATAGCAAGTAGGAAATCAAAGAAAGGCTGAAAATCTCTGCCAGATACACTGCCTGCCAGGCAGAGCTGAGGGTTCCATCACTCTGCAGGTGAGGAACTGGGAGCTGATATTCTCAGCAAGGCAGGCAGAGCCTGTACAGACACCATCCAGGGCTGCCCCACTTTTCCTGAGCCAGGAGTGCAGAGCAGGCCCGCAAAAGCAACCAGCACCAGACACAGACCAGCATTCACCCCCCAAATCTGCGGTGATGAGACAAGTCCAAGGTAAAGCCAGAAAGCCAATGCAGAAGCTCAGAATCAGGGAGGCACAGGATGGAGCACACTTAAGGCTGCAAAGCAGCTGAAGTTCACCTCAGGTAGGGACAAAGAACAAGAACTTCAGCTATAAAGCAACTCCCAAAAGAAAGAGAGAGAGTCCTCTGAGGCTCTTGCAGCCCTTGCTGCACAGCACCATTCATCAGTGACCTGGCCTTGAGCATGGCCATCTAAATGCCTAGGAGGGGAAAACTGTGCTCCAGACCTTTGACACCCCCATTACCTTGTACTGCAGTGATGCAGGATACCAAACAAACGGACTGGAACAGGTCTTGGACTCCTGGATACAAATGAGCATCCTGACTCTGTAGTGTACTCTTGCCTCCACTCTGAGGCAAGACCTGGGTATGGTTCAACTTCTTTCCTTTACACCTGGACTCTTCAAAAATGGGCATCAGCTCACTGACAAACTATGATGGAGTGTGAGTGAGATGACAAGATGATATCCAATTTTTCTTTTTTTTTTTTTTTTAGTCAGTCTTATATTTGGGAGAAAAGAAAGGGAAAAAAAAAGAAAAAATAGGCAAATAAAGCAGTGTTGAAACATGCAGTTATAGTAAATTCGACTTGGATTTGCTAAGTTTTCATCACAGTGAAAACCAGCAATAAAGCTAGGAATGTCAAAGCAGTTCATTTTTACATTGTCTAAAATATCTTTACATGCATTTCCCAAATTGCTTAATTTCAGACTCTAAATAGAAGCAAAGACACAAGAGGTTGGCTTGGCAGTGTTATCAAGGTAAAAGTGATCCCTTTCTACTTGTTGAGAAGTCACACAGTCTAATGATGGTCAATGACTGTCCCTTCTTTCTTTCACATTTACAGTATCCTAGCTGCCATGTTTTAAGGTATTCCAAGTTACTGTCAGACATAATGGAATGTGTGCTGAACCAATGGCAACATGCAGGCTCCTGATGGAGACTTTGGCAGAATGGTATGTGTGGATTATGCCTGGGTATGAGCTCAGGCACTGGCGTCCTGCTCATCTGCCCAGTCCCTTCTCTGCTGTGGAGTCTTTCAACTCCAGTTGAAACACTAGTTTCAACTAGTGTATTTTGCTATAGCAGGGAATGCCATGTGAATATCCCTGTGGACTGTCTGGTGCCACCTGGCACTGTGGCTACACAGTGGTCCAGTGGTCCATATCCTCTTTTGTTTCCAAGTTGGATGTTGCCAGAGGAGAGACAGTGAGATGCTCTGATATCTTGTCCTTCCCTTCCCAGACTCACTCTGGCTGTTCTGGATTCCTGCTCACCTCACAAGGGTGGACTTTTGCTTTCAACAGGCCTGAAGCCATTTAAATGTCCCTCAGAAAAGTGCCCATGGAGATGAATACCTGCTTCATTCATTTCACAGCTCCTTCAGAGAATGTAATTTCTCCCACTCTCTTACCAAGGCAGGTTGAGAGCACTCCAAGATAAGGACAGCTTTGGCCAGAGGGATTTCAAACACACTGAAGCAGAAAGCATTGGAAACTCCAGTGGAAGCTGTGAGAGGTAAACAGCTTGTTGACATCAGTCATGAACTACCCAGATACCTTCTCCTCCTCCTCACTCCTCTTATTCTGCTCTAGTCCCTCTCTTGCTTTTCAATCTGCCAAATGTCCAAGAATGAATCATTCTACTCTAAATTTAATACCTAGAATTTTTTTGTTTTTAATTTGGTGAGGAGATTTTTTTTCCATGTTTTGGTTTGGCAGTAAAATGGAAAATATAATTATTCTAATATCCTTAATCCTTATGGCTTTGTTGCACATATAGGATTGTGAATGAGCAAGATAGTCAGAAGAAAAAAATTAATAGTGTCAAGTATTCAATAGGTTTTATATGCTCTGTTCTTTTCGAAGCAAAGTTTGCCAGGACAGTGGATGAAATTTAGTTCAATTTAGTAAAATTGCTTTTGCTTGGATAATGAAATTCCTGGATCAGAGGGAAGCAGAAAAAAATTCATAATACAGGTTCTGAAATAGAAGATTGTAGAGCTAAAACATTTTATAGAATACACTAAAGACCAGAAGGTCATGAGAAGTCATCAGGATCTCGTTTTGCTTCCATGGAGTTTGGGCAAATCTTCCATGGCATTGGGTGAAATTTCCTCTTGTATTATTGTGCATTTGACAGAAAACACAAAAAGGTCTGATGTTAGATATTATTGTCTGTTGTTTTTATTGACCAGAATTCCTTCCTATAGAGACACACTAATTTCGCTGAACAATATCTATTTTCATTATTTCAATGGGCAGGCATTAATGAATTTAACCTCTCTTACCAGTAAAGTGAGGATGCCCCTTGAATCCCTGTTTTCCAACAGGCAACAGACTCCAGGACAGACAGACAGTAAATCTAGCAGACACAACACAATGTTTTTTACTTATTCCTGCCTTCAATGCCTTTAAAACAGCCAACAGTGTTGGAATCTCTGAGATATAAACTATTGAAGTAAGGTAAAGAGGAAAGCCCCATGCTTGAGCATCTCAGGTTCCTCCTGTCCTTCCTTATCCACCCAAAGCACACAGATCCCACTACACCCAATGACAGCAGCAAAACCACTCCTGTGTCAGTGACACACAGTGACAGCCTAAAAGCATGAGGTGCAGAGGCTGGCTAACTGGTAAAGGAAGAGGATTAAGTTTTTATCGAGAGCCCAGAATCTGATGTGTAGAATTAATAGCTGTTTCAATACATAGGTCAATGGATGTTTTTCCTGGATAAAGACTGTGAGATAATAATAATTTAAATATGTAGCCCAGATGTCTTAAGTAGCATGAGTCACAGACTATGAATGATCTAGACTTTGACCTTCAGGATAGCAGAATTTGTTTCTGGACTGTTAATAAATGTTTTTTAAAGGTTCATTCCTCTAACTTGCTGTACATACTGGTTCAAAAACTAGTGTTTAAGGGCCAGTTAAAATGTAAGCACAAGAGTAGTGCCAGTGCTGTCCATGGGACTTTATCTGTCATCCATGCATGAGTGGTCTGCTGGAGCAGAGAGAAAATGTTCAGCTTCTTGTAAGACCAAGTGTTATGACAGTGTGTGGCTCCCAGTGAGTTGTAAGTTTAATTGCTCTGCAAAATATTTCTCTTCTGGTACCAATTTCAGGACAGATATTGATTTCACATCTTTCAAAAGCTTTTCCTCCTGCAATTATGACTGTACTTTCTTGTTCATCTGAACATAACATGAAATAGATATTGCCAGAACAAGGATAAGTAGATACAGGATATCCTTATTACTTTGTCAATTAGTTCCCATGTATTATTATGTGGAAAGTGTATTCTGTAATAAATATCTTAAAATACAATGGCTCACTAGTGTTTGATAAACCACGTTTTTTGGTTAAAAATTGATTTGTACATGCAGGCAGGCTGCACACTGTCTTGTCTGCAACTGATTGTTCCTCAGGAAGTGAACACACTGTGATAATATTTTTTCCTCAGTAATCGCTTCCTTTAGAGATCTCTAGCACTGTAATTCCTTCCTTTATACATTTTATGGATTAAGATTTCTTATCCAGCATGACGGATTTTAAAAAACTTAATGACTACATTAATAATAGCAGGTATTATAAATTGTCTATATTATAAATAATGATACGTACTCCTTGTGAACACTGAGAATTATAAATCAGATTGCTCTTGCTGTTTGCAGTATCAGAAAAAATCCACAATTGAATTACAACCTTATGTTTGACCATGGACCATGAAATTAGTCGGTAATAGCAATGTACTGAAACTCCTACTCTTTAAAAAGGATCAGGACTAGAAATTATCAAAAAAGTAGTTTTATGAAACTGCTGTTCATGTTCAGCCTGAGTCATTGCTGCACCACATAGAAGAGAAACAGGTGAAAAGTTGAATTTACATTTGGTGGCAGCTGGTTATTAGCTAGCGTAAAGATTCTACATATGGTCTTTAAACAGTAAATAACAACACAAAAATCCACTGGGGAGTCTCCTAGTACACTTCTTTAATTTTTTTATGGTGACTTTTATGAGTATGTTATTGACTGTTACTGCTCTGCCATTTTGACAGAAGTATCTGCAGAGAGGTGTGAGGTTCATTTAGGTGTAAGCCTCAGATAATGCCTGACCTCCAGGACAGTGCTCCAGACATATATAAGGACAACTCCTCACGGGAATATCCTCCTCATTGCATCTTGCACCCCCTGATCCCTTGCAGGGTCAGCCACAACACCTCTCCACTGCACAACCTGACAGGCAGCACGGAGCCACAAGGTAGCACTGATGCCAAAGCCCTAAGTCCAAAGGAATGGGCAGCTGGGGAAGACTGTCCAGCAGTCAGGTGTGAGGCATGAAGCCTATGAGCCAGCATGACTCATGGATTTTTGTCTACTTTGTATTTCACTGCTGCATATCAAAACAGAAGATCACAAGATTCTGGTCTGAGAGGAGTGGGACTTGTGTTTTCTTCTGCAAAGCCTGCAGGTTGCATGGTTTCACCAAAGCTGAAAACATAGGACAAAAGGATTAGCGAAAGAGGCCTAAATTTAGGGAAACCAGAAAATTCAGTGTGCATAAATCTAAGCTAAATTCTAAAGTGCATCTAGAGAGGACAGAATTAAAATATAAATGTTAAAAATACTGCTATGGTATTTGATGCTTCTGTTGCTCTTTTTGTCGCTATCTCTGAAAGCACTTTCTGAATGGTGATTTTTGATGTCTTGAAGGGGAAATTTCCCTCCTATATTAAGCCTGAGTAAACTGAGGCTCTAAGAATGATTTGTCCAAGTTCAACCATGCAGGGGGTGAGAGCAAAAGCAACTCTAAAAGCTGAAACTCTCCACTGAGAGAAGGCTAGAAACTGGGAGGGGGCACAGGCAGGACAGCTGACCTGTACTGAGGAAAAGGATATTCCATACTGTATGATATTCTGCTCAGCAATTAAAGGGAAAGGAGAAGGAAGGGGAGTGTCCATGGTTGTGGCATTAGTCTTCCTGAGGAATCATTAGAGATGATGAGGCCCTGCTTTTGAGGAAGTGACTGGGCATCTGCCTGCTGATAGAAAATAGTGAATAAATTCTTTCTCTGCTTTGCTTTTGGGGTAGCTTTTGTTTCCCTATGAGATTTATATCTCAATGCACGAGTATCCTCACCTTTCTGTGGTTATCTCCTCATCCTGGCAGAGAGGAGAGTAAGTGAGTGACTGTGTGGCTGTTTGTCCGTAGGCCAATCCACCACAAGTTCTCAGGTCTGGTCTGTGCATTCAGTGCTAGGCTTCTGCCCCCAGAGCTAGACTCAGCCAACCCCCAGTCAGTACCTGAGATTTCAGAAAAAAACCCCAAATTTTCAAGTAAGTCTAGATTAAGAGAAGCCACTATTTTGCTAAATAAACAAAGAAGCGCTGTTAAAAAAACTTAGATGAAATTTATTGATCTCAACTATTTAAATGGAATAATAAACCCAGCAAATCCATTACACTCTAATCAACAGTATCATGACATTCTGGTGGAAGGTTTCCATAGAGGAATTTTAGCATAACCAAATATTCTCTGAGCCAATCAGGGAGTATCATACAGGTATGATTTGTGCACTTGGAGCAAAGTGGTACTTTATTTTATCTTTCTTTTTAAGTAGACATAAATAATAATAATAAAATCTATAATGAAGCAGCGTTACAGATCTAGTTTTTACCTGAAAACACAAAATAACATTGAAGTTAAAAACCAAAGTAGGCTGTCAGCCCTACTACTTTGTCAAGAGAAAGGCAGAATAAGTGTGTTTGACATTAACTGCTCCCTTAAAATTCATCTCATCCTTTCAAGACATGTGCATAATTCAGTTTTAGATTAGAATGCTAAAGGGACATCTTTAGCCTAAAAAAAGCAAAAATAGTCCTCTTTGAAAGGGTTCCAATTTATTACTATGATATGCTGTGACTGAAGAAGACTCAAAATATTATATTCATCTCATTTTCTTCATGTTATTAAGAGTGCATTTGGTTTAATTATTTTTCCTGTGTGAATATATCTTTCAAAACCCAGTGTAGGGTTAATAGGTGGAACAAAGAAGATCAGTCAATTCCTTTCTCCCCATCAAATTTTATTACAACAATAAAATCCATAAATATGGCAGGAGGACTGTCAGATAGAGGCAAAATTGCATTTTAACTATTTTTGATTCACTGTGTTTCAGTCTGACAGTGCTTGAACTTGGTTATTATTCTTGTACAGTAGTAGTTCTCATTTTAAGACAAATTATACAAAAAAAACTTCTATTTAAAGATTTGCAGCACCTTTTAAACAAATGAGGTCATTATTAAGCATTACATCACATATTACATAAAGGTTCAATGTATAAAATGGCTAATGAATTACAAAGGTAACAAAAGATAATTGTAATGGTAACCTATGCCGTTTAGGAATAGGACATCAGAATCAAGTGATATTTGCAGATCAGTTAGGAATTTTTCTCTGTATCAACAGTTGTATACTTTTTATACATGTACATATAGTTAAAGGAAATTTTACAGGGAAAAAAGTAAAGCCAGATAAATAAGTATTACCTTACTCTGTATGACCTTTGACTTAGTGAAAGAGTTGCTTTTTCCACAGATTTTCAGAAGCACTTTTATACTCACTTCTCTTGCCCCTCAATTTTGTCTGATATACATATTGTCACACTGACCTGAAAATGGCTTGGCAAAGGTTTCTGCTGCATTTTTTATCCCATTTTTATCCTCATCAAAGTAGAATACTCTCCCCAATACCTTGGGGATTGAGAATACTTTCCAAATCCCAGTTACCATTGTGCCTGCACTCAGAAATGGCAGTGAGGTGGCAGGTCCACCAGACTGTGCATGGGGATGAGGTTTTGCTGGAGGAAGATGATGAAGACTTAGACATAGGAGCAGCTCTAAACTAACAAGAAAGAATCCAGAAAGGAGAGCTGTGGACTAATCCCTTCTTGACAGTTAGGTCAAGTATCTTATTGTGCACCTCTGGAGATGTCTTCCGTTTGCTTGGGATTTATAGCCATGATGCCTCATTCAAGATATGGATCCATCTGATTCCCCTGGGAGGAGGACTTTAAGCATGGCTTTTTTTAAAAAACCTGAATTTTGAACATGAGAACCTAAGTCTGTTTGCAATTGTAAGACAGAGGGGAGGCCAACCTGCTTGGAATGAGAAATACCTTCCTCAAAATTTTAACTGGCCAAAGTAAAGCACCATGTCATTCTGCAATTTTATCCTTGGAAGCAGGAAAAACCTTACCAGAGCTATGGAAGAACTTCTCACTTCTGGTGCAAGAATAGTAAAGGATGACAATTCTGTGGTCATGTAATAATGAAGGAAATGACAATGGGGAAGGTAGAACAACACATGTAATATGTGGTGAACTCTCAGGTGGCTGCATCACACGCCTGTGTAATTTAGATGTCTTTGGAGACATATAGTGAGGCAAGTATGATTTCTCAATCACTTTTGCAAGTTTACTGTTAGTGAAGCTTCAGTGATTTTGACTGAGAAAAATGAGAGGATAATTGAGTTCAGGGTCCTTGCTTTGAAGACTTAACAATCTAATTTAGGACCAGGGCAAAAAACCAAAACTAAACCAAATTAGAGAGGAAAGGAAGACAAAGTCCCTCAGGTTATGCTCATGCCTTTACTGGATAAGCTATGTGTCTTTAAATAGAACTCTAAATCACCAGTTTATTAACATCATGGAAAATAGGAAGGAAGAGATTTCCCTTTATTGTGTGTCATTAGAGCACAAATATCTAAGTTTTGCATCAATACCGTAGCTGGTTTTCTGTTCATGTGTGATAAAATTAGTAAGCTATTTTTTGAGACATCTGCAAAAACATCTGTGATTGATACTCCTTTTCTATCAAACTAAAGAGCTTATTATTGTATTTGTCTCAGAGTCAGATCTCTCCTCCTGCCCTCATGGAAAAGTACATATGAGATCTCATGTACCCCATGACTTAGCAGCTGCCACTGATGATTATGTCTCTAATGGCATTGTGGCTTACTACTATTTGTACTGCTCTACTGAGCTGCACTTGGAAATGGATATTAAAGTAAAACCTCTTCATTAATATGTATTTTCCCTTTAATCTCTCATTACGTACTGGCTAAAGTAAAACCTCATGCATTGCACAGGCAGTAGAGAACTTGCAAGGAGAAAATTAATTCAGTTTCTGCCTTTTAGAGCTTGTTCGTTTGCTTGTAATCACAGACAATTTTTTTCCTTTTAAGATTCAATTCTCCCACTTTAGCTCAAAGCCTTTACAATTTAATTCCTGGATGTGATACTAAAGTTTAATCTTTGAGGATGCTGAAATGTATTTCCTGCAAAATGTTATGGGCGTAATGCAGGAAACATATCCTGAAACAACAGACAGCTGCTGGAGTTTTGTGATTTCAGTTGTGTTTGGCTTTAATGTCAAGAGTAAGCTTGCTTTGCTTTGCTTTGCTTTGTTTTCTTCCTTTCTTCAATGGCAACATTCCAGCACTTCAAAGTCAATAGATTTCTTGTTATAAATGCTACCATGTATTGGGTTCATCTTCTGGAAGACAAGCAAGAGAGGGTCAAAGGTAACAATTGTTGTAGTAAAAGACATTTCCCGTCATCCTTTGCATCATACACATGAATGCTCTTTTCCCAGCTGAAGCTGTTGGTATACTTTATCCAGAGCTTTGCTCACTCGACAGTATTTCTTATAGTAATGAAAAAGGAATCTGCTGAACCAAAGAAAAAAATAAATCCTATCAAAAGGTTGGCATTTCACTAGCAGATTTTTCAGCCTGCTGAATGCTAGTGCTCTGGTGAATACACATTGAAAGTAATTTCTCTTTGCATCTGGTATTTTTCCCCACAAAATACTTTTCATAGGATTCATTCTTTCTTTCTCTCTCTCTCTTTCTCTCTCTCCAAATCAGGGCTTCAAATTGCTGATAGAGCCTGGGCAAGGTGGAAGAGCAGGGAAGGAAGTAGGGTTAACATTGATTTGAATGTTTTTTGCTTAAACGTAGAGTTCAGTATTTAAATATACTTAGAGCCAAAATATTCCAATGTTCAATTATTTATCTCTGAGATTAGGGCAGCTCTGAACTTGTTCTGTGCACTTTTTATAGTATGATGCTGTCAGCTACCAGAGATAGGAATTTATTTATCCCAGGACACACAGAAGCTTCAGAGTGATCACTGTCTTCCCATTAATATTGGATAAGACCTAGATTTTTTCCTAGCTCAAGTGGGACACTTTTTTTTCTTTTTTTCTTTTTGGTCAGCTCTGAAAAATTCAGATGGAAAGAGTGAAATGGTGAAATGCATGGAAAGTGCAGTTCTACCTATGTTAGATCTGAACTGCTCTCATAAGGTGTCTCACTTTCACCATAAAAAAAAAGCATCTCATTTAAGTCCAGAACCCAAGACATTTTAATATGTACATTGAGAACTCTAATATCAGTCCAACAAAGAGGTGTTTTGAACTGTTTCACACAATGAGTCTTTTAGATTTACTCAGAGGATGAAGCAAGTCATAGAAATTCTTACAAAGATAAAATGTTTCACACTTGGTAGTAGCTATGGAAGGCAAAGAAGATGACTAAATCTGGATGATCACGTGTAGAAGGTATGCCAGGCATGTGTGACAGTGACAATGAATGTTTAATATCCCCCACCCCTAAAGGCTGTGAATGACATGTGCAGTTAAATGGTCCAGGGAAAAATGACAGATTTGTGAATGGAAATTAACTGTTAGGGAGGCTAAGGTTTGCAAGAAGCTCAAGGTACATTTCTACGCTGGGGAGTCACTTGTGATTTGGCCATTGTCCTAAACACATAGATACACTCATGTGGAACAGACCAGGAACCCGACCATCTCCAAAGGTTTTGCTTGCTCCTGTGGCTGTACAAACAAAGTGAGAGGACAAGATCCAGGTAATCTTTTGGTCTAGAAATGAAAAGTACATTAACTGAAGGTGTTTAAATTCTGAAGATCAATCCAAAGATATCAATCTAACCACATGAGGCACCTGCAACTTTCCTTGAGACAAAGGTGGTATTTATAAGACCAAATTTTGATCTATGCTTTTGTCATTAATAGGATGAATGAAAATGTTTCTTTTCATTCTTACTTACATTTATAAGATAGGTGAGATTAATCACCTGTCACAGGAAGGCTTATGTAATTGATTAAAAGGACAGTGTAGGATGACCAGCAATCAATATCAGTATATCAATATATTGATTTACATTGTAGACATCCAAAATGTAAGGGGAGATAAATCCTGCCTAAGGTGTCTAGAAGCCAGTCTAGCACATGTCTAACACAATCACTACCTTTGTAGACTGATTGACCCACATGTGCATTTCCCACAGACACCAACACTGGATTTTGCACCTGGGATGAAGTAAGACCAGGAAGAAGTGGAAAGTGAGAGTGGCTGGAGAGCAGTCCTGCTGACAGGAATCTGTGGTTGCAGGTTGGCAGCAGGCTCAATATGAGTCAGATGAGTACCCTGGCACCCAGGAGGGAAAACTGCATCCTGAGACGTGTCAAACATGTAGACATGGTGCACGGGGATGTGATTTAGTGGCAGACTTGTCAGTGCTGAGTTTACAGTTAGATTTAATGATTTTAAAGGTCTTTTCCTACCTTAAATGATTCCATGAGTCTAAGCATAGCATAAACAGCCAGTCAAATCCTGCTGTATTTAGTGCTGGTGCAGTCTCCCCTTGAGCACTGAATGCAGTTCTGGGTCTCATAATTTAAGAAGGATGTGAAGGTCCTTGAATGTGTCCAGAGTAGAGAAACAAAGCTGGTGAAAGGGCTGGAATGAATGTCCTGTAGGGAACAGCTAAGAACTCTGGATTTGTCTAGTTTGGAAAAAAGGAGCTTGAGGGGCAAACCCAGTGCCCCCAGCAGCTTCCTGAGGAGGAGCTGTGGAGAGGGAGGGGCAGAGCTCTTCTCTCTGGCATCTAGTAATAGGATACATGGGAGTGGTTCAAAGCTGCCCCAGAGGAGGTTTAGCCTTGACATTTGGAAGCATAATTTTACCAAGAGGATAGCGAGACACTGGATCAGACTTCCTAGAGAGGTGGTTGATGCCCCAAGCCTGTCAGTGATTACGAGGCATTTGGACAATGCCCTTAACAATATGTTTTAACTTGTGGTCAGCTCTGAAGTGATCAGGCAGTTGGACTGAATAATCGCTGCACATCCCTTACAACTGAAATATTCTATTCTATTCTATTCTATTCTATTCTATTCTATTCTATTCTATTCTATTCTAATTTCCATTAACTTGGCAACCTTCCAAAAAAGTCTTCCAAAGAGGCCAGTTTCATAATTTGCTGTTTTATATGGAGACAGCCCCTCAGTGGTGCTGACCTTTGTCCACCTCCTTGCACATTTAGCACCCAGCAACATCAAACCTGTTAAAGGTCCCAAGTACTTCATTTAGGTATAGCACATGCAATAAAAAATTTTACTGCTGCTCAGTTAACAGGAGACTGCATATACTTGAATGAAGAATTATTCAAAAGACATTTGAAATGTAACTCAAACTTTGTATCAGGGGTCTGTATTTCAATGCATTTAAATCATCAAAGAAACATAACACCAAAGTGAAAATCAGGAATGACAGCTGTTATTCTGTTTTACACCATTCAAGTATTTGAGCTCATTAAAATCAACTTAGCAGAGTTTTGGTTGAACTGATGAGGTTTGAAATACTCTTGGGTTTCTAAAGTGAAGTATCATCAGAAAATCGCAATAATGACATATAAGTATTCCTCCATATCTGGAAACTCTGAAGGAAAGTACTTTACTGTTGATAATCTGAAAGAGATTGAATCCTTCTTCAGATTTTTAAAGCGGGATACTAATTAATAAAATTAATCCTAGATAAAAAAAGTGTTTCAAACAGAAGACTACTAGCACTTTTCAAATTTATCTTGAAAAGCATTGCTGTAATGGCTTCTGCTTCTGTTTCTTAAAGAATGATGTACAATTTTTAGGGTCCCAGAAGCTCAAGGTGATCTGAAATGGGCAATGAAAACTGCTCAGCAGCATCCATTTCTGAAATGCACCGCATACAGTTCTAGCGTCCTCAACATAAGTACAACATGGAACTGTTGGAGCATATCCAGACTGGTCATAAAGTGGATAAGAGGCCTGGAGCACCTTTCATATGAAGACTGACTGAGAAATTTGGGGCTTTTCTGCCTGGAGAAAGATGGGGTTGTATGGAGACCTCATAGCAATCTTCCAGTATCTGAGGGAGGAAACCTGGTGAGGGACTCTTCGTAAAAAACTAGTGACAGGACAAGGAGTAATGGGTACAAAGCAAAAAAGGGGAAATATAAGTTAGATACTAGGATAAAATTCTTTACTGTGAATGTGCTGAGACAGTGGAATAGGTTGCTCAGGAAGGCTGTGGATGCTCCAGCCCTGGCAGTGTTCAAGGCCAGTTTGGATAAGGCCTTGGGTAACCTGGTTGAGTGGGAGGTGTCCCTGCCCAGTGCAGGGGGGGCACTTGCACTGGATGGTCTTTAAAGTCCATTCCAACCTCTATCATCCTATGGTTCTCTGAAATCCTTCTAAAGTGGCATATGTATCATCTAGATTTTGTTTACACCCGTAAATTTAATAAAAATCCAATTACTTTCCTAGCAAAAGATTGAACTGTCTCATGTATTGAAAGAGACCAAGAAATCCAGCACTGGCTGATGACCCAGAAATATATGAAAGCAGACATCAGCCTCTTCACACCTGGGCTACCTTGTTCTGCAGAGTCAGTAAGACTTGCACCCTGAGCTACCTGCAGGTTCAAGCTGTCCTTGTTTCAGCAGGAGGGGGTATGGCCAAGACTGCATTATTATTCAACACCACCTCACATCATTGCCAGGGGTGAGGAAAGAATGCTTCTGGAAAGAATGGTGTTGCTTCAGGTCAAATCAAGGGAAGCAGTCCACTGTTGCTTCATTGTCACAAGCTTGGTGAGCTCTTTTGTACACATTTGGTATTAATATTGTTGCTATTATGTTCATTTTCTTATCTCATTGCTGTTTCCAGTAAATTGTTCTTATCTCAATCCATCATCTTTACCTTTTCTACTGTCAGTCCGAGAGGGGAAAGGGAGTGAGCTGCAGCTCAGGCTCACTAAACTGGGGAGAACCATCCCTAAACCACAGCATATGCCAAAAAGCAACTTCAGGCTCACCCACAGCTCAGTTCATGTGCCACTCGGGACAGGTCAACTGCAGCCAAATACAGCTGGCATCTTGTCAGGGATTAATGTGATCGCAGGCTGACCTGAATTCACCATGATCCAGTAGTCTGGAAGATATCCACACTTTGCTTTTTTGGACTGCATTTGTCCATCCTTAACAGATGCTTCCTTGGAGAGGTTGCAAGCTGAAACCCAGCACTGTGTATCCATAGTGCCTTTTCTAGTAGCCTGAATGCAATCCCATTTGAATTCTGCCTACAAGCCCCTGCTGCTCTCCAGATGGCCTTCCAAGAGACAACATGAGTCTTTTTTGTCTGCCTGATATTGTCATTGCAGATGGGCAGAAGGGCTTGATGGAGGTTACTTGATGGAGGAGTTGGATGTGGTAAATTGGTTCGGGATTAAACTTTAAACAGGGCTCACATGCAATGGTCTCCAGTTGGACAATGCCACAACCTGAGCTAAAAACCCTCTGAGAGGTGAGCTGTGTCAGTACACATTTAAGGTGGCTTTGAGCCCACACTCAGTGAGCCAGGGAGCTGAAAACATGGGGTGGGGTGTGCTTAATACCATGCCAAGCCAGTTTGCTATGCTGCAAGAGCAGTGTAGTCTCCTTCTGGGTCACTGGAATGTCACTGGGACTTTTGTGAAGATCTGAAGACTGTTTCAAATCTGAGAGCCTTTATGTATCACATAGTGATTCCTGTCTCCAGTGAAGTTCACTAAAACCTTTTCGGATATACCAGTACTAAAGTTAACCTTTGCCAACTGTAAGACTAATTACAGAATCACAAAATGAACTAGGTTGGAAAAGACTTTTGAAATTATCAAGTCCAACCTAAGACCTAATACCTCTACATCAACTAAACCATGGCACTTAGTGCCATATCCAGTCTTTTTTTTAGTGTGCTATTCAGAATTATTTCTAAATATTATAGTGCCCAGGTTTCTGGAGTGTAATTATGATCTGCTCTGCTGCTGCAACATACAGTGCTAGGCAGTTCCTTCAGCAAGATCAAACTTTGCAGGAAGGCTGAGTCCTTCTTTCCAAATTGTTCCAAATTGTAACTGCTCTGTCACATACAGGGAGACTGGAACTCACTTTGTCTGTGACTGTCAGAAGCACTGTGAGCGGGATAAAACACCCTTATTTTCTAATTGTGAGGCAGATTTGGTCAGGGTGTGGTATTTTTCAGGGCTTATCCGTCTTCCTCAACATCAAAGACTGTCTCAGGCACAATACTGGGCTAGTGTACTGTGTGGATTTACTGCAATCACCTCCAGGAGCTCAGGGAGCTGTGTGCTGTCCCTCATTAGGCAATAGAGGCATGTTTCAGTACAGTGGTAATTCCTGATAAATCTACCATCTTCTCCTACATGACCAAAGCCTCCAGTACACTATTCTGAGATCTAGATATATCTTCATTAGAGCTCAGAAATAAAAATCTGTCCTGCAGAGGAAGGTTGCAAGCTCTTTGTTTGGCTTATTTTTTCAACTTTTAAGGCTCCTCTGTTACTGTCCACCTTCAGTGCAGAATTTTAATCAAGATGGAGGTCAGAAGACAGCAGGGGAGCAAAAGCCGGCCTTGCTAGCAAAATCAAGTTTTCAGCTGGAGGCAGACATGTTGAGAGTGTCCCTGGTTTCAAACATCATTCACAAGGTGTAGGTGGACACCCCCAGCTTCCTTCCTGGTGAGATACTGCAGCTTATCACACTAAAATGATCACTTGGGTCAGCAAAGAGCTGTTGGACAGAGATGAAATGTGCCACTGGCCACAGAGCCAGCATTTGGGAGAATGTTTCACTCTAAAATCTGTGCAGAAATGTAACACTTTGATGTAACCAGCTTTAGGTGTTCTGTTAAATCTGAGATAGCACCCTATAAACAGCCAAACAGATCTTTGTGCCTCCTGTTTCTCTTGTAAACATCTCTTCTGTTTGTTGGTTCCCTTGTCCTAATTAACAGAGATTTGTCACAGTGGTAACTTCCTTGTCCATCTTCTCATTAACCACTCCAGCAAAACACCACAGCACGTAAGAGTTCCCTGCTGAACTGCAAATTATTGCTACTCCTTTATTTCAGCAATTACAGGCTCTTTTTAAAAGCATGAAAACTGGTCACAGCTGTTGTGGGGATTCCTACACTCTTTGCAAAGAGTCCTTATACCTTTCACCTCCAAAAACCTCCAACTCCCAATACAGGCAGCTGACATAGTGGCATTTATGTGTCTTCAATTCTCTCTGTGTGCCAAACCACTTCCTAGGCTTTGAACCGCGTTTTTAGAGCATGCTTTGTTTCAAACTCACACACAGTCTACCTTGAGAAAAACACATGTGCTAGGCTTAATATGCAACAGAGGGTCTGCCTGGGGAAGCAGCCTGTGAGTACACCTTGTGTGTCAGACACAGCAACGTGTGTGCCCACGCATGGTCGGGGTACCCTGGGAACAGGCACGATGTGACCCAGTGCTCCCGTCTGCCTCTGCCCTGGTGCCACCTGGCTGGCAGAGCACCGTGAATTGTTTCACAGTAAGACCTTAAAACATCAGTTCCAATGGGAGATGTGGCTAACAGGCCTCACACAGCTATAGTTCATGTAACTTAAAAGCGTAGAGTTGCTGCAGAGAGATAAATCTTGGGAAAATGCAGGGGGATTCAGGCCAGCAGGATGGTCGAAATAGCACCAGCTGATAAATTATAACATAGATGTAACCAAGGCCCCAGCAAGGGAAAAGAACTCTGTGCAGGGACATCAGCTGGAAGTAAATGAACACAAACTCCTGCTGCTGCTGCCCCAGGGACCAGCTGCAAAGGTCAGGACTGCACTTTTCCCTTCCTTGGTGCACACATTGCAGCTCTGGCCTCGGGTGTAGTCCCTACATAATCAATGTGTCTTGCATATGACTAGTATTTCAATTCTGAAATCCTTTATACTCTACTGGCAATCACAACATTTTTCTTGTATCTGTATTTACTTTCATATTTTCTGCTATTTCCGCACCTGTTTCTTCAAACAGGTTCCTGCTAGATGCATTATCTGGATAGTAAACAGGTGGATTTAACTCTAGATTCCCTCACTTCAGCAGCTGACATGCCCATGGCTGGGCTTTACCAGTGGAACTGAAGTGGGCTCCAAAGAATCTGCTTTCAAAGAGTTTGACTGTTCAGTTTTGAAATATGCTGTTCCCAGAAGAGGAGAGAGCACTTCTCTCCACTTCAGAAAGCTTCTGGAGAAGATTGTGTTTAAAACTGAATTTTTAGAAACATAGTTTTCAAAACAATCAGAGGGGAAAGATCCTTTTCTTTCATATAAAAATTTGTAAATTAAAACAAATCACAACTAAATTGCCCAGGTGGAGTCCAATAACCAGACTCTTCTGGAAACAATTTCCAGTCCTTAATTACTGCTTACAAAGGGTTTGTTTCAGTTGTTGTTTCAGTGTTTATCTCTACAAAAAATAAAACTTGATAAACAGAAAATATGCAAATTAGATTAAAGATAATCCCAGTGGCATTATAAATATTATAAATCCCTAGGGAATATCTAGTTTAAATGACACATTTATACATATGAGATACACAAATTTGACAGGATCGGTCAACAACATTTGTGACAATAAATTGAGCGCACAGCTGTCTCAGCAGCGAGGACCTCTGGCAACATCCACCTCACGCACAAAGAATGTAAATTCAGACCTGTCAATGCAGCACTTGGCTACAGAGGAAAGAGAAATGTGAAAGGTGCCATGGGTAGGTAGCAGTGAGTGGATCTGAGGGGCTCAAATTGTTAATGCATTTCAATATTCCTTGGGTTTTTTTGTTGTTTTCAAATTGTCTGGAATTTCATTAAATATCAGTCCAAAGCTCTCCAAGGTGGCTTCTCACATCAGCCTGAGTTTTGCAGAAAATTTTGTTTAAAGCCGCTAAATAAAACAATAGCAGCTGTTTTGGCAACCCCATTGTTTGGAGCCATGACTAGGCTACATGGGATGAGACCAGGGCTATGAGATTTCACAAGGCCAAGTGTCACATCCTGCCCTTGGGTCACAACAACCCCAGGCAGTGCTACAGGCTGGGGGCAGTGTCTGGGAAGCTGCCCGGTGGAAAAGGACCTGGGGGTGCTGGCAAATAGCAGCCTGAACATGAGCCAGCTGTGTCCAAGTGGCCAAGAAGGCCAATGGCATCCTGGCCTGGATCAGCAGTGGTGTGGCCAGCAGGAGCAGGGCAGTGACCGTCCCCCTGTGCTGGCACTGCTGAGGCCACAGCTCCAATCCTGTGTTCAGTTCTGGGCCCCTCACTGCAAGAAAGACATTGAGGGGCTGGAGCGTGTCCAGAGAAGGGAACGGAGCTGGGGAAGGGTCTGGAGTGCAAGTCCTGTGAGGAGCAGCTGAGGGAGCTGGGGGTGTTCAGCCTGGAGAAAAGGAGGCTCAGGGGAGACCTCATCACTCTACAGCTGCCTGAAATGAGGGGTAGCCAGGGTGGGGGTCAGCCTCTTCTGCCAGGGAATAAGTGACTGAATGAGAGGACAAATTGTTAAGCTGTGCCAGGAGAGGTTTAGATTGGACATTCTTCACAGAAAGAGTGGTTAGCCATTGGAATAGACTGCCCCGGGAGCTGGTGGAGTTACCATCCCTGGAGGTGCCTAAGAAAAGGCTGGGTGTGGCACTCAGTGCCATGATTTACTTGATGTGGTTGTGTTCAGTCACAGGTTGGACTCGATCATCTCAGGGGTCGTTTCCAACCTAACTGATTCTGTTTCTGTGACCTGAAATACATTCCCAGAAGGTCCTTGCCACTCTGAAGAAAAGATGCATCCAGTTTATAATCTTTGTAGTGGCTGTACTGGGAAGCATAGAGAAAGAAAATGCCTGTTTCCCATGCAGAGGGGTGAAACATCAGGTTTGTAGATGCAAGGGATGGATAGCTGTGGAGGAGGCACCTGGGCACACACTAAAACTTGACACTTGCCGTTCCATGGATTAGAAGGCTATTGGTCTGTGACTGGGAATACCAGTCAATATGGATACTGCATTTGGTAATTGCATGAGAAAACTCAGGCTGTCTGTTCAAGTTAACAGATAAAAAAAATTGTGTACCTGTAAACAGGATTATTTGGTGAGGTGACTATTTAGATAGAAAGAAAAATCCTGAAAAATCCAGAGACCAAAAGTGACCAGAATTGAGAAAAAGTGTGGTATCAAGTATGAGCCCCTGAGCAGCTCAGTGTCTCTGAACTCCAAAGGGTAAACCCAGAAACCAGAGGGACACCACACTATTATTCAGGATCTTTCTATATTGGTCCAACAGACATATTTCAGATTGGTATAAAGGACATCAACTTACTACTACCAGCTGTCACTTCACAAGCACAGGGGGACACTGCCCCCCATGAAGAGTTGTATCAGTGCACTTTAAGTGAAAGGTGTGGAGTGCTGGCTGCTGGACCCAAAAATTTGGGAATTCATATGTTTAGGAACCCAGATTCTAGAGAAGAGCCAGCACCAGGGAATGGGAAGAGAAACAATATGTTTTTACAAAGTCCTTAAGTGTAAGACCTTAATAAGTTAGATCTTTTTCCTTCCATTTTTTCTTTAAAACATAGAATTTCAGAAACAAACTCACCATTGCAGTTGACTAGAGGCCTGGCTCTTCCTAACTCTCCCATTCTCTTCCCAGTCATAAGCAAACATAACAACTTTGGCTCAAAAACCTGCCAGCTACAGGCTTCAGAGTGTTTGATCAATATCACAACATGCTTGCTGTGCTTGCATGCAACAACATCTGCTATTCCTCACTGCTGGAGAGTGAATACTTGGTTGCATCCTAGACTGAGCTTGTTGCCCTCCTAGCACCATTAAAGTTTATTTTTAGGTTTTTTAATTGAAATCTGCCATTAATTCATTTTTTAGTGATTAAAGAGGATAATTAAAATGGATGATTGAAGCACATGTAGAAACATAAACTGCAATAACTATGCAGGAAAAGAGGAAAAACACATTGGCCTAGGCAGTACAGCAGTTTTATTTTGTTACCTGCAACACTAGTTAAAAGGCAACGGAACTATCATATGTTTAGCATTATAATTGGAACTATAGCTCTTGAAAGCACTGATTATGCCATGTTTCTATATGCAAACCCTTGGTAAACTGGAATGCTAGAAGCATTAATCCCTGCAGCAAGTACTTCCTTTGTGGTGTTATCTTTCAGGAAACAGAGTTTCTTACTTAATTTTACTGTGTTATTAGATATGGATTCATTTTGAAAAAAGCAGACACAGATAATTAATTAGAAAAACAAAATCTCACCTCATTTTGGAGATAGTCATGAACTTGATACAAATCACTGTCTTATCATAATCAGCTTTTTCCAGTAAGTGAGTACTGAAGCTGAGTACTTGAAGACTAAGACTGGACTCAAGCTCTCCACTTTATTTTTATTTCTTATGAACCTACATGTTCTCATACTCCTGGATATATGCCTGGCTTAAACAGGAAGGAGGAGAGTTCCCAATGTATTAATTAAAATTTTCTTCTAGGAGAAAACAACCCTGAGTTTAAGGTTCCCTCCTCTGAATGAATCAGGACTAGAAGTCATAGGTCTCATTTCTCAAGCATGCTTAATAATCACTAGGCTCTCATGTAGGGGAAATCTGGATAAGGTAGGAATGAGACAGGTTTTATGTAACTTGTGCTGCATCAGGATCATGCTCACAGTGTTGAAAGACAGTGAGAAGACAGAAGCTCCCTTCTGCCAAAGCAGTTCCTGTTTGTCCATGAAATTGCCACAATATAGTGCCATTCTGATTCATTAAAAAAAACCAACCCAAATCTGAGGTCAGGAGGGAGTTTTAAACTGCAAATCACAGGGTTTAATTCATCTGGCAAAACACCTGAGTTAATTTAGCAACGTTTTTAAAGTGATGAGAGAAACAGACACTAAACCTTTCTTAAAAGCAGCTTAAAGGAAATCAAAATACTTCTGCCTGAAATTTCCAGGTTTTCTCTGCTTGTTGTAAAAATCATTGGCTTGGCAAACTCAGGTATAGGGTATGATGGGATGAGTCTAACCTGGTGTCACAGAGGCATTTGTTCTTCCCTGACATAGGTGTCACAGGAAATGGAGAAGAAAGAGCTACCCCTGCGTACTTTCCCTGGCATTTCCTACTGACTGTTTTATGTCTCCATGAAAAAACCAACAAACAAAAAACAACAAAAAACCTCATCTGTTGGGTATGGATCATGAGAATAATCAACCTCATAAAATCATCACAGTGATCTTGTAAGTGCATTCAGAGAAGGCTGTGTAAATCCTAGCACTCCCTGGGGTCTGACTTCAGCTCTATATAGTGCAGTATAATTGCTTCCAGATAACCCAGCTCATCACCTGGGAATGTAATGTAGCTTAAATGATGTACATCTTTTGCTCTCACAATGAGTTAACCATAATGATATTCCCAAAGGTGACACTTCAGTGGGTATGTATCATGAGTTGTGATGTCACTGATAACTTTTCTAATTGTACAGCCTGAAATAGATTGATAAAATACTAGATTAATAAATATTGCTTTGTGCCCAGCTCTTACATCTATAATTTCCATCTGCTGTGCAGAAAGGAAATTTGTTTTCTTCTAAATATGTCAGGCTGTTAAATGTATGTTGCTTATGATCTTGAACATAAAAAGCACATTTATCATCAGTAAAATCAACAATGTGCCACCAACCCTCTTCTGTGACAGTGGCCTGACCAAAAGCCTTTGTTCTACTGAAACTGATTTGGGTTCTTTAGGGAGAGAGACTTGTGCATTTGGCTTAGCTATTTTGCCCTGGTTTGCCCTGTATATTTGCACTGTTATACTGAGCTTGGTATGACAAGCGCCAGGTTTAAGCGCTGCAGGATTTTGAGAACTGCTATGGTTTATGTATTAGAACAGAGGCCAGGGTGCAGAAGTGGAATTCAGATCTAAAGGAGATTTTAAATCTTGACTCTCTTGAGGTCACTGATAAAACTGGTTGGCTTCTGTAGGGCCAGAATTGTAGTATGAGTTTTGCATTTGTTGTTCTATTGAGATAACACAACTGGGAGTAGAAACTGGATTATAAAGCACAGCTCTGGGCTCCTGGGATAATTCACAGACTGGAAGAGGCCTTCCTCTAGGAATCTTGTCTTTCTTCTAATGGAAGACGACTGCTCTGAAGGCTGTTCTTAGCATGCAAATCTCATTTTCCATAGCAGTCAGGGAACAAAAATGCCAAAAGCTCCCAGCAAAAACAACAAAATGCTCTCATAGATGCCTTGCAGTTATTATTTCTTAATTTACATGTTGAAGCTACAGAAAAGAGCACACATTGATGCTTAATACTCTTTTTCCTGTTCATTGAGTTACAGTAGAGCATCTCTGATACTGGAAAAACTATTAAGGTCATATTAGATCAAATTAGATATTAAAATTAATGTAATAAGTAGAAAACAGAATTGGACCACACAGAAAGTAAGGAAAAGTAGGGAAAACTTGGTTATTTTTCATTATCTGGGTAGTTCAAAAGTCCTGGAGCTATAGTAGGGACATCTCCTTTCTTCCTCACTCTGGGGAGCTGGGATGAAAAGAAGGGAGGGTAATGCTCTGCTCTTACTCCTTCAGGACACATCTGAACCAGACAACAACAACACATCCCAGCCTGTCTGAAGCAGAACCAAAGAGGGCATTCTTAGCACTTGATTTGCCCTTCAGCAGCCCTGTTTTGTAAAACTGGCTCCTGGGTTAGAATTGCTTTTTGCTCAGAGAGCACCCGAGATTTTGCTGTATCAAATGTACGTGTGTGGTAGGGCATGCCTGGGATAGTTTTCATCCCTTTTAGATCTCTATCTTTTAATGATGCAGCTGGAGCTGCTGCTCTGCCTTAAACCAGCTTGCCTGAGCTGGAACACACCATGGCACAGATAAAGAGTAGCTATGGATTCAGAGAAAACAGCAAAAGATTGCCATGGACATCTGATGTTATCAGTGCCAATAAACTTGCACCTCCGGCCTCCTTCCATACCTAGAAAAAGTTGCTAAAGCTACAGGTTAACTCCAGCAAAACATGAGCTAAAACTCCACATATCTGCAGTTGAGAATATGAGTAGAACAAAACTGTGAGCATATTCCAGCAACTGGGCAACTAATTCCAGCCCATTTGTTGTCACAAGTAATTCAGGTGCACTAGTAGACTCCATCCTTTGGCTGGTTGGAACTTATTTGAAATTATATGTTTCCCATTCTTCCTCATTAGCCTTGCTGGATGGCTCTTTCAGGACTTCACTGTATCAGCAAATAAAACCTTTCTTCCAATATCCAATTTTAATATATTCCTTGGGCAGTCTGTGTCTTTTGGGGCTTGCAACAGCATTTCCTTCAGATTAAATAACTCCACTTCCACTCTGATATATTTATAAAAATCAATTGTATTTCCTCTCTATCACCTTTGTTTTGTTAAACTATCTGAGTATTAAATTTTCACACAAAATATACTCTCTACTCCTCTGATTGCCAAAACAAGTCTCTTCTGCATCTGCTTCAGGCTGAATTCTTCTTTCTTGAACCAGTCTACAAGGATTTCAAAGGTTAGATCTACAAAGGGAATTGGGAACTTTCAGGTGCTTTATTGCATTCATGGAATTCATAGTGCTGAATTTGGTGTTAAAATTATTTTTGTGTTGGATGTGCACGGTTGAATGCCTAAAAATGTGCACAGGAATAGTGGGATATATAGATTTACCAAGACAAATTGTCAAAAGAGGAAATTATGACATTTTATCCATAAAGTAGGATTAAGATGCCTACTTTTACCCTGAATGTACACAATTTTTGCTGTCTCCTGGTTTAGTAAGTACATGTGTTAATCTTGCTTTGAAAAAGTTTGAGTAAAAAACTTCCTTTTGCTCTCATATCCCAGACCACTGACTGAAAGCTTTGAAGCAATGGTCTGTTAGTGAACAACTTTCCTGTCTCTGTCATTTTACTTTATACCTTTGCCAACCATCTGTATTGTTTTGATTGACCAGTGAAACAAAAACCCTGCAAACACTTTTGTGGCATACTTCATTTTCAGTAGATCATGAAAGAATCTGTTAACTGCAGGAGACTAAGACAGACATCTACATTTCACCAGTCAGAAGCTATGTGAGGTAAAACCCACCCTGCATAAATCTTTGGCCTAAAGTTCCCTGCTAAGACACCCATGTGGTGGAGAAATTCTCTGGTTTGTCAGAAGGAATTTTGCTGTCTGACACTTGCAGAAGTGTTGCTTTAATAGTCCTGCTGTATATATCTCACTGCTTTTGCATGCTATTGACAACTGTGTTTAATTCCACCCTTCTTTATCACAAATTGAAGACAGAGATAATGCTACATTAAACATAGTAAAAAAAAATTAAAAATAAAAAGTCTTTAAAACAAATGAGAATAGTGTGCTGGCTGAAATTACAATGAGTTAATGTTTACTTCCAGGAAGTTCCTAAAGGCACTTTTCCCATATGTGTTTTATGAAAAAAAGAAAAACAAAAAGACCCACCACACACAAGATCACTTGGAGACTAAATTAAATATTTGATCTTCTCCCATTTTGTTTTTGGGAGGTCTGACCCACGTGGTTGGTTGCTGTCCCCAGGAACTGCAAATCATCATGTCTTCAAATTTCTTGCCAGTCTACAGAGGTATGAGTGTGTCCCCCTAATTCCTTCTCCTAATGTTTTAGCAAAAAAAAGGCAGTGTTATTTAGCTTCAGATGTTGCAGAGGGTTTGATGAAAAAGAGAAAACTTCATTTGAAAACAAAACTGCTTTGTTTTTTCTTTATTGTCCTCACTATCACTTGGCACCTTTGCCCTTCTCTTTCTCTCAGGTACCATCTGATAGACAAGAGTGTTCTGTGGCAGAAAGCTCTCTAGTCTGCTGAGCTGTGATCTAGCTTGGCTAGAGATCTAGCTCCAATTCCAGTTATCCAGGTGAGGCAACAGATAAAAATATGGACATCTTCTTGATAGAACAGGGGGTAATGGTTTTAAACAGAGTGTAGATTTAGATTGGACATAAGAAAGAAATCATTTATGTTGGGACTTGTGAGATACTCTAGAAAAAGTTGTCCAGAAAAGTTGTGGATGCCCCAGCACTGGAAGTGTTCAAGGCCAGGATGGGCTTTGAGCAACCTAATCTAGTGAAAGATGTCCCTGGTCATGGCAGTGGGTTTGGACTAGGCTGTCTTTAAAGGTTCCTTCCATAATTCTATGAACATTTCATTTTAAATTCCCATTTTCCATTTAAATGTAGCCGTTGTATGAATATACTCCTATCACAATGACGGCACTCTATTTCACATAATATTTGAAATTTTTACGAAAAAAAAACTTAGGAGAATAGTAGAACTCATAATTCACTTTAATTCTTATCACAAAATGGTTAACATTTTATATTTCCACTTATAATTTAATTTTTTCCAGGTTCATCACAAATGTGGCTCTATATTCTTCTTGTGGACAAATATTTCTGTACATCTATACCAGATGAGGCCTCATCATGGTCTTTTGGAGTAATGTCAGGATATCTGTCTGGGTTCATTTCTAGGCATGATGGAAATTAGCTGAATTGACAGATTTCATTTAAATATAAAGTGTTACCCACAAAAAACATCTTAGAGAACTCATCAGAGTTCAACAGTCTCTCTAAAGTGCACAAAATGCTTAGTGTTCCAAATACAGAAAGTATAATAAATGGATAAATGTTTTCTCTCTTCTTTTCCTCAGATACCAAACCGTGTCACTATTTGGAGCACTGCAACAGGTTCTGCTATCAGCCAGGACTGTCATGTTGTAACCAACATTTCATTTTATTCATCTTTGAGCAACAAGAGCACAGGCCTGCTGCAGGGAAGAGAAGACAAAATCTCCCACCTTTCCCCTCTGGCACAAGCTGTTCAGTTTAGAGTTCACATCCAACATAGATCAAAACTCATTCTTTATTGCTTGTCCCCAGGAACAAATGCATAAACAGGGTGTATGTGGACTAACGCTTTCAAGGCTTTCTCACACATCTATCAGAATTAGATCAGGATAATGAGAAGTAAAACAAACCTTAAAAACACCTTCCCCTCAACTCTCACTCCTTCCTAATCTGTACATGCTCTCCTGCAGCATTGCAGGGAGATGGGGAAGGGAGGTTGTGGGCAGTTCTTCACATGTTTCAGTTGCTGCTTCCTCCTCAGGGAAAGTATTCCTTCCCCTGCTTCAGCGTGGGGTCCATTCCATGGGAGGCAGTCCTCCAGGAGCTTCTCCAAAGTGAGTCCTTCCCATGGACTTCAGTTCTGCATGAGCTGCTCCACCATGGGTCCCTTCACAGGCGGCATTTCCTCAGGAACAGACTTCTACAGTGGGGTCACAAGTCCTGCCAGAAAACCCACACTAGGGTAGGTTCCTCTCTTCATGGGTCCACAGGTCCCTGCTAGGAGCCTCTTCCAGCATGGGCTTCCCTCATGCCTTCTTTTGGTCATCCAGCTGTTCCATTGTGGAGTTTTACCATAGGCAGTAGGTTGGATATCTGCTCCCGTGGGGAAGATGTTCTCAAGGTTTGGTTTACTTCTCATTATCCTGCTCTGATTTTGATTGGTAACAAATTCAAGTAATTTCCCAAAGTTCCTCGTTTTGACCATAATGGTACCTGGTGAGTGATCTCTCCTGGTTCTTTCCTCAACTCATGAGACTTTTGGTATATTTTCTCTGCCCTGCCCAGTTGTGGTGGAGAGTGAGAGAGCAGTTTTGGTGAGTGCCTGGCATCCAGCCAGGGTCAACCCATCAACACAGAGCAAGGGAGGAATTGGTCATGCTACGAGATCCAAGGATTTCTTTGGAAATCACCCTGTAGAAAGGTATGAAGTGCGGTTTAACTAAAACCATTATTGTAACTATTCATCTCAGCTGTTTTTTAACGAGTGTTTCTGTGGATTAGTATTTTATATTAAGAATCAAACTCTCAGTTATGCAAGTAATGTTCTGCCATTATATCACATTTTTTGTTTTTGTTGTTTGTTTGCTCTTAATTGCGAACTGCAGCATGACTTAGATGTTCTTAGATGTTCTTCCAGAGTGAGGCTGGCTGCAGTTAGTCATAACTTTTAAAAGCAGAGAGCAGCCAGCAAGTAGACTTACACTGGAGACCTCTGTTAGCAGAAAGGCAGGCTTGGAACATGATTTGTTTTAAGGAACAGAAAGTCCTATTATTTTACAAAAGTGGCGAGTTCCCTCTCTTACATCAAGTTAGGCATTTTAGAAATAATTTTAGGAGCTTATAGTTCATGAGAACCCTGGAGGGAGGAAGAAATTTAATAAAAAAACACAGTAGCATCACTATGAAGTGGTAAAAAGAGGTGTTAAAAATTGCCTAGCAACATAGTGTTTTAAAGTATATTCATAGAACACATGAAGCAAGAATATTCAGTGCAAAAGAAGACTCTTTGTTCTTAACAAGTGTTTCTGCATGGCTTTTCTGATGCACAGTATCACTTTTGTTAGTGATGTAGCTATATAAAGTTCCAGCTGTGTAGGGCTGTGCATAACAGTTTCAGGAACTCAAAAGTTTAGCAGAATTTTAGGAAAGGAAAGCAGCCTCACACCAGTATTTCTGAAAAAGACATGAATTAATTACTTTCCATACATTCAGAATAATACTTTAATATTTCCTACAACTAACTCCTGCAGAAAAAAATACTGAACTCCTTTTGCAGTGCTGGTATTCTGCAATGGCAGAATGCAACTAAAGCAAGAAAATTTGTATGGAAAGGAAACAGCTTATATAAGATCAATAGACATTACTGGGAAAAACCAAACTACAGGCAGGATTTTGGCCACATCAATTTTCTTTGAGTATGAAATCTGAAAGAATTTCAGCTCTTTAAACTATTATTCCTGTTGCATTGTAGAAAGAAATAAAGTAGATCAAAATGCATTGGAAAAGAAAAAACATGGGTCCCACCACACCACCTTGGGACTGAGATAAAAGCACTATGTACCATTATATATACACCACTGATAATTTTTGAAAGGTTGTGATGACTGTCACAAACTTTCAGACGACTAGGAGAAAGTAAAGTCCACTGTGCTCTTCAAGAAGGGCAAGAGGGGACAATCTGGGCAGCTCCTAGCTGGCCAGCCTCACTTCAAACCCTGGGAAGATTATGGAGGAAATAATTCTGAAAGCCATTTCCAAACACATAAAGTACAAGAAGGGGATTGGGAGAAGTCAGCATGGATTTATGAAAGGAAAATGATGGTTGATAAATTTCATACTTTCTGGCATGAGAAAACTGGGTTGGAGTATATGGAGCAAAGAGTGGATGTTGCTTACCTTGATTTTAGTAAGGCTTTTGATGCAGTTCCTCATCACATCCTTGTTGAAAAGACGATGAAAGGGAATGACGTGGACAGAAATGTGGGCTGAAAATTGACTGAGCTGGTGGCTCAAAGGCTTGTGACCACATGCACAAAGTCCACCTGGAGCCCAGTCACTTGTGGAGAATCCCAAGGGTTGATTCTACATCCAGTTCATATTAACAAATTCTTTAATTACCTGGAACAATGGAACACTCTTAGTAAGTTTGGGAAGGATCCAAAATTGAGAGCAGTGGCTAATACACCAGAGGGTTGTGCTGGCCTTCAGAGAGACCTTAAGATTCTGGAGAAATGGGCCAACAGGGATCCCATCAAGTTCAGCAAAAAGAAATGCCAAGTACTGCCCCTGCGAGGGGAACAATAAGCCTGTGCACCAGGACACACTGGTTACTGAACCACTGGAGACCAGCTTTGCAGGAAAGGAAGGATTCAGTGGCTCTGCTGGGCAAAAATGCAATGCTCCATTGCAGGAAAGGTCAACCCCCTCCCACACTGCATTGCCAGCAGGCCAAGAGAACTGATTCCTCACCTCTGCTAAGCACTGTCAAAGACATAACTGCAGTGCTGTGTCCAGTTCTGGGCTCCACAGAACAAGAGAGAGATGGATTTACTAGAGGGAGCCCAGTGAAGGGCCATTAACATGATTGAGGGACTGGAGGGTCTGACAAGCAAGAGAGGCTGAAAGTGCTGGCATAGTTCAGCCTGGAAAAAAGAATATAAAGGAGGAAGGTCCTAAGATACGTTTTGACTGCAATAATTGTAATTAATTGTAAGGAAAAGAGATTATAAAAGAGTATAGGCATTTTGTGGTTCATCCTTAGCACTGCTGGGTGAAGGGAACATTTCATTTCAGTATGAAGTTTTTTTCAATTTTAAGTTAACCTGCCCAGTTATGAAATGATTTTATTTTTCTCTGCATATATCCAGGTTGCAGTCAACATCCTATAGAAAAGTCTCAATGAAATATGTAATACTTGTTGTTTCTACCATGAAATGCTATGTAGTCCTTGTCAAATCAAGACAATTTAGGCTTTGTATCTGAAATTTGAGGATGTATACACTTTTTCAGCTTCCAGAAATGTCAATGTCACAGGCCATGATCTAGAAGTCCATGAAAGTGACTTCTTATTGAAGTGGATAGTGACCTGACCTTCAGTGGTCTTCCTCATACGCTCAAGAGAGGCACATGTTTACGCATACACTGAATCAAGTCTTCTGGTGGCAACAGATTGGCTAGAATAGCTTTTGAAACCCATAAGCTAAAACCATACAGATGACAATATTAACTATGCAGTGCTTCTATCTGCCTTCCCCCCTCATATATATGTCACACCATACAGTCCCCCCAGTGCTTCCTTGGGTCCCTTCCTTGTTTTTCCTTTGCTTCAAGTTGTAATTATTTGCCTGCTATCATTCTGTAATACCATTAGCATTATGCAGTATAATGCAGTTGCAGAATATTGATGGCACTCTGAGTTGACCCAGCAATTACTGTGGAAAGGCCCAGAAAGACTACTGTACATTATAAAAGCATTAAAGTGTGAGCACTATGCGATAATGATGGAATTATCCTTATTTACTTCCTGCCGCTTTCTGAATGTCACACATAAATTGAATACTAGATAATCATATTCCTACCTGGTCATTTTCCACTTCTAGACTCTATATAATGTCATAAACAACTGTATCCTTTTACTGCAGCAGTTGCACGGGCTCTGCTAACAAAAGCTTGCATAAAGAATTAAACATGTTAATTTCCTGTTTTCTTTCTTTCTTTCTTCAATTTTTGATAAGCTATATTTCTCTTCAAGCACTAATTCATGAATTGGAAGAGAGTTCAAATTCCCACTCAGTGTGATCATTGTTAGACCAGACTCTTTTTTTCTTTTTTTGATCATTTGTAATGAAATAGTTGAAGTCAACAGAATATGAATTGCCAGCACAGTGTGCATATTCACGGCACACTGAAGAACATAAGAACAGAATAAATGCTTGTCTGGGTCAGACCATGGGTCTATCCAGCTCCCTGTTCTCTCTCTCCATTGAGAGATGACAGGAGATGCTGTTTCTGCAGGGCAGACAAGTCCCACCATTTTCTGGTGTCTCTTCCCCTTATACTCCTCACAAGCCCAGCTGGCATGTTAGAAATTATATGTTAGAAACTGTATGACTTTCTAAATTTTCAAAAGTATGACTTCTGCCCTTAGTATTTCTTTATGGACCTATTGTGCATGAGTTGTCTAATGCTTTTCTGAACCTGCTGATATCATCTGCCTCCACAAACTCCTTTGCTGTAAATTGCAGACACTCACTACCCTCTGGAGATAGTTACTTTCTCTCAGATGTTTTAAATCAAGCTTCTATTGGTTTAAAAACCTGTCTGTAATTCAAAGTTCACACAGTTTGTTGGATAACAGTTCTAAATGATCTTCTCCACTGGTTTCATGGCTTTACAAACTTTAGTCATATGCCATACAGATTTCTCATCTCCACATACTAAGAGATCAAAATATCCCCCCTGGCCTTTTTAGTTTCTGCTTGTAAGTCCTGTCCCTCTTGGTCTCTTTTCATAAGGCAGATGTTCTATTATCTTGATCTTTTAGTTGCTTCTACTGGATTTTTCTTAGTTGAGCCTGAGAAGTACATGGACTTCCCTTTACTTCTTGAGATGTGGCTGCACCAGTTTTTTCATAGCAGTGAGATGTTATTTTCTGTTTTATTATCAACATTTTTCTTGATGAAGCCCAATACTCTGTTGGCCTTCTGGCTGCAGCTGCACTCTGAGCTACTGTTTTTATGCAAGCCTGTACTGAGATCATGCTTCAGACATTTCAACTGACACCCATTCCCAGAAGTGAGACTTGGGCCTCTTTTACTCTTCAGTATGATACCATCTACCTGAAGTGCACATGGACCTGTCAAACACTGTCCTTCATATCCACCACATGGTCAAATCAGCTTTCATATGGCTGATATTGGATATATGTAATTTGTAGGAGCTTTCCTAGATGGACCCTAAGAAAAAGAGTGCTGGACAGGCAACCCAGATTTGTAAATATTTTTGCCAAGTTTGTTTTGCATGGGATGGATGTGTGGATACAAAGTTATATGGACTGTTGAGGTTGTGGAGAGGGCTCAGGCACTGAGGCTTAGCTCGAATCTCCCTCTCTGATTCAGCTTTGTAAGTTACAACCCATAAGAATCCCCTCTTGCAGTGCACAGCCCTATCAATTTGAAGTGCGTATACAGAGCTATTACGAAGAAAAATGACTGAGGGACATTGAGGGCACTGGGGGGTGGAATACAGCCCAGTGGAGGTCAACTGACCTCAAGGATGTAACACAAATAATAGAGGTATTGACCAGATAGCTGTAAATCCTGAATTCCTGAAACTAGAAAATGTCTTGTCCATCTTTTTATTTGTGCAAGTGTCACTGCAAGAACTTTAGAAACCAGAGCGATTCCCCTGTCAATCTCTACCCCTTGGAAAGGAGAACAGTAGGGTGAATATGTGCATGGGCTGTCATTACCTTGCACCGAAAGAGCTGAGCATCAATTGCTTCATTTGGTTTGTTTAGCAATTGCTAGTATTTACCTCCTTTGCTTATGTTTGAATAGGCTGTCTGAGTATTTTGGCAGTGATTTATTTTTTCAGGCAGCTGCTCCTTTTGTGTTGAGGTTTTTAGTGATGGTTTTTTCTCCTGGCTATGGTACTATGGGTTGGATGCAGACCTGCCAACCTTGTACTATTCTCACTAAGAGAAAAATAACTGCTGGCTTGAGGGAGAAATTGAGGTAATTTCAACAGATCTCAAGCACATTATTATTTCTGTATTTAATAGTGTTCGTTTCCTTTATTCTACTTATTATGCCAGCTGCTGATTGCATTTTGCCTCTTTATTTTTAGTTACACAGCTCAATTTTCAAGGATAGCAGCTCTTTATAATTGTTATAATTATTAATTAATTAGTTCACCATAATTTCTTTACAATAATCTTTACATTCTCTTCCTGACCTGTAAATAGGATGAGTTGTCTTTTCAACAGCTTACTGGGCATATGGTTCCTGATATGCATTGTTAAAAATGGGCACATATAGATATTTTTACATCTCATTTCTCTGGATTGGTGTGATGAGAGTACTGAAGAGGTCATGATATGCTGAATTATCTGATTTTTAAGTAATTAAATTAATATTAATTTTATAATCTGGATTGTTGTGCCTTCAAATATTGCTTATGAACCCTGATAAAGCACAGCAAACTGAGGTCTAATGAGAAAGTACTTGGTTTCAGCACCTCTGTTAATATATATGAGTTGGCAAATTCTGTCCTTCTTGTCTGGGTGAAACCTTTTGATTATAATTGGTTCCAAGAACTAAGTAGAGAAAGGGATATAGTTGAAGAAAAACTGAACAAAGATATTCTCCTTAGATTTAACAGACATTTACAGCTAACATATCCCTTGTGACCTTGCATCAATTAGAAAGTGAAGAGCAGATCTAAGTGACAGAGATAGAAAGTTATAATTTCTGTAGTAAAGGAGAAGGGAGAACAAGCTAAATCTGTTAGCCAGGAAGTTCTACTAAGAGAAGCTCTTCATATTTAAAAATTTAAAATCACTGCACAGGTGACTGCTCGCTCAATATTTCCCATCCAGCATTGGCAGGGTAAAGGACCATAACGATTTTCTCTGATCACTTCCTACATTATTCTTTATGATTTGCAAACCAAAGTCTTTCACTTGAACATTTAGAGAACACAACTAGACTACAGTTCTGTAAAACATACCTGTCTCAAATCAGATGCTCTCAAGTTTTCCAACTGAACCTAGCCTTTCATTCTCAAAGGCTTAAAGATTCAAACACCAACTAAGCACGTGGATGGGATCTGCTCTTTTTCTGGAACAGTAAATCATTATTGGATTTTTTCACATAGAATTGTAAAAAACCTGGAGATTGTTTAACTAAGTCTGTTCTGAAGATGCAGAAAATGTTTGTTTTATCAACCAGAGATAAGAGTAATGTTTAGGTGATGATGCAGTGAGTTCTTGTAAGACAAATCTAATCACGAGCCTGAAGGGACTGGTTCATTTGCAAACATTTCAAATCAAACTGCAGCATTCAGTCTGCATACAAATCCCCATGGAATTTATATGATTTCTAAAGCCATTGTTTTGAGCAAGTGAAACAAAACCCGAGTGTACAGACTAGATAAAATCTGGGAGTGTGGCTGTTTATGCAATCTGTAATCTATATATGCTTAGATGTGCCTGACAATGTACTGCAGTTCCACAAAACCAGGGTTCAAGGCAATGACAGACTACACATGTCCTGAGTTGTAATAAATCCACTTTCTTGAACTAATGTTTGCACTTACATCATATGATATCAGGCTTTTTTCAAAAAGGACCCAAGGTTAATTTTTGAAAGTAGCTCTATGATGAGGCTACAAGGGCAAGTGCTTGTTTATAGCTGGGTCAGACCTGGTGTGTCCAGACATGGAAAGAAACACATGAATTTATGGTCATCCCATGTTAATGCAGGTTTCCTCTATATTCTATAACACCACTGTGTAAGATGATTTAGGACTCAAGAGTATGCTTGCAGCCTGGGCTTTTCATAAAGTGTAGATACATCAAATATAGTATCTTCTTTGTTAGGCACAACTAGGTGATGAATGGAAGGCCCTGTTTTGTCCTATCAAACCTTTAATGGTTTCTGAGTCAATTACCATCAACTGTAGCTGTCAAATCAGTCGTTCAAACTCTCATGGTGTCACAAACATAATAAATATTAACTGCTTTTTCAGAGCAATTTTGTTATGTTGTGCTCTTCAGCAGAAGAACCTTCTTTAATATAGTAAGTAATGCATGGGCAGTATGGGTAGAAATGTTGTGGCACTTGATAAGGATTAATGTGTTTGTTTATTATGTTGGAAATTATCTTCTCCTGAGCCCTTTTAATGTTCTTGTCCTGAAAAAATCTTTTCAAGGTTCATCTGTAATGATGTAAAAGTTAGATCTCTGAATCTGAACATGTCACCCTAGATATCCTGTGTACAAAGAAACAGGTAATCAAGAGGGTGATGGTTGCACACACATTTTAGCACAGCTTTGCACTGCCTCCATCACCTCCCTAGGGAGACAGCCCCAAACCAGGTGTTGCTGACTGCCTGATGTGCACATCATTATTACCTTTTCATGAAAACTGCCCACAGCCAGCTTTGGCCTGGCCTTTTCTAGGTCTTTCCTGATTCCCCATAAATAATGCTCTGAGGGGTGGGTTTCAGGTCAAAGCAGCTGAAATAAAAAGGGAGCTTGTTTTGCCATGCGAATGTGTTGTGTGACAGCACTGGGGTGCAGGGTGGCTGAGCAGCACCAGGGCATGAGGATCTGCCAGGTTGTGGGTCCGGGATGACTTTGGGTGCAGAATGCCTTGCTGCCTGTCCAGGCAGGATCACCCTGCTGGAAACACTTGGTGTTCATCATCGAGCCCTCACTGGACCTCAAAGGCAGGTATTATTAATTTGGATTTCAGGATCTGGGAGTGAAATGGGAGCTGACAATGAAGATACCAATCCTGGCATGAGTTGTGTCACCTCCACAGGTATCTGCTTCTCCATCAACTGTAAAGCCATACCAGGAAAAGTACACAGACTTTGACTTGTGGTTTCGTTAGCTAAAGCATATTAAATTCTCCATGGACACTAGAGACACTCTGTCTCTTGCCCCCTTAGGTTCACTGTGTAGTGGTACTAAACAGGAAGGGGCCAGGTGGAGAGGAAAGAGTGGGAACTAGCTCATGTCCATGCCGCTGAGGAGGAACCATGTTACAGCAAGCCTCTCATGGAGAGAGATGGCTTGAGCAGTTTAAATCAGCAACAGGAACTGAGCACTGTGGATGGTCAGTGTCTGAGCTCATCCTTCCACATAATATACACCTAATCCAGGTAACAGGCTGGAGTATGCAGGATTGTAATCCTTACAAGACACAGAGGTGAAAAGGGCTTTCTCTGGAAACCCCTGGGGAGGAGAAGGAGGTGATGCTTTCCTCCCAGAAGAGCCAGCTGGATAGAGCACTCTCACCGACAGTGGAGGATACTTCTACTTCTGAAAGCTATCCAAATGCATGTCTTCCAGAGCATACCATAACCCCCAGCCAGTAGACTGGTTACAGGGGAATTTTATATGGATGACTTTTCAAACTGCTCTTGCAAGATAGATCTTTCCTGAGGAAATCAGGCACAATTAACTCCGTCTCTCACATACTGTCAAGCTATTTCATAAAAATACTCTGTCTGGCTGTTGTTGTCTACTGTTATTAGATGTGTAGTGCAGGCATTGTAATCTTGATGGCAGCTTACCAGTTGTCTGAAATCTCCACCCCTACCTTGTTTTGTAAAACATTGCTGTAGATCCAGTTTGCTGGCAAAATCAGCCTTTTTTTCTGTTACCAAGGTGTAGCCCAAACAAAAGCAATTTATCTATAAAGATTATAGTGTGCCCATGTCCATGACAAAGCTCTGCCATTTCTGCATGTCTAAAACCAAGGCTGTGGTGCTTCTGACTCCCCTTGATACATTGATCAGACCAACATTTCAGACTGCTTCTGCCTTGCAATCTGATTGTTCATGTTTCACCTTGATTCACCCTCTGTTCAGGGAATACACCTTTGTTTTCGCAGGACTGTGCATATTGTTCCACCCTTCCAACTGAGTTAGCACAATCTTGGATAGACGACATGTCAATCAATCATAGCTGTCTCTGAGGACTGCTTTAAGTGGTGTTTCTGTGAAGCTGTTAGATGAGTATACATAGTGATCCATCCCTCCAGCAAGGCCTGCCCATTTTCTCCTCTGCCTGAACAGTGATCTATATTTCATTTTAGGAGAAAGAAAAGTCAGGGATATGAGTTTGCAGGAGAGACTCTTGGGTTTTTAAACACCCATTGAATAAAATACATTCTGAGTTTGCTGAATGAGGTCCACCCTTTTTTTTCTGTCCCTCTCCCCATGATCCTGAGCAATTCAGTGTGATTGACCTGGGGAGTCACAGTCTGAGTCACCAATTATTTTCTCTGGTTATATGAAGAATCCATTTACCTGAAGCAGGGGTTTGGACATCACAGAGGAAACCAGATGCTTAAAAGTTAGGTCTTACAGTGTCCCAAGTGGACTTCTGTTCATAAAATTCTGATTTGTTACCCAGAGTACAGCAAACCAATAACTGCACATTCGAGAGCGACATTGATTACTTATTTCAGAGCTGGGCAGCCTGGGGGCTTGGTGGTATTCCACAAACCAAGCACAGTAACTATCAAAACTTTTTACTATTTATTCATTTATGCAAACAAGGAATTGGCTATAAGCTACCTGGTTCTCTTATTAACTACTATTCTATCTTCTATTAGTTAATGATTCTCTCGATTCTCATGCTAATTAGTCTGCATGCTCAGAATTTCTCTTCTTTTGAGTTGGTGAGTTTCTTGGGTGGTCAGCAACCAGCCTTGATGGAATTATCTTTTATCTAATGGGAGATGATTTCAGCACAACTGCTGAGAGGGCTTTGTTAGTTTCTTCCTTTTCTTGGGAGTTCTGCCAAATGTCTTTGTGGTCCATAAATTCTGTATTCTTTGTGCTCACTATTAGTGGGCATCCTTCTTCCCAAGCTTTTTTAATCTCCCTCTTCATCTGAAAGAACTGTCAAGCCCTAAACCTTCCCAAGGTAATTCTACCATCAAGTAATTTGTTTTCCTCACTCCTGGAAATCACTTCAAACTTGTTAGTAGCTCCCTGTTTCATGAATTAAATCTCTCTTCTTGTTGATTAGTGTACAAAGATAAAACATCTAACATTCTTTCTTAAGAAAATTTTCTTTATTCCACATTTTGTAACAATTTCCTTCTGCTCAGGGCTTGAATTACATATTTTACTGGTGTGAAAGCAAGACCAGTGAGAGGCTCCAAGTCAGTAATACAATTTTAATAGGAAAAAGCAAGAGAAAAAATGAAATACATGCAATAATACAAAATAAAACCACCGACAAAGTCAGAATACAACCTGACACCCCGTCAGTCAGGGTGTTGGTGCAGTCCTGATTAAATGGTGGCTGCAGTCCTCCTGGATGACAGATGTGGTTCTGTTGAAGCAGTGCTCCTGTAGAAGGTGCAGTTTTCCTCCGAAGGTCCAGAGATGATGTGGAAAAGCCTGGTTTTCTCCTCTGGAATCCAGGGAAAAAGGCTGCTTTGGTGTTCTAAATCTCAGTTTTTATTTAGGTAGGAAAGGCATGGCTCCTCCCCGTGGCTGGATCATCTCCCAATGGGATGATGTAATCTTATCAGTCAGGCAGTGGGACTTAATGGCCCATTAACAGAAGATATCTCCCACAGAGATAAGGATCAGCTCTTCTCTCGTTTCAATAGATGGTGATAGAACATATTTTGAATTGTAAGCCAGGACACATATTTTCCTAGCAATTTCATTCATATTGTAACCAATTTTGAATCTACCAGTGCCAAAACAATAGAAAGTTTCTGTATAAATAATGTGTGAGATAACCAGTTATGAAACACCATTGCTGGGTATTATCTTCTCTCAAGCAGTAACTTGGAGTCCTGGCTCTTAAGCCAAATAATTTGTCAAGTTTGCTCCAGCTCTTCTTATATCTGGTGGAGTGAGTACATTACAGTGCATCAGTCTCATGTAGGATATGGAAGACAGCACATGTAGCTTGGGGAACTGGGAAACACCTCTGGTGTAGTAATGGGGCTGAATTGTCATGCAAATTTTCCCTCACCCTCAAATGTTTCAAGTGAACATACAGATATAATATAAATACAGCAACTCCAATATCATGAGGAGTGGAGGATATAGTATTATATAGCGGAAATAAGAGCTTTCCTGAGCATTTACTAATTTGCAAGTTTAGAAGTATAGAAATTCAGTATATTCTAACTTGAGAAATTTTAAAATTCAAATCAGAGGAAAATAGAAATGCCAACAAAGAATAATTTGGGAACTAGTACCCAGTCCACAGTACCTACTCCTTTTTAAGCGCAACTCTTAAATAATTAAATAGACAATTAATTTAGGACTAGAACCTCTCTGTAATGATGTATATGTTCAAAGAGCATACATCACATTCTTCTTACATGTATCTCACCATATCAAACCCCTTTAAATAATGTCTACTTAAACTCTTTGTATAGATCTAGATTTCATAAGCAAGATTCAGAGTTAACCTACCATTACTTTTGTGGCAAGTGAATTTTATGCAGCCACACAAAATCAATTCATCTGAAGGCAGAAATGCATACATTGTTGTCCTGGCCTATATCACTCATCCCTTCTCTCAGCTCAAGGAATGTTAATGATTTAAATAAAAACTGTTTGTCACAAAATATGTAAGATATTCTTTTCTTCATAGAGACTTTTACCAGTGAATAGTGTGAGTAGTATTATGTCCACCATATAGCACTTCCCCCTAGCAGGTTACATGACTCCAGTGACAGCATAGGACCTGCCCAGTCTGTAAATACAATACCAGTGCCTCCTGCTCTGAGCTACATGAGATAAACCAGATCCTATTTTTGGTTGCATTTATGCTCCTTTGTAATTTATCCATTGCCAGCATTGTGCCCTGAGGAACAGAAACGATACTGTAAAGATTGAATCCGATCTCTCACAGATTTATTTTTTTTAAAAAAGTAGTAGCCCAGATCATCTGCTTAACTATGTAACTGATTCTCTGAAAACTTCATAATTGTAATCAAGGATACACTATCCCACAGTCCTAGAAAGAGGTAAGTAAGAATTCCAAAGGTCAACTATTGGCCAATACAGGTTTACAGATATAATACATACCAGGACAGCTTTATTGTCTCTCAAAAGAAAAGAATTAACCTAGTAACCTCTAGATGGCTGATTTTTTAAAGCAAACCTCACTGGTCTGTCACAAAACACTTTGTGTGAAAGACTGGCACATTTTCTGTACAGAAGGTCCTGACAAAATTGATTGCTCACTTTTTCATTCACAGAAAAAACTCATCATTCTAGGATTTCTAAACAGTTTAACAAATCTGTGACTTTGTAGTTGCAGATATTAGTACTCAATACTTTCCCTCTATTTCTTTCAGAACAGGCTCTATACATGAAGATGGGAAGGGAATGAAAGGACTTATTTACTCTAGGCTGGATAGACCAGCTCCTCTAACTCTAGCTTTTTTACAGATACATTTCTATAAAAAAAAAAAAACCCCAAACCAAAACAAACAAAAAACCTAAACAAACAAAAAAAACCCAAAAAACCCACAGACAAACAAAAAAAGTCCCCGAAAAAAAAAAACTAATCTCAGAAAAAAAGAGAAAAGTAAAAAAAAAAATTGAAATAAAATTCATCAATTTGTGTATACTGGACAAAAACAAACATGTAGGACCACCTCTTTAATAAATTAAAATAGCTTTTAAGCTTTTCTCAGATGTTGTGACAATGGGAGTTTTTTCAGACTCTGCCAATAATATACTGCATAAAGACAGAACAATCACAATCTTCTCCTGTCCTGGTTAGAGCCGAGTTCTGCTCTTACACATGTAAAGTTAAAATCATTTATACCTCTTTTCTAGAGGCTGCATTTCCAATGAAGCTGTATCTGGTATCATTTTTCTTTAGGTAAATTAAATTCTATTTCTTACATCCTCCAGCCCTATTTTCAAATCTGAAATCTCTGTGTCCTACATCCCCATCCTTACTGGCATACAATTGAAATAACTCTGAATATGAGATTGAAGATAAGAAATGTTCCTGTGATGGTCCCCTGTGATGTACAGGAGTCACATAACATGCAAAAAAGAGGGGGAAAAACTTAAGGAAGCTCTTCAGAAGATTGTATTTCCTCCGTCATACACAATGTGCTTCTTTTCTAATCCATAGAGATTGTGATTCAGGAATAATTTTTAGGTATTTTCCTTTCACATAAAGTGCTTTCTTCTACCAAAACTTTCAGATGATGAACCAAAAATAGCATTCCCAAATGGGAATCTGCTTGACTGACTGATTGAAGTAACCATCCAGTGTGTGTTCATCTGTGGGAGGTCTAATGTCTCTACTGGATGGATGGACCTGAGGGAATGAGAAGGTCACATCAGTGAACTAGATTTTGCAATTCTTAGCAAAGTGCTAGCACTATCTTCAGGTAAATGCCATCTTGACCATATTGAAATTATCACAGTAATCAAACTTACCATAGCAGCTGGATCCTGGCAACTCCACTAAATTCTGCTACCATTCCTACAGCTTTATTAAACCCACAAACTTGGGCCACATTAAAACTGGATAGGTCTCTAGGCTACTAAAATATCATTATCCAGTTATTGATGTGGATGTGGTTCTCCCCCCGGAAGACACTATTGAGTACCAACACAAAAACTACTGTAAATAGCTTTTCGACTTAGAGAAGAATTCTCTAATTCTTTAGTTACATTTTCATTTAAATCCACATTTTAAAACTACTGTTAAAACCCAAAACCAGAGCAGGTGGCAGATGTCAATGCTCTTTCCATCGCAGCAAGACATGATATAATATTCTTTCTAGATTTACTTGCCCTTTCATTTGTCATTCAATGCTCATGTTGCCATGGATGTCAAGGGAAGTTTTGCCATCTAATTCATCTGTGATATTTGGAAACTGTCCAACAATGAACTGCCTAGAGAACTGTTTCATACTAGAAAGGCATCATTTGTTCTTTCTTCCTTGTCTGAGAACTCTTTCTGTTGCTCTTCTGTCAGGATGGATGGGACCGGGTTTCAGGATTTGTGAGGAAGGAAATGATGCCTTTCTTAGAATAGCTCGTCTAAGAGGTGTTTTATCTATAGTAGAAGGAGGTTCACATCTAATCTGAACTTTTTCAGTGTCATCCTACAATTTACAGTTGAAATGGTACTTCTTGTCTTCTTAAGCTTCAGTTCTTTCCATTTATTCAGTACTGTCACTGCTTCCTCATCATTTCCCAATGGGTTTGTCCTCGAGATGCGCATAACAAGTAGAAGTTCTCCTTGAGTTCTCTGTTGGGATCTGCTGTAATTAGTGGTTCGGAGGTGACCCTGTAGCTTACAAACCACAGTCATGTCAAAGGTTTATTTCAGAGAGGAAAGATGAAAAGAGTAAGGCAGACAGTGGCTAGAGTTCTGTTTTAGGCAATTCCAAAGCATGGAGAGAAAGTTTTCTCTGTACTGGGAAGTGAAAGAGGATCAGAAAATTATCTTAAGTGCTGAAAACCATCAACATCAATGTTAATTAATTATTAACATGGCCCTTGGTCTCTTTTGGACTGTTCAGATGAGCTCTCACCAATTCCAATGCCAGCAAAACAATCCAGCTTACCTCCCTTTCACCTGCACTGGTATAAGTGAAAGTCTTTCCATCATTGTAAAAGTACAGCAAATCAAATTACGTTTTTTTTTTCCTTATATGGTGAGAAGATCTTGTTTCTCCTCAATAAGAGTTAGCTGAAATGATAAATAACTGGTTATTTCTTTGTTTTGGTAAAATAGATCTTGATTTTGATTTCTCTTCAACAAATCTTATCTTTAATTTAAGAAAGTTCTGCTATCAGAGGATTTTTTTTTGGGTTGGTTTTGGTTTTGTTTGGGTTGTTTTGTTTTTGTTTAGTTGGTTGTGGGTTATTTTTTTATTTGCATATTATCAGACAAATGTATGCATGCACTGACTTACTCCATGTCCCATGAAATATAGGTTGATGTGTAGCAGGAGGCTTTCCTGCTTTCTGGTCATACTTGCATGACAATTAGTCCTTAGAAGAATACATTTTTCTCCTTAGAATATTCACCCATGTTTATAAATCATGTTCTTTGTAATCATCTATATTCATCTACATCTGGAAAAATTAAACAAAGAATGTTCTTTTAAAGTCATAGTGGGAATTTTATTTACCAAAATGTCCATCAGCAATGCTTTCTAAAATTCTGACTTAAAAAATAGTGTTGTCTGTAAAAAAGGAATGGCTTTGAAATATTTCTGATAAATTATGTGGTATTTTGATAGATTCATACATTTGTGATGTCCGTATTATGTATTTACTACAATTTTTCAGGTTGCATTTAAGCTGATTAACCTAAATCAGCAGTACAGAATAATAGAGCCTTGCCTCTACAAATATAGCAGAATTAATAAAAATTCTTTCCTTTATTCAGCTAGTTCATCTTGATTGCAGTTGCCTGAAGTAACATGGAGTTGTTCATGTTCATTAAGTGCTGGACCCCTCCCTGATATGACAGGAATCCTAATCTAGTGAAGATTATTTACCATGCTGGGTTTGTAAGAACACGTGGGATGGAGACATGAATGTAAACTGCCTTCAAGCAAGCAAGGGGTGGGTTATGGTGATCAAAGTAAGTCTTAGGGAAGGAGGATCTACATTGGTGTAAAAAGGAAAATATTTGTCCTCGTCCCTACTAAATATGGTTTGCTATATTTAACACAACCACCAGGCCTGATGTTCACATGACTATCTAACTGAAGTAGACATCCAGTGGGAGGATGGGAACTCATGGCATCATTAATTTGATCTTTTTCAGATATTACCATCAAGATTGAAATGGTTTTGGACCTATGTGTCAAAAGGCTCGTTCCCTGAACACAATGGAACGCACTGGAACAGTGACAAGCAGAGGAGCCCCAGTAACCTGAACAGAGGGAATCAAGCACCTGAATCTGTCTCATTCCAGGACCCTCTCAAAGCATCAGCCATGTTTTCCAGACATGACACAAATCAGTGGGTCAATAGAAGATGCTTCCTCTGTCACCTTTATACACTGAGGGGGAGTTACTCCCTGCAAGGGTCTGGGAGACACTGTGGGGTGCAAGGGAAAATTATCTTGGATTTGTACAAACTTTTGTATGAGAGACACTTAAGGAAGAACAGAGTGTGGGGAAAGAAAGGGATCAACATGGTTTGGGGAGGTATCAGAGTGGTACAATAGAACAAAGAAGGAAATAAATGTGTAGGTCACATGCATAGAGATTGCTGACTGGTACAATTGCCCCACCACATGTACAAATTTTGTCTAATGACAGCTGTATGTCCTGTTTTCTCATTTAACTCCATTTCTTGCTATTTCTTCTGGTCAAGGTGGCTTCATGTGTGTGTGTGTATGGAGGTTTGCGTGCCAGCAACTGCAAGAGAGACAAAAAGTCACATATGGGGGACCATATTTCTGTGGTGTCAACAATGGGAGAGGACAGGGTGCACATTGTGTGAGTGTGTCAGTGTGTGTAGGCACTCGTGAACATCAAGGTAGACTTGCCTGAGAATACAAGAAGAATCCTGAAAGCTAAATACCAAGGCAATCAGAAGTGAACAGGACAGCCAAAGTGGACTGGAAGAATGGGAGGTCCTTGCTTCTGGAGTCACTAGAGTCTGGATATTTGCTGAGGGAAAAAGATCAAGGCAGTGGTGCTGTCTATGTTGTATGGGTTTTGTAGTTTCTGTCTCTGCTGATTTATGTGGCTTCTCATGATTTTAAGCACACTTATTGTGTGCACATGCACAGACTCTCTTCTGGCTGGACACAGGGACATGGAGCTACAGCAGCCTTGCCTCTATCAGGCTGCTGGGTTTGGTGTCTCCTAGCACCCTAGAAAGTCTGGTTGTGTCTCTTTACCAGAGAGGGTCTAACTCACCATTTCACACTAAGTCATCTATGAAACAAATATCTACATGTGGTCAGAGAAATCCCTTTCTGGGAGCCTGAATGAATGATCAGCAAGCGTATGGTGCTGCCTGTGTAACAGACAATTCCCCTTTGCTACCTCTCACGTAACCTAAAGGAGAAACTGCCTGAACTTTCTGAAAGCATCCCACAATGTGCAAACACACCTCTTCCAAAATCAGCAGCCCACCTGCTTTGACAGAGAGAGGCTGGGGAGAGATTACTGCATTAGTAATCCACAGGCTGGGCACAGAGGCTGTGTAATGTGCTGTTCTCAACTCCACTGAACAGTACTTTTGAATTAAAGAAAAGTGAAGGCTTAAAAAGGCTTCCAGGCTGAAGTGCCATTTCTATGTGCACAAACAGTTCTCATGCAGCGAGATGTATTTGTACCTTTTTATGCAAAATGCCGTGAAAAATTAACAAGGGCAGAGTATGTGCAGTCCCTGGGATCCCTTCCAGCATGTGTGCTTTATTATTTCCATCGGCCAAAACACATTGCCTTTCTGATCTAAGGCTTACTGATTTTACTTTGGGCTGTTAACTCTCAAGTCCCCTTGGACTTCAACATCGGGAAATTCTGGCCATTACATCACACAAATGGAACCCACTTATTTTTAAAACCTTGGGGCTGGATGCTGGGCTCCCCCACAGCGAATTTGTGATATTCTTCTAAAGTGAGAGGGCTGAGTCTGGTTTAAATTAATGTAAATGGAAGTAGGAGCTATTGCATAGGTTTTGATTTACAGAATGTGTGATTTCCCCATCACTTTTCTACTAATTCCTATTTTCCCAGACATATGACAAACTAATAACTAGAGTACAGAATAAACATGAAAAGATTACTTTGTCAGCTGATCTGTCGGACAGAGACACTCCCATTACAGTCAGCAAGAAAAAGTATTCTATTATGTAACTCATAAAAAGTACTCTAGATTGCAGAGAAAGGGAAAATATTTTGAAGTGGGATTGTTTGGGTTGTTCTTGGAAAAATGCTCTATACAATAAGTAAGCAATTTATAAAGTGTATTTTCCTTCTTGAACACTACATATCTGTCATATCATGAAAATTTTTGAAGCAAAATTAACTTGCATCCTGACCTTTCACTTTTAGTTTTTTCTCTTCTGCTTGAAGAGCACAGTCTCAGGAGACTACTCACAGCTTCAGGATCATTGTATGAATATACACAGTTCTTAAATTCCCTTGATATTACAAGCCTTTTCTCTAATTTTTTTTTTTTCATAAATAACTCATGGTCTCTCTAGACCTTTGCTTTGCAAATGAAAAAACCTATTAAAAATACACTAAAAAAATCTGCCATTTTAAATGTTCACTTGCTGAATAGTTAATAGAATAGGTAAGGAAAAAATAAGGTTTGTCAGATGAGAATTTTGATAACACTGATGAGAAAAAGTCAAATGAATAAAAAATACATGTTATTATAGCACTCTACTGAGTTAATTTTTAAATAGTATATTCACCAAGTATGTATTTAAAAATGGACTTTGTCTTGGATCTTTGTGTTGTTCGTACTGATCACGTCCTTCTTTACCCTAGGTCATCTCCTTGTCTTACTCTGAAAAACTCCTCCTCTGTGTTAGGAGGTTATTTTTCAAAATATCAGGAAGTGTCCTATACATGAAGAATAGCTTATGCTCAAATGCCTTATACATTTCCGGAAATTATTTGCTACCATACCATATTTGCTAACCTAGAAAACATACCCTTCCCTCTAGCTTAATATCTTCCCTCCACCCTGTTCTTTGTTTTACTTTCAAACACAAAGGTCATGCCAAAAGGATATTCTTAAATTGACAATAATTTGATTTTGTTGCAGGCAGAGGACATGGCCATTTTTTTTGCATACATCAATATATGGTACAAATACTACATATGGCACTCTGTGTTCCTTCTATAGTTTCTTCAAGGCAGCAGGACATAAATTCCATTTCCTGGCTTTTCTGACATTCTCTGTGTGTGATGCTGTCTGAGCAGTAATGCAGAGAAGCAAAAAAACCAGCTAACAGTCCTATAATTTGAATATGCAGATAGATAATGATATCACAGATCATATATTGTCCAGATATTTTGACACCTAAGAAGTCTACTGCCTCAATTTTTGAACATAAGCAGGTAATTTCTGAAAGGTAATTGGTATACAAGTGCGTGTTGTCCATATGATTTCATTAAGCTTGTCACAAGTAAATTGAGATAGAGAATACCTGTTTAGGCAAATACATTTCAATTTAAATCTTATTTGCTGATGCCTATGGGAATCATGAAAGTGAAGGGCTACAAAAGCCTAATGAAATGCAGGAAGTAAATGTGGCATCAAAGCAAAACCTTCTGGAACCTTCAAATTGGTTTCAGATGCATGTCCAGCGCTGCAAGTGTTTTATAACTCATTCTCAAGAGAGAATGTCAAGCTTTTGGACTCACAGATAATGACATGACAGCCTATAACCTCTTCTGAAATATTCTATCCTTTCATTAAAAGGAAACTCCTGAAGGTGGAGAAGAATACAGGAAAAAAGACAAATGGGAGGTGAAGAAAGATGTCATATGAAAGAGAATCAAATTTCTTTATTTGATTTTAGGAAGTGTCACATTCCATATTTCTGATTATTCTGCGTTCAAAGAGCTCAGTGCCATTTTAACCACTGGAAGCATTTTTCTTTTAATAACAAAATTAAAAGCAAAAGAAAGCCAAGAATATATACTGGGGTAGATGTCCCTTATTTTCTTGACTGCTCTCTTTTCTTTCTTCTGAACTTCTTTCTAGTCCACTAAAGTTCAACTACAGAATAAAGCTGGTGGTCAGTAAGTGTTGCTTGGTTATTTTCTTTCTTGAGCAAGTTGGGAGTTAATGACAGAGCTTTCTGTTCCCATCTGCTCTGCAACTGGAGTTTCATCTAAGAAGATGAAATAGAAGAGAGAAAAGCATCGTGCCAGTAATAGCTCAGATGGATATCAACTGAATATTTGTAGCCCATTGTGGCTTCTCTTTGTTTAATACACAAGTTTAGATCTCCATGTAGAACAGACCTCCCAAGAAGTGAGTGTTGCCTTTTCTAAATGTGCAATTCATCACGACTCTTTTGAGATATCTGCATCTCTGAAAGTGCAGGGAGATATGTCGATATCTTTGAGTACACTGGACAATAACATATGAGCAGTAGTTGTGAAAAAAAAAAAAAAAAAAAAAAAAAAAACATTAGGANGAGTGTTAAAAAAAAAAAAAAAAAAAAAAAAAAAAAGACATTAGGAAGGTTGTGGATGAAGCCTATATTTAACTGTGAGGATTCAGTCTTTTCAGGCTTCTTCTGTAGTCCAGAGGAAGACTTCTCCCAGGGACAATTCAGAGTGGGAACCCAACTCATTATTCTGTGAGCAGCCTCCTGGAGCAGCCCCAGGCAATCACAAAAGGCCAAGTCAGAGAGGAGTTGCATCCTGTGGCTGCTTTTTCTTGTGGGGACTCAGCTCATTCATGTCTGGGCAGGTCTCCATCCCTCTGCTGCACTGAAAGGGACTATCAAATAGCTGCACGTTATAATTTTCTCTGTCAGTAGAACTGTAATCTATTTATCACTTCTTTAAATATAACATAATTTGTTAATTTAAAACACAGTCTTTAAGAGGATTACATGTTAATTTTACTATATAATGCAGGAAATTTGAAAAATTAAATGTACTTTCAAACCTTCCTCTATGCCCTGTTTTAAATTATGACTAGGATTTAATTCTAATTCCTTTTCTAGGACCAATCCCCTCATGTTTTGAACTATCAGTATCCGCAAATCTTGTTGTATGAAGACTAAATTCAAACTAATACAGTTTTCTTTCCTTTTCCACAATACATGCAATTCTGAAATTTCCTTGATTAATTTTCAAACTGTTTGAGTTTGGGGTTTTTCCCCCACACTATTGTAATAAATCAGAAGGAAGGCTGCATTTAACTAGAGTACAGACTGCTGTAATGGCAAGGATGACAGTGACAAATTATGAGCTGCATTTTGGCCATGTGTCTTAACTTGCCTGTTGAACTGTGAGCCTGACAGCTGCCTGGGCGTGGAGAGGTGAGAACCCCTCAACTTAGTAATGGGGCACTTCAGATTTTATTAGTTCTGCAGTGTTACTGCTTGGTTATACCCATTTTTGGCTGACCGATCTAAAGAAATGACCTTTTCCCTCGGTCTGTGACTGTCTCATCTATTTGTTGGTAACTCCTGCTGTCAGCTGCTGTTTCCTCAGAGCCCTTCATGAAATCATTCCTATCAGAATGAGGACACTTCTATCAAATATGAGCTATTTGATCTGCCCACCTCAATTGGACAGAGACAAGTCAGAGGGTCCTCATGTGCACAGCATTTCAGCAGATCTGAGTGAGCAAAGAACTCCAGAGGAAAAGCAGTGGTGGCAATTTCTTCACCCAGAAAAGACAAAATGGGTTTCTTGTCTCATTCTGTGCTTGTATACAAGCAGGCCCATGCAGGTGCCCTCCACAGCCCTAGGAGAAGACTACACTTAGGAAAGAAGAATTTCAATTTCCAGGTTGATCATGTTCTTTATCTTCAGGGGATGCAAGGCAAAGGGCTGGAGCTTCAGTGTGCCTTTAGGTCTAAATCTGAAACTAAAAATGTCTTGAAAAGACAGAATTTGTCAGCTGTGTCCACTTGCAGCATCTTGGGCAGTAATAAGGCATGAATTGCATGTTTCTTGTAAGCTGGCTAGAACATCTAGCACCTCTAATAGTGCTATTATTTGCCTTGAGGTGTTTTTCTGGTGTTTTTAAAGTTTGCCTCTAAAGGAATAAGCCAAATAGCTGTCTTGCTCTGTAGAAATGTGGCTGACATTTCTCAGTTTCAAGCAAACTGGATTGACTTAGCCTCATTACTGGAGTCTCTTTAATTTATAGGGTGTGACTTGGAGCATAATGAGTCTTGTGGGTCATGTTATGTCACACAGGGAAGAATATTTAGAAGGTGCAATTAAAGACATTTGATTTTCTGGTTAGCCACAGTCCCCGACTAAAGAAAATCCAACCAACAATCTCCCCTAGTCTCTATTCCCAGAAAACCCTCTTCGAGACATAGTCTGGAATCATATCATGCTGAATTACTTTCATAATTTCAATTTGACAGAATAAACTTGCAAAGTGTTTCTATGGTTTTGGTATTCCTACAAAGGATGAACAAGCAAATGCACATTGAAAGAAGGATGTTTCTAAGCTGAGACTTGGTGTAAAATTATGCTTCATGCTTAGCATATCATTCTGCTTATCATTAAGTACAGTTTTGCCAAGCAAATTAAAAGAGAGAGGAAGTTAAGAACAACTGACGTTGAATCAATTAGTAAAAGTTTCATATTTTAAATGGCCATATCCATAAAAATTATTGCGGTACCGACAACCTGGAAAATGAATTGGTAACAGTGATAGGTACATTTATTATTAGCATAATCTAGTGAAAAAATGTGAAGAACCAGCTTCTTTTTATTCTATCAGTACTGAATGTTCTAGATAACACAATGAAGCAATGAAGTAAAGGCCAGGCATTCTGATAGTCACTACCTAGACATTTAGCCCTTGTGGGATGCTGAAATGCTGCTAAGCAATCAACAGAGAAGCTGTCTAATTCTGAGGGCTTTTTTCTTTTATTTGAAGGGCTTTTCATGTAAATATTCCCTTGTGAGGGAATTGTGGGGATAAAAATTAGAATGGCATAGACCCTTGTAGATACTGCCTATAACCAGGGCAAGATTTTGGATAGCTGTGTGTGAGCCACTGCTCAGCCTGTACCTGGCCCCTGCAGGCAGCTGAAGTGATTGATTGGTTCCTGAAAGGTCCTGTAAGGTCCAGGGTGCCTCTTGTTCAGCTTCTGGTTTTAAGCATTTGCATGTTTGCATGAGTGGACAGGCATGCAACATTGACTAAAGCCCCAGTAGGATCTGGAAACACAGGTGGGAGCTGCCATGCTCCGTGGGAAACCGAGTGGGTGAGAAACCAGGTTCTGGGCAGAACACACAGCAGAATTTGCAGTCTTCACTTTTAGTATCATTGCAGACTTTTATCAGATGCAAAATGCAAAAACAGCCCTGGGAGCAAGCTAAACTGGCAATTTACATGTAATGAGTGCCATAACAAGGTGGTTTAGACCCATGGCTGGCCTGGGCTGTCCATCTGTGCTTCATAAGCACCATGGGGCTGTCTCTATGATCAGCCATAACAGGAGGACAAAGAGTATCCCTACAGAGTTTGCCTCAGCTGGAGTAATCTAAGAAGAGACTTTGGGTCAGATTGTAAACTTATACCTAGATCTTGCACTCCTAAGAAAACATGCTAGCCAGAAGTGTGTGATACGAAGGGTAAAAGCCATAAGGCATATTGCCTTCTCTGCTGACATTTTGCAAGAAAACGAGTAAGACACAAAGGAATTTGCATTTTAGAGGGGTGAAGCTTCCAAAATTTCCACAAGCAATTAATAAAATGAATCCCTGAAAATGTACTGTGGAACACAGGGATTATGCCATAAATTTGACCATTTTGTTAATTAATTTTATTTTGTTTTTAAGGGAGGAGGTGTAAGTAGCTTTTATATTTCTCGGGTCAGTCTGTGATTGTGAGTAGACAAGAAACACTGTAATTTGTTTCTGTATCACAAGCAGGAATGTTTATATCTTTTATCTACTTTATTCACTTCCAAGGTTACATTTCCAACCTTAGACTTTCAGACTTTATTATCTACAAGGACGGGTGTAGCCACATAATGGGGCAGGGGAGTTTTATAGCTTGTGTACAGTACAGTCAGACCAAACAACCTAATTATGTATTTTTTACCAAAATAGAAAGTGATGAAAATTAGTCTGCAGTTGTTACAGTTCTGACAAAACTCACCCATGACTCATTCAAACCACACATGACTGTCCAAGCTGGTTGAAAACTCTGTGAGGTTTGAACTTCCCCATTCAACTCTACAAGGTTTTACTCAGCTGCCCTTGACCATGTGAATTTTGCTGTGAACTGTTCCATTCTTTAGGCTAATAAACAAAAAAACAAAAAGCAGAGGGCAGTAGATACAGGGGCAGGGGAGAAGCTGCAGCTCCTCACAGCCAAGCCAAGACCTCATGGTAACAAAAGTCAGACTCAAGCAAAGTAGTCCAAAGAATATATGCACCCATCAACCTTAAACAGCTGCCCTCTGGAATCTGATTCCCATGCTTCTAAAGTGGAAACTCCTACTTGTAAAAAAACAGTATTAAATGCAAGATCTGAGGTATGCTGCTCTGCCTTAGTAATTTCATATCATTCATTTAATTGCTAATGTTCACATTTTCCCGGATTTGTATTCACACAATTTTCTGATTTGTACTATCAGATACTCTGATCTTACCCAGCAGAAAGTTCAATATTGGTCCTTGATCCTGCCGTGACCTTCCAGTGCCAGATTGGCCAAACCACTTATTTTCTCTATGATTCAATTCGATGTATGAAAACTTCTTCTTATGAAAAATGAAGATAATATTAGTTCCATGATTTGCAAGCCATGTTGAGGCTAAATGAAAGAACAGTAGCACATACAGCAATAAAATAGGAAGGAAATTGCTTAGTTTAAGGATACTGGGAATAATAAAACTTTTTGATTAAGGAAGAACTTACAGCAAAAAATACATAATGCAATTTTACCTCTAAAAATGTATGAATTTCTTGCTTCAAACAAGACTTAATGGATTTCTGTAAGACAAAACATCACTAATCCCAATTAAATCTTCACAATTGCTACTGATCCTAGGCAAGCACTCTAAAATCTTATTTGTATAAAAACCATTTCTCTCAAAAGCCATTATTTTGTGAGAAACATCTCAAAGCTCTTTTATTTCTAGCAGAAAAATACATTACTAAAATCTCATTCTGAGTGAACTGCATCTAACATATTAGAAGAGTGGTAATGCCAGAGTGTGAAGTGACAAAAAGAAAAAGCCTCCAGTACATCTCAATTATAACCAGTCTGTCACTTTTGAACCTCTTACTTTGAATTGCTGGTAAGGAGGGTGTAAGTTTAATAAATAGACATCACACAAACATATACAATAAATGCTTAATGTACACGTATTCCAGAGATGTAGTGCTCAGGGGTTTTTAGTCAGATCATTCTAAAAGTTGATTTAAGTGACTATTAGTCAGTCACCACCTATTTTTAGGTAAGATCAAGAGGTATATTGTCCAGAATGATCACATTAGTGTGCTACCAGGAATACGGAAATGGAATACCAGATCATATCATAATTTCTTCTCATATTTTGTCTCTAGCACTGATGGATTTTATCTCAAAAATTAAAAACCAGTACAATAGTCTCCTTCCTCAAAAGTTTGTAAAATCTTCACTTGGTAACATTTGCTGTATCTCTTGTCCTCTCTCAAATACATAGCATGCATTTTTATATCTATATATGAAGCAAGAGCGCTTTGTTTCAACTGTCATTATTCTTTTAGTTTATATTCACGTCTAAATTTTTTTTAAGTCTTGCTAAATATCCAACACAGTTATGTGATGAAAACAAGTTTCCTATGAAGTATGCTAACCATACAACACATAATTTTTTTTTTTAATCTTTTGTATCAGCAATAGTGTGGCCAGCAGGACCAGGGCAGTGATTGTCCCCCTGTACTCAGCACTGGTGAGGCCACACCTTGAATCCTGTGTTCAGTTTTGGGCCCCTCACTACAAGAAGGACATTGAAGCATGTCCAGAGAAGGGCAGCAGAGCTGGGGAAGCATCTGGCAGTCTAAAGAAAACTCAATTTAATTTTGATTAAATTCAGGTATGCCTTACTATTCTCCTTTGTTTCTTTAACAGGCTTCCTTTCTATCAATTCTGTCTCATCACTTTTTCAGGCCATTTACTGTGTGGTATTGATAGTAGTTCAAAATCCAGATTCCAGCTAGCATCTCATAATCTGGTTTTTTTATCAAAGTAATTTGTTGTTTATTACTGTAGACACAGTTGTGTCACAGCAGGTATTGTCGTCTTACTCTTCTAAAACTTGTTGTATAAATGAATATCCATTTGCAATTATACTATCAGATCACTGAATTTTCTGGAAATTCAGACAAATATTCATATATCATGTCGTATTTACTCTTCAGATTGGTAGAATGGCTGGTTGGCTAAATTTAGAGTAACCTGGGACCCTGAGCTGAGACGAATGAGAGCAAATATTTGTCCTGTATCAAGGGATAAAAAATTAAGTCCAAAGAAGCTTCCTAATACCTAACTGTCTCCTGATAATGCCTAGATTTTACTCAGCCTGAAATCTAGGGAAGAAAGTTTTCCTGAATATGTACAGTTGTGGTTTCTTCTTTCTTTGCTTTTTTTCTTATGGTAATTTGCAGCAACTGAATTCAGTCACAACCTTCCCTGCCTGGCTTTTCTTTTAGTCCTAGTGTTCGAGCACCTGTGTTGGATATTTTTTTCAAGGAGGCCACTAACTGGTTTTTTTCCTGACTATCATGAGTAATGGGAGAATGGGCATCCTGGTGAGTTCACCCAGAGGGCCAGCTTGGGGCATGCAGGATCCAGTGTACTTTCCTGGCCCACAGGTGTGCACACCAAAGTATGGCACTGCTGTCAGACACCTTTGTTCAAACCCCCTCCCTGCTTGGGAAGTACCATAGTTTCTTCAGGACATTTATTTTCAGTTTGTAGCTCCCCCAACAGCAGTGCTATTATCTGCCTTTGCTGCCTGAGGGATGACTGAGGTGGAGGGGGGCATGAATCTCCCCTGCCTACAGCGACAAGAGTGAGTGCCTTTGGAAGCCACCTCTGGAGACCAGACCCTCATGGCTCAGCACCTCTCAGACAGCATTTCAGTTTCAACTCAGACTGTTGACATACCAATATGGATGCTTAAAACATGTCATTTTGCTCTCATTATCGTCAAGAGAAATTTAGAGCAGTATTCAGTTAGCTAAGTGTCCTTTGAAATGTCCTCTAGCTGCCATTCTTCAAGTGTGGGGATGTCTGCTATTAGTTCAGATTTCTTTTCTGAGAGCTAGACAGAAACTAATAAGAAATGTAACTCAGCCCTTGTTTTCTACCCCATGGGCTTCAGCCTCCCTTTCAGCATGATGGATGCTACATCTGCTGAGAGCAAGTCCTGATCCCACCCAGGCTGTGTCTGAGCCTCTGGCAGTGACACTCAAGTGACACTCAAGACAAGGTGTCCACATTTTCTCCTCAGACTTCTGGCTCTGCCACTCAAGAACCGATCTGGCAGTAAATAACTCTTTTCTAGGAGACAAGAAACAATATTACTGAAGCAGAGACCACAGCACTAGAACAGAGCACTAATCCTCTTAATAGCATGATTTACTTGCTTAGGTTCAGTTTGTTCTCTGTCTCTTGCTTGTTTGCCCACTGTCCTCTGTTTGGTGTGGCATGGCATGGCATGGCATGGCATGGCATTTTCTCACATGGTTCTCACATTCCTTTGATTTTTTTCCTTATGCATCTCTCTCTATATAAATCTTTTCAACAGTGTAATCATGCTTGGCACTCTTCAGGCAGTTTAGTTCTAGTTGTAACTCTGCACGCTTCAAGTAGCTTAGTCTGTATTTCAAGCACAGTTGTCTGAAAAGAGCAGAAACAAATTCCTTCCCTTTGCTCAGTATTGAAATTCACATCATTATATTTTATAGGTGGATAGTGTCCTTGGGATCAGAGCTCCACTGTATAAAACATGGCACAAATATAATCAGAAAGTATATAAGTCTCTATTCCATATAAGTCTCTACACCAAATTATTTAGAGATGAAATATGTAAGAACAGGAGTTCTACTCCTTTCATTTCACATATGGAGAGTGGATAAAAGAGTGGAAAATCCAGATACCTACAGAAATAAAGCTTGTGGGACTATCAAAAGTGAATCACAAGGAATTTGGGAATTTATCTGTTTTCTGAACATGACCTACTTCTCTGCCAAGAGAGTGATCTCATCATACCTGTTATATATCTCTTGCTCCACTTCCCTTGAGGTCAAGAAGTTGTTTTCTTTCCATCTCCGCCTGCAGAAACTGTCTATACTGCTATTCCAACCAGCTGTAAGTATTGACTGATAAAAAAACACACCCTCTGGAATGCTAACATTTCTCTTATTCAGACAACTTTTATTTTTCTTTGTCAATGTGAAAGAAGTAGATATCACTTGCAGGAACTAACAGCGCAGGAAAGCAATAGTATGACCATAGTAGTATTACAGCTCCTCTATCCAAAAATCTAAGTTTTGTTCAGAAATCCCAATGATAGAGTTGCTACTCTTTTGGAGCTATACCCAGAGCTGTGATATAATTTTCCTTAACTTGCTCACCAGTAAACCTAACTGGTTTCAGCCTTTGCAAAGGATAGCTAAGAGCCAGATAGCCTTTTGCCTGGAAAGCTACTGGAGAAAATTCCCAAACCTCAGATTATAAGCACTTGGAGAATAATACAGTAATAAAAGCAGATCAATGTGGATTTTTCAAGAGCAGTCACATCTCTATTCCATTTCTCAATAGGGTAACAAGGCCTAGTGGATAGGGTAGGAATAGAAGGTATGATAACGTACATCTTGACTTTAGTAAACTTATGGCACAGTCCCTACAACATTTTCATATGCAAATATGGAAAATATTGTTGAAGTGGTTTTCTCAAGGATTTGCTTTCAAAAAATGGAAAGTTTTGGAGAATTGTGAAGCCTTGCAAAAGTCCCTCTCCTTTAATAGTTAATATAAACTTTGAATATAGCAGTGATGAAATGGGTAGTCCCATGAAATCTGCAGATGACAATGCTGAGAAGTAGAACAGGCACTTCAATGGTCAGAAGTAGAACTGAGAATGAACTTTATAAATTTGAGCACTAGTCAATAGAATGAAATTTAGTAAGTCCAAACTAAAAGCTCCCCAGGTAGAAAAGAAAAATTAAAATCACAAATGCAAAATGAGGTAAAAAGCATAATTTACTGTTTAGCTAACAATACTGCAAGCAAGGCTCGGAGGTGGGAGGTTGCTTAAAATGAGTCAGGGTGTGAGGTGCTGTCACAAGAGACACAAGTCTCATTCTGAAATATCATTATATACAAGACTTACTGATAGCTAAATATTAACACACAAGTAATTATTAACATACTGCATAGATATTACACTCCTTGAAACAAATGCTAGAGACTTGATGACAACATCATGTTCCATTTTGAAAACTATCGTTAAAAATTTGTTGATAATCTGGAAGGAAACCTCAAGTGTTGAGCAAAAAAAAGTAGTCTAAAAAATTTGCAGTAAAAGCTGAGGAAAGTGTTCAGTCGAGGAAAGAGAAGAGTGATACAGGACAGTATAATCATGTTAAGAGATTTGAGACTGTTTGAACAGTAATCAACTGTTCTCAACTGGAGTGATCAAAAAGCAAGAGGAATTCAGACTAATTTATAATGAGATATTTAAATTAGATATTGTAAAAGCTTTTTTTAATGTCAAGATAATTGAACACTTTGTCTGATTTAATTTTTTTTAATATAATTATCTCTGAAGGTTATGGAATTCCTGGAACTGGAGATTTTGAAGAACAGGTCCAGTTAAAGATATGTCTGTCAGGAGTAGCTCAGAAACTGTGTTAGATCTTATTTCAGAGCTAGTAAAGGTTCTGAAAATCTAGGAAAGGTGAGATATCCTTCTAGCTTTTGTTTCAATGGAGGACCAAAGGGGTTATGCTGGATCCATGGGTGGTATCCATGGGTGGTGACCATCTTCTGCTTGCTCTCTCTCTCTCTCTCTCTCTCTCATCTCTTTTCTGTTTCTTTCTATCTCACTACCTCACATTCATTATTAAATAATTTCCAAATTATTGATTTCTGCATTTTGTCTCGTTTGCACCTTAATTCAGGCAGAATCATCTCTCTCTATTCTTAATACATATATGCAGCTGTCATTTCATCAGTCAACCAAAAATTTAAAAAAGAGAGAAATGTGCAGCACCCATTTGCCAGCCTCTATGATCCATGTCACTAATGTGGCTGGGTTTTATTTTGGATCAGTTTGCAGCCCTTCCAACTGCATATCCTGATTCCAAGTCCCTGATGCTTAGTCACCTGGACCTTTCAAGGACCACTGGTTCATTGATTTAAGCCAGCTCCCATATGTTCATGATGTTTCACTGGTCGCTCCCCTGAGTGGTTTGCTCAGTCACAGTCGTACAATTTATTCAGATATAACTGTAACTAGAAATAGAAGCCATAACACATATATTTTAATCCAGTGTCCTAGTGTAAACATTTATCACTCATTCTCTCTTTCTCTAGTGAAACGTGAACTCAGTAACATTTGAACTCATGTTGAACTTCTGAACTCTCAATTTTGAGGCAAAATTGAGACAGCTTGTACTTAGCTGACTATGGAGGAATGAGCAATACTTTGTCATTCAACCCTGACAATTTTTCTGTAGTTTAGAGCCATGTTTCTGAGTATTTTGAATAATAATGACTATGAGAGTATTTCCTGAAGCTACTCACTTAAGTAGTGGTCCAGCTATGACAGAAATGAAAACTCTATTCAAAGTCTCTCATTTTGAAAAAAATAAAATAAAGATCCTGAAGGGAAAAAACTGGCAGTGAATCAGGTATGGGAGAAGATTTACTGCTCTCAATTGTAAAAGATGCCCTTATTAAGCTGACACAGAATGAAAACTGAAGACATGCCCTTTGGGAATGGAGCATTAAAGAGAGCTAACTTTGAAAAGAAAAATCAGGGTACACTCTGCTGGTTTGAATAAATGTCTTTCTGATTATGTAGATTTTAACAAATATACTGTAGCATAGATGAAAGGTACTTATATGTTTGAAAGATCATTCTCAGATATTGGGATTTATAGGCTATTGAAATCTTTCATATTTCCTTAAAAATTCATCCTCTTAGATAAAGCTACTGTGCCTCTAAACTCTTACCTCAGAACCTCTTAGCCAATCTCTGAGATCAATGAATATGTGAACTTTTACTGATGTAACACGAGGAGTTATCCCCTAACCAATGTTACTGAATATTTTTATCCCATATTTCACTTTGGTCAATAAGTAACATTTCCAGTGCACTACAGGGCACTGCACTTCATCCCAGGATTAAGCTCCCCTAAAATGTAGTTCTGCTTCTCTCTTTTGATTTTTAACCACAGGGATAAGATACACAAACCTGCATATTGCAGAAATATTCTGCCATACCTTTTAGTTCTTCTCTGCCAGATGTCATTGGTGTTGTCTCATACCTTTCAGTTAATGAGTTGGTTGTTAAAAGTTTCAGAATTCCTACTTTAAAGAGGAATTATATTTATCTGGCTTGGCTAACACTAGCTGGGCTAGCTCAAAGTTGCTGTACATCCTATTGGATAGGGGACAAATCTATAATGATGTGTAATGTGGTGTGTGATTTATATTTCCCTGCATGTATGTACAGTTGCATAAATGATAGTTTATTCAACCTAAGAAAAATATAAAGGACTTATTGAGTAGGAAAGTTGACCAAATTATTTTGCTGTGCAAGTACATGTTAACAGATCTAGACAGCTCTTTTGTACTGTAAGAAATGAAATCAGAACAGAAAACTATCATTTGTTTTTAACAAGCAAGTAATCATCGCATAATTCAACACAATACTTAAACACTGGCTTAATTCAATTGAAAATTACCTACAGATTCAATATAAGAAGGCTATAAACATCCAGCAGAAGATTGCTTTTCACACAGGTGTTCATGTATAGATTAATGCCTTTTTTTAGACAAATAAATTTCAAAATTTGATGTGATTGGGTATGAAACTAATTGTGAAATGTATTGAGTGTGAATATAGAAATTTTAAAACTATAAAAAGACCATAATCACTGCAATAAAAATATAAAACAATAAGTATTAAATTTTATCTCTAACTGATGGCTAAGATTTTTCAAACTTCTTTCCAAGCTTCCCAGTGAGATAGCTAGATTCCAGCATCTGTCTGCTTTATTAACACTTCCAAATCTCTTCTCCAAATCAATAGGGGTAAAAACACTTAAAACAACACTGAAGTAAATAGCAAAAGTAGGGTACATCAGGAATTTCTGGATAAATGGTAGGACTGGTTATCCAGGCTGAGGGTACAAACTCAGGTAAGCAACATTAAAGACAAGAACTGTTGAGAGTGAACTGAAAGTTTTGTTCTGTTTAAATATTAGCATCTGCTCAATTTCACTAACAATAAGATACTATTATTCCAGTTGTGTTTTCTGCATGATGATTGGGAAGAAATTCCATTAGGGATAATAGTTATTGATAATCTCCAGATTCAAACTGTAACAACGGATTAACAAAAATGCTTCCAAATCTTGTATATCTGAGAACTCTGCTGTTGTTTATTGCCTATCAATTGCCTTGTTGTTGAAGCCTCTTCATTTGGTGTTTCAAGACGCCTTGCTTTAATAAAAACAGAAAAAAACCTCTGCAAAATGCCTTTACAGATATAGAGGGGGAAAAAAAAAACAAAAAAGAAGTTGTGGAGGCAATTCTGTAGAGCTGCAAATTGTCACCCTGTTTGCACATTGTCTTTTCACCTACCATCTGTGACATTACTCAAATACATGCTCTCCCTAACAAAGGCTGCATGTCTGGTGGAAGGTGTTCCTACCCACAGCAAGGGTATTGGGTTTGGGATTGGAGGATCTTTAAAGTCCCCTCCAATCCAAACCATTCTACAATTCTATGATCTCCTTGTGTGCTCACTGCTGTTCGTGCAATGTCTATACAACGAAATGTCATTTGATATCATCTGAAGGTACCAACAGTAGAAAGGATACCCACTGCAGCTATAATAAACATCTGAGTCAAGATTTGGGAGAATTTAACTTGACATTTGAGGTTACTATTGCATAGATATATAGCTGTAGGTCTTACTAAGCGTCTTTCCCCACAGACACCCTAAAAGGGAAACAGAGAAAGGAGATTGTTCTCTTGAGAGCCTAAGAGCTGTTACATTATCACCTTACTTTCCCAACTCATTTTAACATGCAGAGTTACATCAAACTAGAGACTTCTCTGAAGATGAGAATAGCTAACCACAATTACCTGCAGGCTAAAATCAAGAAAAAGCCATGGTGGCAGTGTGTCTGCTGAGAATGGATATCCCAAGCCTCCAAAGAGGATACTTTGGTTACAGCAGCACTACATGAAAGGGGTCTCACCATCGTGTCCTCCTTCACCTTTTTTCCAAAGAAATTGAATGTTTTTTAGAGAGCATGGTCATGCTCAGGCATACTTGCTGTGATCTAAGAACCCTGGTCACTGTGGTTCCTCTGGGCATGGAATGACACAAGCCCAGCTGTTTTCTGTATCCTGGTTGGGAGGCATTATCTCTGCTGGGAGGAAACTGTGGCCATACATGCCTGGCATCCATCAAGGGAGCTGCACTGCCCAGACAGAGGAGCCTGGGTCTTCATCATGGGTTTCAGCCCATCAAAGGAAAAGCTATAGTATTTTGGCATTGAGGCTAATGTCCTGCCTAGCATCTGGCTGTTGAGCTGCTGCCTTCAGCTGGTATCCTCAAATATTTCTAATCCAGGTTATTTAGCCTTTGCTCATTGTATTAAACTACAGAACACAAAACTGGTATTCTTGTTTTATTAACTAAAAACAAAACCCCCTCCCTGGCATACAACAGATGAAAAAAAAGGCCTGGCTTCAAAAAGCATTAATAATATTAAATGTCCAATGTGATTGACTTTAAATTGAACAGAAATCAGATGCAGAGAATTTTCATCAGTATTCAGTAACCATTTGATAAAATAATCACAGCATATTAGATTTCCTTATTCTGTATAACTGGAGTCATAACCTCAGCTAACTGGATTTTCAAGCCTGACTGTGGAAAAAAATGTGTGAAAATTGATTAGGTTAGAAAAACTGGCATGAAATAAATAATTGATTGAAATAAACTGAGTAAGAAAGGAAACAGCTTAGACACTTTCTCTGTTGGGTAGAAAAATGAGAAACATTTGATATAAGTTCATAAAAGAAATTATCTTTACAAACATATCAAATTATTATTTCTGAAGAGCACATGGACACATTACACTTAGGAAACTGTAAAATCCATCACAAAGGCAGTTGTTGTTTAAGGAAAATCAGAGATTCTTTCAAAATGTAATTAATAGTTGGCAAAAAGTACTTATTCCTTTGCAACTGTAAATAATTTAATAATATGCATTTAATATTTATCAATGATAATTAGTGATTATATTTATTTCTACCCAAATATAACGTTGGATTTTTTTGTCGAAGTGAAAAGACTAATTCAGTCTTAGAATTTTACCTAAGTAAAATTATTATCTCATTAAAACAGAAGAATCTGATTGACCAAATGGGGATTAGAGCAGATATGTAGGAACAGATATACAATGCTTTTGTGGAATCAAGTTGCTATTGATATCAGATTAAGGCTACATATAAAACTGGAGCTGTATAGGTCACTTTGGGTAAGTTAGCAAAAAGTCTAAGTTATGCTAACAACCCAGCAGAAGTGCTAAAAAAATCAAGCAGTCAAATTTTAAAAAGACATAAAAGCAGGTGACAACTCATTCAAGTCCTGTCAGCTTTGACTCATTTAATTGGAAAACCTCCCGGACACTAACAGAAAGTGCATCCATTCCTAACATAGGTGCTGCAGCAAAATGACACTTGGGAGCTGCCAAACAAGAAAATTGCTATTCCTGCCATTGAAATATGCATGAGACCTTGTGAATACAAAGGCTCTTGTCAACCAGCGGGAAACCAGTGCCACCACTTAACTAAACAGTTGATATTACAATCTTGTTTCACAAAGAAAATAATTATGAAGAATTACAGCCTTCAATATAAATTGCAATAATAAGGCAAACGGGCTGTTTGACTGGTATGAGTATAAAAGAATTAGTGTTTTCTAACAAAATTGTGTCTCAAAATCTGCAGTTTTTATCTGTTAGACCATAAGAATACATGGCCTGTGTATACTTGTTTTCCTAAATGTTTTTTTCAGATGTCATTTCTTTTTTTTTAATGTTGTGAAATAGATACATTTCTTTCAAAACTTTATTTGGAAGAGCAAAATATTAATTTTATTTTTGCTTTTACAGAAACATCCCAACAGTCTATTCAGATCATCAGCAGTAGGCATATGCTGCAGGTATAATTACTTATTTTCACAGGAATCCAAGATCTAGGAAGAATGAAGAGCAGGGAATTTCAGAGTGACTGCAACTGTTCCTAGGGCAGACAGACACAGAAGGTTGCTTGCTGGAAACCTTAGTGTCTGTCTTGTAGGAACAGCAAGAAAGGGTGGATTAATGCTTGCTGAAGGCAATGGGAGTTCTATCTTCATCTTCTTGAGAGCAGTTAAGGAATTACAATGATGTCCAGAAGATTCCTTCTTTGAAACCAATAAAATTTCCCAGTAAGGAGTTTCTCTAGTGAATTCATAACTATTGGCAAGAATTTTGTTAATACCATGATAAGGTATGCCATATGGACAGTATAATTTGCTATTACCTTATTACCTTGTCCTAATAACTGATCATTGAAACAGGTTAAAAAGTGGAAGAATTTAATATCAATGTACTATTTATATACTTTTAATTCACATTTGAATACTGTGATAAGGTTATAGCACAACTTCCTAATATTAACTTCCACAAAATATGGTTATCTCCCCAATGCACTTTAGTCATGATTTGCTATATACTTTTGTTTATGTCATAGATATAGCTGTCAAATCAAATTTTTCAAGCTGGATAAATGTTCTGAAAATTCAAATACAAAACCATTTCACTTCTTCACATTTGATTTATAGATGTTTGATTTGGGGGTTTTTTTTAATAAAAAACCAAAACCTCAAACATAGTGAGGATATAATTTGGCTAATAAGAAAACAGAGCTGTAATAGTTCTGATGTCCTTTGTTGGAAAGCTTGGTAAAGTTTAGGGGGAAACAGGTAAATGCTCTTCTGGAGCTATTCTGAGAATCATCTCAGTGAGAACAGCCCAAGGTGGATTTCTCCACCTGTCCCCAGTTCTTTAATTCCCACTAGGCTCCTTCAACTCTGACCCTTGGGTCAGATGAAAACTTGGCAAATTTCCCACCTTCTTATCCCCACCTAACCCACACCATGAACACCCGGGGATCTAGTGTGTTTGCAGCCTTCTTAAGTCTCTGAATCCTGAATGATCAGGATCCCCCTATGGACACTGATTTCCTTCTGCTGTGTGTCATACATGCCACTATTTATAAAGCAGGACCAGAAGAGGAGATCACTGCCATATAAAAACCAAATCACTGGAGTAAATGTGCAACCATACACCCACCACCACAGCCTTGAGTGGAATGGACACAGATCCAGGGTGATGGATGTCATTATGACTGGAGAAATGCTGAAGTGCATCCCCAGTTCTCAACAGGCTCATGTCAGGGGAAATCAGTTCATGAATTTCTGTGCATAGGGAGCAGCCATACCCTAATGATGGATAGGACAGGAGAAAGTCTCCAGGATCCACCACTGCAGAGAAACACAGAATTCCTTCTGTAAATGCCAGTTTCCAGATACTGGAATTACTCTCAGAAGTCCCAGCACAGACATAGCCTGCTTGTACTGAGGTGTGAGAGCTGGTGCCAGTGCTATCTGTGTGTGTAATGCTTCTCTGAAAAAGCAAGAAGCCCTGCAGCATCCCTGCACAGCTATAGTTCAGATATTCCTACTGATGCAGGCATTCACCCCCCCATTGGATGATGAACATGGTCAGAAGGGTTTCTTGGAAGTCGTTCCAGAGTGCTGCCCCAGTTTTCCTATTGTATCAACTGCTGCACTCTCATGGCTCCCAATTTCCTCAGGAATATTCTTGAGGGAAGTCACAAGACAATCCTGAGAAACTTAAACCTTCTAAGTGCTGTGTCAGGCCCTTTATAGTGTGATTACAACTTCTTTGTCTTGTTCATAGTTGTATTTTATACAAAAAGAGTTGCTAGGAAGATTGGAGGTGTTTAACTCATCTTTGCACCAACAAACAGCCATTTGGAAATTTTGAGAGACTATCTTAGACACAGAAAAATTTGCAGTAAAGGCCTAATATTGACACTTAGGTGGGCAGGTTTGCTGTAAAATTGGAGAATTCCATTTCATGTGAAAGTCTGACACCACCTCTGTGACTACAGAGAAAAAGTACCAGGTATATTGGGCAAGGTATACAGAGAAAAAAGTTTTATTTGATGGTGTAGAGGCTTGAACAATTTCTACAAGAGGAAGAATAAGGATCCCTGACTCTTAAGAAGTCTTTCTGTATTTTATTTGCATGACTTTTAACGCCAAATGCAGATATATTTTTGACAGCAAAGACAAGAATCAAGCCTCAGCCCAGTGGTCCAGCCAGTAGATATGACAGGTATTGTGTCACATTCCCAACCAGCAAAATCATATTTGAATCACATTGCTGAAGTGATAAAACATGCGTATCTGTATGCTTCAATCAGAAAATGGAGTTGAGTTTCCTTCCTAGAGGAGAGATCTACAAGCCAGCCTGTTTCATAAAATTTATGCCTCTTTCTCATGCCAGATTTTAAAAGAAAATAGTATAGAAGCTGGTAGAGAGTTTAATTTTTGTGGAGTGGTAGGCAGCCTTTGAAAACCTGTCACAAGCTGTAGGAGAACTGGTGATGTCAGAAATTTATTCAATAGTCACAACTCAGAGATTAGGACAAGGTTTCTGTGTGGCATGGATGACTAGAAGGCAAAGTGGGGAAAAGAAGCTGATAAAAGTAAAGATAGAGAAGGGTCATAGAGTTATGGATAAGTACAATGGAGGAAAGAAACTAAAGGTCTGAAAACAGCCATGCAGGAAATCGACTTTCAGGGTGTGAAACCCAAGCCAATAGACTTAGATTATATGAACACAGAGATGAGGCTGAGAAGGGGATATGCAGAAGGCAGGACTGAGGTGTATCTGTGCAGAAATGATCACACAGGTGTAACAAAGGCAGATACACAGACACACACTGTGCACACTCCTCTCCAGAGTTGGGAGTGGAGCTCAAGGCTCCTGGCATTGGCCACTCCTCCAGTGCTATCTGGTTTCTCAGTGGGAAACTCTACCATTCTATATGCTGCTTATCCCCATAAAAATGATCCCCTGCTACTGCCATCAGCTGCTCCCTGAACTGGAGTGGTGGAGCTCTCTGCAATGATTCCTAAAGCTTTATCCTGCAGGATGCTGGCTCTCTGAATAACATTACTCTGGGCTTTGGGAGTAAAACACATGCAGCACTCATGCTGGTGTTGGTTTTGTATTGAATACTCAGCTATGGAATTTTCTTTTTCTTTTTCAGTTTTTTTTTTTTTTGGGTTTTTTTTTTTTTGGTGTGCAATAAATATCATATGGATGTAACTACTATCTGTGGAGTTAATAATTGCCTTGCATATCCAAGAAAGTCAATTTACTGGAGAAAAGGTCAGAAAACAGACTGTAGTATTACTCCTTCTGCCTTCTGACTTCAAACAGAAAACACTAAGTTTTATGTAGATCTCATTAAGCTTCTAAATGCAAATCTACATGTTTAAAAAAGATTAATTTTCACAGGCAAGGCTCTGAACTTTTTAATTAACCTGTGCACAAACACACACATAGAGAAGAGGATGGCAATATTTGCCAAAATCAATGTGATAACAGTCCAATCTATATTTCTATTATAAAGCTGCTTCCCTGCTCCAGACACAAATAAACCTCTGCTGACCAATTTTTCCATCTAAATTCTACATGAGGAAAAATATTTTTTTTTCCCTAACAATAAATAAGAACAGTTTTAACAGGGTTCCAACAAATCAACTCGCAAATGAAGACAATCCTTATTGACTTGTACTGATTGCTCTCATTCTGAAAATAAGCAATAATAATTTGAAAAAACACCAAACCAAACCAACCAACCAAACAAAAAAAAAGGCAACCAAAAAAGAAACCACAAAAAACCCCAAGATAAAGCCATACTTTAGTAACTTGACAGGGCAAAAGCTGTGTGGAGACAGTTCTTTGGGACTTAAGGACATCCAGTATTTCATAGAGCTACCAGACTTAACAAGTCAGATGGCTCCTATTTTGACATGGGGAAATTTCTTTATCTCTCCACAGGGATACTGTTTCATTTTCTTTGCTTCACAAGATAGATCACTTCTATTTTGACATGGGGATACTGCTTTACTCCTACCTCCTGCCCAGCTCCCGCTTTGCTATGCCTTGCACTTCCCAGGCTCTCAATGCTCAGAGCCACCAGCCAAGCTGTCAGGCTGCCCATGCACTTTTAAATGCTGCAGGGAGCCACCTGGCCAGGAGCAAAATGCCAAGGAGAGGGAAAGACAAAGCAGCAGCCTAAGTGAGGAAAGTGATGGAGCCAGCTTATTGAAAGGGGTCGTCTTCTCACAGTCCTCAACCAAAACCCCAAAACTTCAGTCACACATAAAATAATTTTCTTTGACAGCTCAAACCCTGGCAGCCAAAGCACACATGACATGTTCTCCATGGCCATTGTGATGATATTGCACTGTTCCTCTTCTGCCAGGTAGGATACAATCACAGAATCATTTAAGTTGGAAAATGCCTCCAAGACCATCAAGTGTGTCCTCTGGCTGATCTCCACACTGTCAAGCAGACCATAGCACTAAGTGCCATGTCCAGTCCTTTCTTGAAAATATCCAGGGAGGCTAAAGCAAACAAGAACAGATGACATAGCTAGAGCATGAAGCTTTGGATAGATAAGACAGAAAGGTAGAAGAGAAATTTAGATGGAAATGTAACACATTCCCCCTCTCCCTCAAACCTCAGGGATGTTGCCAGGGGGAATAGGACGTGACCAGTCCAGTGGCAGCAGGCTGGCCTCACCTGAGCCCAGCCGTGGCCTTGCCAATAGGCACTGTTAGACATACACAGCTCTGTGCCTCCTGACACATCCCCCATGGATGGCATTGGCCTCCCCTCTCAGCCAGACATGGAGAAGGCTTTACCAACTCTCCCCTGCCCCTGGACAGCACATGCCATTGGAAATGGGAGTGAAAAAAGAGTAAAAAAATGGGGTCAAGAGAGGAAGACTACAAAACCCAAGCTATTTTCCCATCCATAGAAAATATACATTTTCCTAATCACTTCCAGGAATCTTCTGAGCCTCAGCTTGACCTTGTTCTCTGAGCTATTAGCCAGCAGCCAAACAGCTTTGCTGCTCCAGTCAGCTTCAGAGGCACTTAAGGAGGGAAACCTAGTCACTCTAAGAGCAGAAATTCGGCTGCAGATTGGAAATGCCATTATTAGCCTTAGGGGCCTAAAGAGCTGTGGGGAGATGATCCTCAATTGTAGTTATTTCCTCATAATAACAAATACTGCTGCAGATTCACCCAGTGGTCACATGGAATGGATGTTACTGCAATGAACACACTCAGAAGCTCCAAGGGAGGTGTTGATTTGCAGTGGCTTTATAGAGACATTTCTAATAACTAGAGCCCAGTTTTCAAAATCAGAGGAAATAAAATATCCACTCATATGGTTGTTCATGGAGATAAAATTCTTCAGTTCAAGATCTATGTCATGAAAATCATAATATGCACTTACCTTGCTGTAATGGCATACCATTAGTTTTTGTGATAAATTAGGGTAAAGACCTGCTATCTATGGAATTTAAGTTATATTATTATGATGACGTTAACTTTGATAACAAAGTAGATATAAAATTAAATAGCAGCATTTGCAATGGAAAACAAATCAGGTTTAATTACACTTCAATTCCTTAGTGTCAGAACAGCAAAGTAATAAGGCATTTACACTTTAGCCAAGGGAATTCACATTTCATCATAAAACAGCAACTTCATCTCTTCTTATCTCTTGGTTCTTCAGAATATGAATCCCATTGCTAGTGAACTCAAATCTATCTTTGGAACTTCAATACATATTTTACGTAAATAAACTATGTGACAGTGAAGAAATTACTGTAGAATACAGGCTCTATTTCTTCCTGGAAATGTAGTGTGACATGGAAATGGCAAAAACACTTCAAAACAAATTCCAAGTGGTTTAGAAAATCATACCAAGTGAGTTCATTTTTGCATCTCAACTGAATATTAATGAATTTAAGTGTCCACTCTGATTCCTCTATGATTGTTCCATCACTATATACTCTTCATCAAGACATAGCTGTAAAATCAACTATGTATTTATAATTCATCAGACCACTGAGTGAACTAGATTTCCCCATCCAAAGAAATGCAGAGTGCCTTCACTTCATTGCCTCAGTGGGAGTTGTGGGAATTCAGTTCATCGCTGTATTGTGTTCTTAATGCCATCTACTTGAGCTTGTGCTGTTGTTTACTTTACAAGAATAAGATAAGCTTCTAAATTCTTGTTCAAACACAGGAGAATGATAGTTTTTGCTAATATCCCTACTAATAAGAGTGCTGAAATAGCATAACTAGCATAACCTAATATGAAGTCAGACAGTCACACTTTCATAAATCATTCATGTAGTAAGCAGCTGGTGGTGCAACAGTAGTAGTACCCTCACTGCTACCCAGCTGATAAAAACATTTTGCCTTCTATGCTGAATTTCACTCCAACTCTCATATAGTCAGATATCTACTTACAATGAAAAAGTCAAAGAGAAATAGAACAGCCCTGGAACATACAGTTAAAAAGTCAGTAATTAATTAATTGTTATTCCCTAATATATTTTATGGGAATACAAACCCTGAGTTGAGGCATTTGGTCTAAACCCACTTTACAGGGTGAGACAGGGTGGGGGTGGAATGACCCACGAGAAGTTCTTACCATTCATGCTGTTCATGCAAGCACAGTGACTCTCAGGTGCCAGGTGCTCACTGCCCGCTCTGCAGCCCCTGGGGAATCTGCACCATCGAGAATTTATGAGCATCACAGAGCCAACACGTCTGCACTTTTGGGCTGAACAGAAGACCCAGTGAACTCCAGCACCAGCAGCAAGAATTTAAAGACAAATTTCTGATGTCCCATGCTGCTATGGAGTATGAAGTACATGTTCAACATCTGTGCAGAAGGTGGGATTAGGAGCAATGGTCCTCACCTCTCCTTTCTGTGCTTTCTTCCTGATGGCAGAGCCTTGGCAAAACTGCATGTTTGCAAAGACAAAGGAAAGGGGATTATCCAGGGAATACAACAGCCAGAAAAATAAATGTATAAGGGTGTGTAAGTACCAGAAATACATAAATAGCAAATTATTTGTTAAATGAAACAAGATAGCAGCAAATTTTTGTCCTTTTATTTTGTTGTACATCTCCAGAAAACCCTAGCAAGACACTGTGAAAATTCATTCTTCCTTCCTTGTTTGAAGTGGTTCTTAATTTCATTTAAACATAGATTTTTGTCTGGAACAATATGCTATTCTCAGGATATGAGAGCTCCAGATACAAGGACTGACCAGAACTCGTATAAGGAAACTTCTGGGAGTTACTGAAGCAAATATTGCTGATTCAGATGTCTTTTACACTTCCCCAGGGACTTGACCCTTTTATGAAAATTAAAAGGTTTTTGTCTGTGTGAAAAACACTGACATGCAGAAAGGCAGTGAATAGATGACCCAAAGCTGTAGCCACCATCCCTTCTAATTGTGGCTGTGTATCAAATGCAAGGAAAATGCACACAATCTGATCATGCTGTGGGCAATGAAAAGTCACTGTAAGCCAGCAGGCAACAATAACAACTGCCCCTTTCCTCCTTCCCAGGCTATGCTTGCTTTCTTCCTGTGGTCTTGCTTTTAGAAGCTGCTGATCAAGAATGCCCCCAAAATATCATGACCCAAGTGGAGAAGGGGAGGACAGGGAGGGAAAAGAACAGATGATATTTATGATTAAGAATCTCAATCACTCTAGCATAAACGATGAACTTAAGTTCATTGGCAATAGAAATAGTTGACTTAACAGATGGTAGGCAGCTCCTATCAGAGGAAACCATTTTGAGCATGAGCTTAATTGAATGGTTCAGATCTGTATAAATTAACATGTTTTAAATCTGGGCATATATTCAGCTTGACTTTCAGAATAATCTTTTAGTGGTTTTAAGATCCTCTAAGTAAAAAAACTATTGTCAGAAATAAATTCCAAGTTTTCAGATGCTTATAGGTAAGAAAAAATGAATGTCCTATTACTTATCTTCAGAAAGCAAATGTTTGGTAATGCAAGCTGTACTCTGCTCCTATTGCTCATGATCTTGAGTGTTTCTTATGGAAATTCTCTTCAGTAACTCTTAGGGGTAAACATCTGGTGGTAAAAACAATTTTATTAGATAAATAATTTGAATTTACATTAATTGCCCTGCTTGACGATCTTGCAGTAAAAAGTAATACTTTAAAAAAATTAACAACAGAGTTTCTCTACAGTAACCCTTTTCTTTAAATTTTCACAGTACCATGGATTGCTCTGTGTGTGACAGGACATCAGTTCAATAAAAGAAATTGTTATGAACACCCAAATAATTCTTAATACCAGCATATGCCTCAGTACTGTTGCTCATGGGAGCTGTAAACAAGTGCTGCATATTAGTTGACATTTGCAACAGAAGTGTGAGCAGTGAGTTTCCATATATTTTGGTGCAAAAGCTGGGCTATTCCTTTGAGATAAAGTGAACTGAATTCAGTACAGGTAGAAGAGCAGGAATGAGATTTATTACCTAGAAAAATATGAACGAGAGAACAGTGCAAATCTACTTAATTCATCAAGTTTATAAGAAGATTAGAGGGTAGGGTTGGTACAATGGTGAGGCCTGTTCTCCACTGCTTGACATTCTGTACAAACAATCCCAAGGCTGAAAAATTCCATGGAAATAAATACACAGTGCAAAAGTAGAGTGGTCTCATTTCAGCACATCATACCCCCTAAACCAGGACACAGATCAAGTAAATTTGAAAAATACATTTTTATTAAGTTTGTGCCCTGTCCTGGTCTCTGCATATCTGTGAACCTTTTAATGGAGTACATTTCCAACTGCTCTGATGTCTATTTCTGCTGCTAAAACCTCACAAATACTAATTTTTCTATTATTTTTGCCAAGGTCAAAATGGTTTGAGCTAGGTATGACAGATCAGGAAAAGTGGCCTTCTGTCTGTATTTTGGCATCAAAGAACCTTTTTGTTTACAAAAATACTCTCTTTTTTCAAGGTAACTCATATTAACTGCCAGTGATGTTCCAAACTCCCTGCTGGCTTTAGGCATTCCAGTTCCATCAGCTTCAAGGCACTTGTGGGCCCATCAGTCATGCATTTCTGAAGAAGCTATTGTGAGTTAGCGACAGTATTGATCTACAGCAAATGCTTTACTCTGTAGTAGCTGCCTCTGTAGCTTGTTCAGCTCTGTAGCCACCTTATTTCAACAGCAATCTGGTTGCTTTGAAATGTAACTTTACATATGTAAAATCAAATTGTAAGCAAATTTGTCAAACAAATTGCAAATTCATGTAAAGACTCCAGGCCCTTCACAAAGAACTAAATACTTATTTCTTGTGGATCTCCACTAAAATTGAATCAGATGCTGTACCCAGTTGTAGGAGGGATCCACACTGGCCAGTGTGAATAGCATGACAGCAAAGTAGGTGGTTGTGGCCTGACCCTGTATGAGGCAGGTATGAAATTACCTTTCCTTTTCTTTAGAGCATGAACAATAAAAGACATCTAAAGACTACAGTGGTTCAAAAGCCAGATTTATCAGAGCGAAAAAAAACCCAAACAAGGTAAGATAGATGTTGCTCCCTACCATGCCCTTCCAAGAAGCATCTTCCAATCTGGTTTTCTAGTCTAGTGATTTTCAGCAACTATCTGGGCTACCCTAAGTCCCTAGGAAAGGGCCACTGTAACTCCTCAGGAAAGCCAGAGGCATTGCTTTGGGCCTGTATTCTGCTCTGCAAAACAGTCCTTTATTCCTCTTGGGAGCCCATGTGTTGTGCCCCTGCAGCCATCCCTTGCTGAGAGTATCTCAAGCTCCTCTGCTGCCCCACACAGCACTCTGGGAGCTGCTCCTAGCCAAGCACATCCATCTGCTCATGGGAAAAGTGAGACCAGTCTCCTCTTCCTTGGGGTACCAGCTACTGGACCCTCTGTCCTGTACTCAGGACAGTATAGGGAGTCCTCCTACCTCCTCATTGCCTAGTTTCATCTCCTAGCAAGACATAATAGATGGAATATTTACAGTAAACTGTGCCCAAAACAGTTCTGCCATCTGTCACAGTTGTGAATAATGAGTTCTTCGCACTTCCACAGAGTTATGCATTCAACAATCTCCCCATAATTGCAGATAATAAATGTGGACACCTGGCATTCCACTGATGGCTGTATTAGTCCCAGTTAACAGATGGGTAAAAACAGGGTGTGAAGCTATTAAAGGTAGATTTTTAACTCACCTAATGACAGCTATCTAAATATAAGGCATCTTGTCTATTCTACTTAGATAGGTTCTGTCTTTAGCCTATAGAAAGAGACAGGCACCTCCAGAGGGTTTTATTTATCACACATATTCTGTGCTCCTACCTTTGGATTTAACTGTCCTCTGGAAATTCCTGTCTGTATTCATTGACTGCACAAGGAGACTTGATAACCAAACCTGCAATGAAGCAGGTCATTTTTAGATGTCTAAAATTAGGAGAGAGGATTTAATACAAGAGTTACCATTAGCGATTTAAGTAGTGAGCTGAACCAACTCCACTGTTTGAGCCTCAAAAGGCAAGCAGAATAGCCACACCACCTTACCTGAAGGGAACATGGGAAGAGGCAGATCCCAGCCACCAATACCCTGAGAAACACTCAGGGGTGAAATGACATGTACTGGGAGGAGTTCACACCTTTGGTATAGCTGCTGACAGCTGGTTATAAAATCTAGTCTTTGTAAATTGTCATCTTCCTGGTGGGGAGTGGGAATAAAACTGAATGGAGCAAATGAAAGAAACAAAGTTCACAGGAATCATAGAGGACTAATAGAAACACACCAATGAACCTTGAAAGTCACTGAAAGCCTTTTATCTTGATATCAGATTGATCAGAGCAGGTGAGCTGTTCAGGTTAGTCCTTACACCTGCCTACTTGGAGAGAGGCATGATCTAGCTGAGCTAATGCCAGACTAAAACTTGGAAGATTTGGTTTCCAGCTCTGCCAGTGACCTGAAACACAATTGCCACAGACAGATCCTTTTCCCTTTCCATGCTTCACTTTCCTGCTTTATTGAGTGAGGGTAGTTATTCTGTAAGATTTCTTTATAAAATATTTCTGGCTGACTAAATGGGAAATCTCACTTCCAGAGCTAAAGGTTCTTAATTACATCTCTAATGCCATCTTTTGAACTCATTTTACGAAAAAAATAAAAAATCAATTTTACATTTTTTAGAAAGGATAGAAACCTATAAATAGAGAAAATTAATTACTAAATATGTACATCTATATAAATACAGGGAAACATCATTACATATTGAAGTGGAGTTCAGGCTCTGTTCAGGTGAATTAAACAGCAAATTCCCAATATAAATATATTTATATATTTATATATCTAGTGTTATAAATATATTTAGTGTTAAAATTGAGCCAACTGTGAGTTGTGTGGTTTGCTTTCAGGGGCGAAAAATGCCAAGGATAGCGAGAGTTTGCCTTTTGATTTTAGTAGAATTAGAGGAATTTGATGGATAGGTAGCAATAAACTTACTGCATTTGGCCATGGCTTCTCCCACATTCTCCCTCCCAACAATCTGCAAATGTCCCTTGGCTGCTCTGTGTGCAGATTTATCAGAGATTGAATGATGGGAGCAAACCATTGAGGTGGTTCTATTCATGTAGTGGGTGTGCTGGTGTGTTTAGGCAGTTGCTATGGCTCCTAATTTGTTCACCAAGTACATATTTCTCATCCTTCCAAGGAGCCTGTTTCAATAGGAACTCGCTAACAACAGCTTTGCTCAGTCACTATAGTGCCTATCCAGGAACATGCGACTCCTTGGAGCAAAATCCTTTCCCTACTGAGATCAGTGGAAGGTATGCCATCAAGGGAAAAATCTTTACTCTTTGTCTTCAAGACCCATTTCTTCTAGTTTATATTTGCCCACAGTATTTTCAGACCCCTTCGCACAACTGATACAAGGGAACGCCTGAAACACTTATTTTTGTGGAATCCTATGATAAGTCTTGAAATTGTACTGTGGTATGATTTATGGCCTTTAAGCTGAAGGACAGTAAGTGTAGATGAGATATTAGGAAGAAGTTCTTTTCTCTCTATGTGGCAAGGCACTGGCACAGGTTGCCCGGAGAAGTTGTGGATGCCTATTCCTGCAGGTGTTCAAGGCCAGGCTGGATGGGGCTCTGAGCAATCTGGTCTAGTGGTAGCTTCCTTGCCCGTGGCAGCAGGGCTGGAACTAGATGATCTTTGAAGACCCTTCCAACCCAAACCATTCTGTGATTCTGATTCTATCAGTTGCCATAAGGCAGAACAAAACACATACGAGTGCCTGATTTGCATCACCCAATTTTCAGATTACTCTCTATTAGATTCTGTTGCTGATTTTACCTTGTCTATGGTGCCCTAGATTAACAATGAAATAAATACAATGTCTATATGGTTAATTATATACAAAGTTATAAACCCTATGGAAAGCATCAGGAAGTTAAAAGTGTGTTTTCAAGTATATGGGTTGCAAAAAATGGGAAGCCACGTCTTCCCTCAAGAGTTTGTTCAGAAACCACCAGACCTTTCTTAATCAGGAATACCACTAGGTAAGGCATATATAAGAGACTGAAAAATTGTTATCAATGTAGTTTGTTGAAAATAAACAGTAGAAATGTACAGCTTCTTACACACCAAATGAAAAGTCATTATTGGCAGCATCTCTTCTTGGGTCCCAGATGTGCACCCATATCTATGTGTTTGTGTAGGATATGTAGCCAATAATATAGAGAATACTCATCAGCTCATGGCAGATAAAACTCAAATTTTTTAGGTACTTTTAGCAATTTTCTTCATTCTATTTCTCTTGATGCTAATCATCGTGGTGATGATAATCTTCCAGGTTAAAGTAACATTTAAAAGGAACTGTTTGGATTAAGAGTCAATGAAAGTATTTGGTTGACTCAGTGAAGATGTCTACCTTATGGTGAAACCACTTGGTAACTAAGCTGCACTAGGAGTTCAGACACACAGCTCATATCTTTTGCAATAGGAAATAGCCTAGTGCATCCAAGATTCACAAAGGGCTGGAGGCTATTGCAGAGAACTGTGCCCACTGGAACTGCAGATGGAGACCAACTGCTGCATCTGAGAGCACCCCAAATTGCCACAGAACTCTGCTAATGGTCACTGAACCAGACCCAAAGTTCAATAGTCTGGAGCTGAATCCTATCCTTAGTGGGTGGCAATTTTATGGGACAATATCACATAATCACAACTTGACCTCCTTGTAAGAGCCAAGCTGTCTCCTGAGAGTGTCAAAAAGATTGCCACATTTTCTTTATAAATGAATCAAAACCGCAAACTGCTCAGACAATCACTGGAGTTTTAAAAAGTTCTGAAAATCTTCCAAGAACTCACCAGGTGATGGAGAAAGGTGGATGAAATTTCTCTAAGAAACATACTTTTAGCTAACTTAATCCAAAAATGTTGAAATTGCCCTCATGCTTCAAAAAATGTTTAAGCAAAGATTCTTATGGCAATGTATATAGTTTTTATCCATCGTTGAGATGGAGTGGGTTGTTGTCTTGTTAGTTTGAGTGAAGCATTTGTGGTACTAAGCCTTATAAAAATTGTTTTAATAAAGAATTTTTGCATTAACTTTAGGCAAATAAGAATATCATGATAGAGTATATGATTAAGTTTCAATTACTGTTAGTATATTTGGATTCTTTAAAATACATGGTGAAATTGCCTCTGAAGCGATAGAATTCAGAATGTTGAGAGCCTGACTGTGGTAAGGAATACATTATCCTCTGAGGTATTAAATGAAAACAAAAATTTGGTCTGAAATATAATTCATTTGATCAGAGTTGCCATCAGGACAATTATTGTCTGTTGACTGCCATGCAGAAGTCCCAGGAAAACACCATGGGATCCCCTCCAGTGCTGACTTCTCTCAATACCTCTGCACCTGGAAGAGTGCTCTGGATGTGGTGGGGAAATGAATGTAAGGAAAAAATTGTGCAAGATGGTTGACTTTGAATGGGATTTTTAGAGATATAGGAAGCTTGAGGGTTTAGTCAACTACCCCTGCTTTCCAAGGGTTGGGCCACACAAACCACTTTAGCTCTCTAGATCATCTAGAGGTTTGTAGAGAGATACTGTCCATGAAAACTGGCTCTGGATACCACATGGGGATCGCCAATAACCCTAGAGAGATCACAAAGAAGCCTTCTTACTCTCTCAGTAACTTTGGTTTCTGTTCCAGGCTAAAAGTATTTTTACCTTTCCACATAGCTGCCCAAGTGGACTGTACTCCTGTCTTTTTAAGGCTGCCTGATAGCTTTGCTGATGGTATTTTTTAGGATAGACTAAAAGCATTAAAGCAGTGCTCCACGAAGGGGTAACCTGGGTTTACAGTCTCCTTCAGATGACGGGGGCTCAGACCCATATTCCAGAGGTTGTCCTATAGAGCACATCACAGACCCTTCCTGTGGGGTGCAGTGGGACAGAAAGAAGATAAGAGTATTTGCCTGGCAGGCCTCAGCTTGGCATGCAAGATACACATGTTTAAAAGAAGAACAGTGAGGAAAGAGCATAACTGCAAGATTTCTGTTCAAATAACAGGCCCTGTGTTTGTGCTCCCTCACCCCTGGATGATTGCTCCAGCTGAAAGCCTGTTGTGCATAACTTGTGCAGTGATAGCAGCTTCTCTGAGACTCCACGTTAGCATGGACAGAGCGTAACTCCAGTGCCTGGGAAGCTTTCAGGTTAGCCGCAAGGTGCCTATTGATTTTGAGCTGACAGGCATTGCACAGTACTGCACTGCTGTCAAGGCAGAGATGCGTAAATTGCATTTAAATGCAGTGGTAGACAGGGCTCTAAAGATGTGCACCTTATTCTTTATCATCAAAACTCGCTGTCACAGAAATCTTTTAGCACCAGCATTTAATTTAATAGGAAAAAAAAAAAGTAATTGCAAAAGAGATCTTTCTAGATCTTGTGCAGGTAAGCCGGCAGAAACAAAGAGACTCCTGCAGTTTACTGCTTGGCAGGAAGAGAGCACACTGCAAACATTGTTTGCAAATATCGAACAAAATGAACTACAAAGGAGCATATCAATGAAGTCAAAGCAGCATCACTGAACACTGTATTAATTAATCACTCCCAGTATTAATGACCCTTATTGAAAAAAAAAAGTCAAGTTTTTAGAGAGTTCTCCAAGGAAACATCACAGTGAACACCACAGAGCCACAGGGGCACTAAATACATTAGATAAGGTGATACACATACTGTCAGCCTCACAGAGGTGCCACAGTCATGGTGATATACTGATCCCAGTATGAGGAAAAGCTGACTAGGATCCAAGTTCAGACAGTATCTTTCACTCAAGTCAGTTATCATAATGCAAATCTGCCACAAAATCTGCTTAAAATACATGGTAAGAATGCTATCAGTTTGTTAGAAACTTGGCAATAGGAGGCTAGTTTTTCAGCAAAAGACACAATGTACAGAAAGTATGTATTAGATCCATTAGGACAAAAAAGTACAGTTCCACAGTGCATAGAAGCTGCCTTTGTCCAATGTGGGGAAGTATTACTACATTCATCATTGGCTCCATTTCTTTCCCTATTGTCAGCAGCAACTACATCTGTCTTAACGACTCAGGATATTATTAGGTAAACTATGAACATCCTCAGAGGCTGTAGGCTCTTGGGGCATCAATATATCTGTCACTTTTCAAAATCATCAATTACATGTAGAGAACTGACTCTTCTCAGTGTCACAGCAGGGGACTTGACAGCAGCTGCTCAGTGCTGGCAGCACAGTTCCCATTGCACAAGTCACTCCAGGTCACCTTATCAAGTCAGTGGGGCAACTCACCTTTCCTAGCCACCAGAGCTGCTGCTGCAAAAGCTCTCCCTAACTCTGGCTCCATGTAACCCCAATGAAGCAGTGATATTGCCCAAGGTCTCATGTTTGCTCCAAGGGGTAAAATATAATGGAGCAACTGGTGCCAAATATGTGCGGGCAGGCAGGACTGTGGGCCCACCACAGCTCAGATGCAGCTAAGTATGGCAAGAGGTATCCTTAGCACAAAACTCCATAGCACTCACTCACAAGCAGCATCCTCACAACAACAGCCCCATGCCTCAGACAAGTTAGAAATGCCTAAGGACATTTGTCTTAGCACCTTCAGCACCAGAGAAACTAAAGGGACAATGTGCAGTCCATCCTTGGGGCCCTGCTGAGAGCACTGCACTACACACAGCAAGGGCTCTCCTCATCCTGCCTGGTCTTTCTGCTGTGGCTGCTGTGGGCTACCTGCAGCTCCCCACAGATCTGCAGTCCACCAGCACCAGGTCCCAGATCCCAGGGGAAGGAGCTGGGGCTTGGCTATGGAGGCTGTCAGAGACCTTGCTGAGCAAATCACTGCTACAGTCCAACTGCAGGGTGCAGGGGATATGGAGAGAGATCTCCCTTTCTTTGGAGAGTCTGCAGAAAATGTTTTGTGACAAGTACCTTGTCTGCAAGGGCTGGCTGATCTGCTTGCTGTCACAAGGCTGTTGGGGTGTCTCTGGAGGCGTGTGCACAATGATAGTGGCAAACAGCACACATATTCCCCCTTTAGGCAGTTTCCTTGCCAGTGAAGATCATTAAAGACAGCATTTACTGCTCTTAGTAAGCCCAGAAAATGACATCTATTAAAAGTTTAGATTTTCAAAGGAGTACTGGTATCCTAAATGGTTTCTGTAAACATACATCATGCAGCAGGTGAAGGCAAGGAGACTGCAGTTTTCCAAACCTGGAAAAGGCTTATATACTTGATAAGAAAATCTTTGCTTTATTTTCAGTCAGGCTGACTCCATAATGCTTATTGGGTAGTAATGTGGGGAGAATAAGAAGAGAATAAGAAGCAACTTCAGTGACTTGATTGGTTTTTGTATAAATGAATTTTTTCAAAACTTAATCTGGCTTCTCACTTGACTAGTAGAGACAGTGTTGCCAAAGATGTTATGACCTTTATTGCTAAACATGATGATATTAAATAAGCAATAAGAATAAAATGTATATGTAGGAAGGCAAATTGAGACCTGGTATTATGCCACAGATTCTTTTGTATTCATAGGAACACATGAATTTGCACTCAATATGCAAACACTGGCAATGAGGTGAAAGCTTCAGTGGTTCTCTGTTGTGCAGTAAAGAGGTTGTCATGGACAAGATGAGATTCTCTAAATTACTGGACTGTTTATTATGATGGCCACAGAACTGAAATTTAGTTTCCTATTTTTTTTTCTTTTGTCACTGGACCTCATTCTGTTCTAAGCCATGCTGGCATAAAACAGTATTATTGGAGCCATATTGAAGCATAAAACTAGCAGAAATAAAAAGAGTGAGGCTTCTTGCTTTCAAAAAGTACATATTATCAATATATACTAGAATTAAGAAAAACAACAGATGTAAAAAGATAAATTTGTAATTCAGTTACATATTTGAAAAATAATAATTACTATATTCAGCATAAAAGACTGAAAATATAATTTTGCTTCCTGAACACTCAGACCAAAAGATATTTCAGCTATCTATGACAACCAGGACAGTGAGCCCACTCATAAAAATTACCTTACTATCTTGCACTTTTTGCATAGCAAGACATTTATATTGTTGAAATATACACAGCAGACATACATTCATTAGTCTGTTGATTGTTATTAGTACTGATAGATTGGTTGCTGATCTAGATCAGCACACATTCTTATCAGCAGGAATTGCTCTAAAAAAATCACAAAATAGGAACTGTAAACTATCATCTGATTTAATCCTGGATGGAGTGCTTGAAATTAGAGACATCCCAGAAATCTGTTTTTAAGGGTCAACCTTGTGCAACATCCTTCAGATTCTTTCTTTGTGCAACTCTGTAGTTCTGAAATCAATCCATATGCATTCCGGTAAAACCTTGTAGGTTTAATAATTAATTTTTCAAATTTAATTATGGTCAATTTTTAAATGAGAACTTAGATAATTTAACTTTTTTAAATTCAAGGAATCACACATAAAATTAATTTTCATATTATCCTCATTTCCCTTACATTTTTTAGGCATGTTCTTCCCCTGTTCTTTCCCATGAATCAGTTCAAAGTCTTAGCAGAATCCTCTTCTAACAGTTGCATTTGTACAGACAAAGTAAAACTTTGGTTATATCAGCATTGTCATGAAATCATGATCTGTGTCAGCAAAAGGTTCTTCCTGGGTGGGTAGATGCTCAGATTGTCTTAACTTTCCTTGATGAGATTGTGCAGTTTACAGTTTCTTTTGCTTAATAAAAAGACAATTTGGGTGTTAAAAAGAGATTTCACAGGAATAATAGCACACTTGTCTTGACTTCCAGAAGCAGAGGTACACAATACCCTGAAGGTGAGAAACCAGACTTCAGTGATTTCATATGGGCACTTTTTCAAAATCAAAAGCTGATGGAAACTGACTGCTCAAAATGTCCTCAGATCTGATCTTTTAGACTTCTATTGTCAAGTATACCCCAGACTGAAATTTTCTGTAATTGAACATACTGCAGATTGCACCCATCGAAAAAGAAATCAATGTAACATGGTCCTGAAATTATCTGACCTGGGTAGAACCATGTTTATAACTTTTAGAGGCCAACATTTGTATAAAATCTACCACGTGAATAGTGATATGGTAAATATGACCATTTTCAACCTCTTGAACTAAAGTCAACTTTAAATGTTGTGATGTCTTTAGAAAAAGAGTATTATAACCACATTTACATTCCTTCTTTGGGATGATATGCCACCAAGGACCATGTTATCATTCAAACCTTCCCCATTTTCAATGACTGCTTGCAAACACTCTGAAGGAGTGCTGGTATAATCATGCATTCAGAATGGTGTACAGCTGCAACACACAGAGATAAAAAAATCTTCCTTGACTCAGCACATATTACAACTATTCAAAGATGTTACTGTATTTAATTGTTTTATGTTTGACAATAGGATCATCTTTGCTAGTAAATTTGGTTAATTTTCTTAAAGATGACTTGGAATATTCTATGTCCTGCTGCAAAGCATTGTAGAGTACATTACCCTTTTGCACTTACTTTAATGATTTCCTTGCTGGCCTCAGCTTTTCCTTAGATGCTACCTAGACTTACTTCTAGTGTCCACAGCTAAATAAAAGAGGACTACAAGATTATAGGGCTCTCACTGTAATAATATGGGACTCTTTTTCGTCATCAATGCTCTATCTGAGATTCCTCTACTGTCAATATGTTTCAGACAGAGAGAGTGGATATGAACAAAAACTGAGCTGGAAAGACTGAGTTGTCAGGGCAGGTCTCCCTGATTTGTCAATCTAGAGTTACAAAACAATGACATTTATAGTCCTGCATAGGGTATTGTGCTATTTTTGTACTGATATACTATAATGTGCAACCTACCTAAAAAGGTTTTTATGTTGTCTAATCAGTGGGCTAAACGTGTTAACTTTCAGGATCTCTTATGCTGGGGATGGGTGCATTTTAAAGTGACTCATACAGGCATCCTAAAGCATGTCAGGTCTGTTTCAAAACAGAGGCAGACACTATTACAGAGAATGAGGGAGACATCTGTATTGGTTTTACCTGTCTCTGTTTATGGGCTTGATATTTTTTTTGTTTGAATGAATTAATTCAAATCTGGAGCATCTCTTAGGAGGAGCATTTCCTTTGCTCAAATAGAAGTTATTGAACTCACTACAAGGATAAATGGGTGAAATTAAAGGGCTTCTGATATATATAAGATGAGAATAGTGATTCTAATGGTCCCTTCTGGGCTTAAACTTTATGAATCTATGTTTCATTTCCTGCTTGCTCAGTGATAGAGATAAGATATCTCCAGGGCAAATACCAAGAGTCCTTCAGAGAACAACGGGTAGGCTATTAATCTCAAAGCGTCTACCTGCCTGGTTCAGGCTTAGGTTAACAAGCTTATTGTCCCACTTCTATAGCTTGAGATCAGAGGACACTTATCTGTTTTAAAATCTTTCTAGAGAGAAGAACTAGAGAGCAAAGAGACCTGGGGGAAAGCAATGTTGGGGGACAAAGAAACCAGGGGAAGGCAACTTGGGGTGACTGTGAGACAGTAACTATAAGAGATCATTCAAAACATCATCAAAAGCCTAACCAAACAAATGTAATAAAGCCTAGAAAATAAACTCAGGTGTGGGCAATCCTCAGTGCTAGTTTAATTATACTCAACTGTGCTCTAAAAGGTTGTTTGGGATCACTGTTAGCAGCTGCTGCTGGCAGCCTTGAAAGGATAATAGCCTCCTGAGACCAAGCCCACTCAGATCACTCAGAAACCAGCACCCATAAAAGAGACTTTGGAACAGACAGTACAGGAGTGACTGAACTGCAGAGTTTTGGTGAGGACCCACAAAGTCAGTGTGACCCAAGTCAACCTGTACTTGTGTTGGGGGTTGAATAACTTATTTTATTTTCTGTGGAATTTTTCCCTATTTTTTTTATGCTAATCACTTCGGGCTACAAGTTAATTGCCTCTCACCGGAAGGGGGGGNTTTATAGCTGTTGTTGTTGTTGCTGTTTACCTTGTTAGATATATTAGTAAAGAACTATTATTCCTACCCCCATATTTCATGCCTGAAAGCGTCTGATTTCAAATTATAGTGATTAAAAGGGAGCGGATTACAGGGAAAGGGGCTCATCCCTCTCCTTGGCAAATACCTGTCTCTTAAACCAAGACAATTTGAGACACTCAAAGGCTGTAAAGAACATACAGACATGTTTTAGCCAGGCCTTCCCAAGTCACAGTGAATGGCTGATCAACGTGTTTAGATCCTTCCTAACCTGTTCCCTGTGCTTTGCAACCCACTTGATCTTACTGCTTAGCAGCACATCTTCTCCTGTTTCCGGATGTTGTGTCCATTTGAAATTACTAAGATATTTTCTACCACAGCTAAGGCATAAATGTGGAAACCAGGAGGTGAGGTTCAGTCTGCATCTTTGACAGAGGAGTGTCCATGATGTAGTGTGGTATGGTGTGATGTATGCTACCAAGACCCTGGCTCCTTATAAATAGAAGCACACTTGCAATACTCAAGTTAAATATTAAAGATCTATAGGGATGCCCAAGGTGTGTAGACTAGCTAGTGTACATACTGAGCATACTTCACTGCAGTAACATGGCATCCAGCATAGATTATAAATCTTGTTCTAGACTCTGCCTTGTTGTATTTGCTGATTAAATCCAGGTCTCAGGACATGTTAATTTTTCTAGCTCATGTGTGCCTGGTTGAGCTACCATCAGCTTTTCCTCACAGCACCAACATATTCTAACAGAAACCATCACTTACTCCTCCTTTGACTTCACATGTGGCTCTCTCAGTCCTCTGGGTGATTGTGCTGGTTTTGCTAAAGCTAAATCTGCCACAGTGATATTTCCAGGCAATATCATGTCTTCCTGATTTGTTTATTCTTCTTATGAGTTTGTGTTTCTTCCAATGAGGTTGCACAGATCCTGTTAACATCATCAGTGACTAGTTCTGCTGTTAGTTTGGTGTCTCTCCATTACACTATCAATTTATTTTGCCCAGAACCATTCCACATTCCCACCCCTTCTCTTGTTCCTAAGGATATAGCAAGGAGATGTAGCCTGAAAATACTGCCTCAACATACTTCACATGCTCATGGTAGTTTCTTTCCTCATGGTTTTCAGGAGCCCTGATCCCTTAAAAGAGTGTAAGGTAGGGAATAGCTGCATTTTTTTCAGCAATAAAACTTTTAATAGTATTTGCAGGGATGCCTGCCAAGCTGGGTTATACTGATATGTCAGAAGCTCTGCTATGATAGCTGGCTGTGGATATTTCAGTTCAAAGGTTGCAATATCCTGCCAAAATAAAGAGAGATAAACTTACATTATATATGGAGTGTATTAAGACAATCTATCTGTAAAAGAGAATGGAGGAAGAGAGGATGTTAAATAAGTTCTGTCAAATTATATGAACTTCAATTTAACCCTTGGAAGCACTGTGCAAGAGTCAGGGACTGCCTGGAAGAGGTAATGAGGCCAACTGGGGCAGCTCCTTGGCTCCTTACTTCTGTTCAGCTTTGTGTTTTTCCTTCCACAGTCCCATCCTTTGGGTTCCAGTTACATCCCTACATAAGGCTGATGCTAATAATCCACTTAAATGGCAACACTAAAAAAGCATAGCAGATGCCTATCCTGTGTTATACACTAGAATAAGTGCTCCCTTGCTGTTGCCTAGGACATACTGATGGTCTCAAGAGTGGCAGTGGGAAGTTCAGAAAGGCCTTTATGGGGGCCAGTATCAGATCTGTCAAACCTTCTGGACCCAAAGAAGAAGTATCAAGTTTTGATGGTTTTTTTTTTCAGTGCACCAAGCATTTACACAGATGATTCATTTGTATGAGTAGTGTGAGCCAAAATTAAGTTCAAACTCTGCACTTATACCAATAAAGAGTGTAGGAGGTAGTGGATTTTTTAGGATCCTGACTAAGTGATGTCTTATGTAGTTTGAAAAGGATGCATTTATAATTGCTTAAAGTAGCTCTTCTTTCTTTTAGCTACAACCTATCCCTAAATCACCACTCTCCCCTGAGGTGTTCAGCCCTGCACCAGCTTCTTCCAGTGCAAATGTCAACTGTTACACTCAGTGAGTGAGGGAAATGAGACAGAAACATGTTACTTGTATAATTGGTTGTCACTTATAGGTATTGAATATTGTATTTTACACCTCTCAATATATCCATAATCCCACACATGTATATAAGGGAAAAATGTGAATAATTTGGAATAATTGCAGTATGGAAGCAAATTTTCATGAGTCTGCAAATAAATAATTAGGAAAAAGCTGATGTAAGGCATTAAAATACCCACTTTCAATTGACAAATCAGTTCTAAATGTAGCTTTCAAGCTGCCAAGTGACTAAGAAAACATTGCTGTTGGTGCAGGATTAGTCACTGTGTTGGGATGCGTTTCTGCGTATGCCTTATGGATGGATTTCTGTGGGTTGTGATAAACTGCATGTTTCTGACATGCTCTTCAGCATGAAAATGTGGAACTGAATGAATGTATATGGGTCTTCTGGTGTCTTTACCCAAAGGGCTTGGGACTAATCTCTGAAACTGTTTTTGTCATGGTGTAATGACATTATATACATTGCTGTGGCTTAATGAGTGAACCTTAATTTACTTATGCCTGTTTTGGCCCATAGCCAAAGAATTTCAGAGAACAGGACATCTGACAGTGGAAGGCTGTCTGTGAATGTAGCTGTTGAAGTTCACAATCTCGGCCATGTTTTTGCCTTTACCTCAGGAGCCTAATCTCTTTACATTACCCAATGACTCCAAAGAATTAGTGCAAGAACTATCTTTCTGTATGAAAGGAGCATGGCACAGAATTGGCCACGCCATCCTTTGTCACAGTAAAATCTGTCATGGTTATTTCATCAGCTTTTCTGTGATGCATTCCTTCAGGGCAATGTCCCTATTTAAAACAGAGAAGAGGGTCCACCATGCTTCCAAGGTATCCAGCAAGAGCTGCCCACCTGGACCCATGTGCTGGAATTTTGCAGTGTGTCTGTCTTCCAGATGAGATGTTTTCACTGCCAAATATCCCCACTCTGCTCTCGAACACAGCCATGTTCCTCCATTGTGGGTTCTGTGCAATCCTCAGTCCATCTTCCCAACAGGAGCTACAGCTCAGCAACTTTAACACTCCAATAGAGGTAACGGTGAGTGTTTGCTGCACCTTGCTTCTGTGGACATCAAAGCATTTAATAGACTCTACACAGCTCAGCTCACTCACTTGCAACGCTGGCTTACTCTGAACTCTAACTCCATAACAGTACTTCCACATTTTTTCAATCATTAGCAACACAAATATGATAGACGAGAGTATCAGTTTTGTTTCCCCAAATTCCACCCTTGCAAATTCAGCCTGGGGTCCCACAGTGAATTTTACTTTTTTAATTTCATGCAGCAGAAAGAGTAGCACAAATACTGTAGGACACTGCTAGGATCTGAGTTATCTAGCTGGATTTAGTATCTTCACCTAGAATGTCAGGGACTCTTTTGTTTTTGCAGCACTGATGGGTCCCTAGGAATGCAGCGTGTGACTTGCACTGGCACTTCTTAAGCAAGAATGGACTCCAGCTTACATTCAATTAAACTGTGTTACCTCAGGTAGTTTAACATCACAAACATGTTTTCTTCTTCAACATAAGCAGGTGTAATCAGGAATCAATATAAAAAGCTGATATGCTAAGTCTGGGCTGGTATTTCTCATGGTCTAGTAATCCACTAAATTATTTACTCAAAGTCACGTGTAGTCTCTAAAAGAGAATTTCCAATTTCTAGGATCTCAATATGGCATTTTTATCACATGATACCTCCACTAGGTTAAAAAGAGATTGTGCCTTCTTATGGTACTGTTTCTGGCTTTCAAGTGAACTGTCTTGACAACTCAGTCATCATGAGTTATCAACTCATTTTTCAATGCCAGAATAATAGTGAAATGAAAAAAAACAGTTTGATTAGATTAGTGTGGGGCAGAAGACTAGTTTGATATGATCAGCCTATTAATTTGGAAAAAAATCATAACTAAAAAAATTATACTTAAGTATCATATTCTGTAATTTTGTACCCAAAAATCAAAATATTTGCTTTTTTTCTCTTGAAAAAAATGCAGGTATGTTTTTTCTTACAACTTACATTTTTTCAGTGCCTTAAGCATAGAAATATTTTAGTAAATCTAATATCTAAAATTTACTGATGAAATAGATTTAATATCAAAATGCTGGCACATGTCTCCTCAAGTGCTTTCCAAAATTATCTTGATGTGCAAGAGAAGGACACTCCATCACAAGACAGCTAAATATGGACTATGAATTGGAGGTATTGATCTCCCAGACTAAGCCACATAATTGAGCTGAAGAGATTTTCTGTTATTTGTGCTGTGGTTGATAATTTAGCCTAAAGTTCTGTGTGAAAGTGATGATCTTTGCACAGTCTTGTATGGCTTCAGCCTATCATTATTTTATTACAAAGTACCACATTCTGTCTCTGTGGAGTCCAAAATGCCTGTTCTTCAGATAAGAGTTAGACCACGGTACATCAGAATACAATGCAATGTTGTCACAAGTGCTATTTCAAAGCCCTGAGGGTGTTGTAACGTGGATTCCTTTTTCACTGGACATGTTAGCACTTTTCAGGCATAAAATGTTCTTTATGCACTCCTTTAGTTTGGACACCATCAGCCTACCTCCAAGCTATTGGCAGTGAACTTCAGCATTCCTGCTGGGAGGAATATTAGAGGCTGCTGATATCAAAGGCAGCTCACAGCACTGACTCAGGCCCTGAGTGTTTCAGAACATAAGCTTGCAAGCTTGCAAATGGAAGTCTGGAGGTTTCAGCACAGAGTACAATCTATGAAAATGTTCTTATGTAATGTGCATACAAAGTTTTGCTTCTAATAAAACCTTTTTAAAAAATTATTTTTCAGCTGTGCAAATTGTCCCTAGACCGATATGCCACACACAGGCTGCATAGAAACAGTCCAAATCATGTACACACTAGTTGTGTACCTTTGAGGCTGATAAATGTGAGCAAACATGGGGCTACTGCACTTCAAAGATTAAATATTTCACTTTATTTTTGCTATTGCTGTTGCAAATTAAGATCAAAGCAATAGAGCTACATCAAGGGCAACTAATGAGATAAAAGTTAGTTGTTTGCTAGTGTGCTCATTATTTGTCCGGTGCAATGCGCCTTGATCCAACCACCATTCCTCCAGTCCTGCCCTGGGTGCTGTTCTCCAACACATTTCTGTTATTGTCAGATTATTTTGAATGTTCACTTAGTATGAAAAGGTATTCTTTAATGCATCCATCCTACCTTTTCAAGTAGATCACAACTGGCCTGAACACTGATGAAATAAGCAGGCAAGAAGAGGCAGGCAGACTGCAAATGCTGAAGGGAAAGACAAAGGTCCTGAGAGAATGCGTTTTAAAACAGTCTGTTAACCCAGATATTGCTTCCCTCAGACTCTCTAGTGGCTGCCTCACATAGAAATTTCATTTTCTATTATAGAAGATCAACTGAAAAGAACTTCTTAATAGAAAATGAAAGTTTTACATTTTCAAGCTTCTGGAGAATTACATAATTAAAAATAACCTGACACAGTGTAGATGAGAAAACACAAAAAATTGCCACTGAATAGGGTCAGAATTTTAATGAAAACGAAGACATTGTCAGCCTCAAAAAATGCTGCTATCTACTGTCCTAAATCCTTGAGTGTTTGGTACATATTTTTCTCTACCAGTCTTCCTGTCTTTCTGTCATTTTTTTCTAACATTTTCCTCCTTCCACATTTGTACATTATGTTCAAAACAAGCAGCTTGCCATCCCCAAAACCAAAACAGAGTCTCACTGAATGAACCAGCTATAATATAGGAAAGATTAATTGTGAGTGTAGGGTTTAGAGGTGATATCATTCATGTCAGCAGTAAGGCAGATTTATAGCTCCAAAAAGGAGTAAGAGCTGCTTGCTTTAGGTAAAGAGTTGCTTTCAACTTCCTTTATTAAATCAATAGCAATAGAGGAGGATACCAAAAGATGGCCCTGAGTCCCTGCTTGCAAACCCCATGAGGGTCACATTCACTCCAGTGAACAGTTCATCACTCTATGGTCAAGTGGTGGAGTAGAGAGGCCCTCTATACCATCTCAGGCTTGCCTGACCTAGAACAGGTCAGCCTGGTGGATGTTGCATAACAACAGAACCCCAGAGGAGAGTTACACCACAGTAATTGGAATGGAACTTTGTCATGAGTATCACAGAAACTGCTCTGGGGTCTGGGATATTAGGTACTACTGCATGTATTTTTTTCTCAGCTGTAGGTTCAGAAATAACATAAATGTCCTGTTGCAGCCCATTAATAAGAACCTGAGGCTTTTGTTGCCTGCACTGTGATGGAAACGTGGGTGTTTGTGAGAATGAAAATCCTTCTGGGATCCTTTGGACTGTGCAGAATGGAGTGAGCCAGATCTTGTACAGACTCGTCAATACTGGCTTTTGAAATTAGTCCTTGCACTGAAGTACTTGCCTACCTGTACATGAGCACCAATTTCTAGAGACTGGCCCAGGGTGGTCCAAAACAGAAACTAGATGCAAAAGAGCAATTTTCAAGTGTGAAGAATTTGCCTGGTCCCATCATTATTCATCAGAATAGCTGTATCAGCATGACCCCTTTGTAGGAGTTTACTGGAGTGCCTCATTACATTGATCTACACCCCTCAAGATGCAAAATTTTATAACAAAGGAGTGATAGGCATCAGGGTTTGGTCCTATTCCCTTTCTAGTTTTGATGTAAAAATGTGAAACAATTTGCTTGTTTCCAGCACTGGAACAGGTGACTTTTTTGTACAAAGTGGCTGCACCTCTAGAGGCAGTGCACACGTGTGCCATCTTGGAGGGGAAGGCAGAAACAATCTAATAGGTTTATTGGGAAATCTTCTTATGCAGGACTTAGCATAAATAGAAAAGACCACAGTGACTGTTTCTTCATCCAAAAAGCTCTTGAACGGGAGCTAACTGTTGAAATTAAAATAGTAAAAAATAAGTCTAAGGCATCCTTTTTTTAAAAGGTATATGAGATAAACAAGCCTGATGAAGATGAAGGAATGGGCAGAAAATGAGGAAGAAGAAGGGAAGATCAGGTTGACACAATGTTTTCAGCCAATTGCACAGATCATGGCTTGTATTTATAATGGGAGACACTCAGGTCCAAGTTAGGATGAGAGTTATGACATGTAAAGCATTCACTGCAATCCACAGCTGTGCATATGTAAAAACATCTCATTTCTGTGTCTACTGTAGCAACCATTTTTTCCATACACTTAACAAGGACCAACCAGCCAAACAAAAAAGTACAAAAAATGAGGCTTACACTTAAAGCTTTTCTTATCTTTCTTTGATTTTACCTTTTTTCCTTGCAATGGAGAATTTCATGGTGGGGAAACACCAACCTGTCTTGACCAGGCCTCTTAAGACAAAATCATTAAATAATTAAATCATTAAATGTATTTACGTGGTTTATGGAGGGTCTTACGAAATTAATTTCCCAATCTTTCACAAGAAAGAAAATGAACACCGGAAACATAATTCTTGTGTCTGTCGTAGGCTTCCAGAACTTTGTAATATGATTTTATTGATAACACCCAGAAAAATTTTACCAAAGTCACACCATTCTTAAAGCAGCACTTCACAGCATCTCTTGGTATCAATGTGTAGTCACCAAGGACTTTATGAGCAACTGCCACAAGAAAACTTATTATTACACAGTTGCATTTTGACTGCGACTGTCAAAACTGTTGCCACTGGGAATTTGGCAAACACAGCCAAAATGTGTTTGAGAACTATGAGGATATGTCTAAATGAGTACATGCAGAGAGATTTGAGCTAACTTTGACTGTGCTCAGAGCAGGTCTTGGAGTGCTGGGCTGTGCCTAAGCTAACACACCCTGCTGAACAGGCAAGCTATGGTTTTGTAGGCTGGACCTGGGACCATGCAAACATGCTTTCCAAACATTCAGGCCAGCATTACCCTGTACAAACTGTGCTGGGGCTGTGTGCTGCCCCATGCAGATGTGCCCATGGGTGCTGAATCTGAAATTCCAAAACACTGGCAAACTGAGGTCATGGCTTCTGCACATGGGACATCCAGCCAGAGATTCTTAGTGGATTTTTAGTATCACCCTATGGATTATCACTATTTCGATACTTTCCCCTTATTTTCAACCTTTTTTAGTACATTTCTGCTACTTGTCTCCAAGACAACTTGAACCATTTTTAGCTTCATTACAGCAGGAACTGTCCAGTCAATCATAATTATCTCCACGTGCTTTGGTCATAGGCACTTGTTACTGGCAATCAACGTGCTTACTGGACAACAATATGCTAACACATTTGGCCCTTTATGAAATTTACTTCACATACTCACATACATTGGCATCAAAGGAAATAAAGTGCTTCATCCTGTAACCTCATATGAAGTCATCCAAGCTGTTTTCATTTTCTGTTTTCACAGTGCACTTATTTAAAACCTTGGACATGCGTCACACAAAGCAAATGACTTATTAAAAGCCAACGAGATTTTTTCTGCTATGTGTTACGTTACAGACTGTGCACATGGGTGCACACGGGTGCAACTGGAATTGCTGGTAGTGGACACCCAGTGGGGTTAGTGGTAATTATCCATGATCTCATACATCCTTCTCACACTGCCAAAGAAGGGCACGCAGCAAAGCTATTCTTCACAGCGAGAGTCATCATCACAATGTGCTTACAAGCAAATTGTTTGCTTTATAGAATAATCCCTCTGAATGTACATTGCCTTAAGAATGTTTTTAAAGCCTCTTTTCTTGCAAGAGATGACTGTTGTCATTCTCCCCTGTATTCTTCTTGCTGCTAAGTGATATTGCCAGCAAAAAACCAGTCATGAGGCCTATACTGTAATGCATGACAAAATAGATTTGACATTGTCATTGGCATTATCTCTTCTGACAACAGCCAAATCATGCTAGTGTGTTTATGTCAATAGCAAGGAACCTTTGGTACCATCTCTCTCTATATGTAGCTGGCTGACAGAGCAACTCACCACCTAAACTAAAGCTCATTCATACATGTCAACAAATTATGCCATGTTATCAGCCCAAATGGCAGCAAACTGTGCTTCTGTTTCTGGAGGGAGGGTTCCCTACTCCAGAGCAAACTGTGTTGGAAAGAAAAGCTGCTAATAGTGGCCTCAGAGACAATGTACTTCTAACATGGAGCCCTGAACTAAGAAATTAAAACTCTTCCATCATATCTTACTTCTCCCAATATAATGTCACATTTCTACTTCTGTTCCTCACTGTGAGTTAGTCAACCTGTGGCAGAAAATTGAATTTGGCACTGGATTTCAGCAAGGATGGAAAACAAACTTTTTGAAGTCTTGAAATATGCTTTTTTTTTCTGATTCTGAATGAAATGGAGCCAATAAAAGCCATAAACAAAGGCACAAAAAATAGGAAAAGTAAAAGAGAGTTTTTCAAGAATGGAAATGTCTAGAGTCACAGCACTCACCTGAGGTAGGAAAGACTGCTTTCTAGAATAATCCCTCAGAGTAATTTTAGAGCCTGTTATGCTGTTGATTAGGGGCTCTTGGCTGTGTTGTTTGCTTCTGCAGGCCCTGATGCATTTGTCTGCCCAAATCACTGTATAGTCCCTAAGCAGGAAGTAAACAGCATTTTATTGCATTCATTCACCATGTTCCTCTTTTTCTTAATTTAATCGTCATTGCCTTCCAGTAGTAAATTGTTCTGCACTAAGTAAAGCCACTCTCAGCCTTATGGAACACAAGATAGTTCTTCAGAGCTATCTCCTGAAAGCCTTGGTATAGGACAAAGGCTCTATTCCCTTCCTAATGGCTGTCCCTTTTCCCACTTCTGTGTTCCCCCTCTACTCCTTCCACACAAAAGTTCAGTGCTTCAATGTCACAGGTCATCAGCACCCCAAGCCCTGTGCCAAGCAGAGTATGATGCTGATGGTGGGAGTGGGGGTTTCTTCTTGCTCACCCCATGGGGTTATTTTTATGTATCTTTTATCACAATATGCTACGTCTCTTTTTTCTCCATTGGAAATTTGAGACTTCATGTACATGAGACTTCATATATGCTGCGTACTTCTTCCTTGTTTTCTTTGTTAACCCTAAAACCAGTTTACCCAGTCCTCAGGACTGCATTTCTCCAACTAACCACTGATGATTTGTTCACAGCAGATTACTTCCACGCCTGTAATCCTCCACTCTTTGTCCCTCTTGGCAAAGGCTTCTGCTACAGTACCATTCCTTTACACCACATCATTTTGCTATGGTCAAAAATATTTTGTTCTGCATAAAAGAACAGCTTGCTAAATAGTAGCTGTGTGAAAATTATGGTTATACCAGATGATGATATAAAGCTAAGCAAAAGTAAAACAAATTAGACAGTAGCCACGTGTTCATTAGGAAGCTGCTGGTAACAGCTGAAGCAAGTTAAAGCAAAGCTGTAGGCAGCCCAGGACAAAGCCAGCCAAGCCCTGACAAGTCTGGGGGCCTCCTGGAGTTTGATTGAAGCTCCTGGTGTGTTGCTGGCAATGACAATTGGCACCTGTTGGGTTACAGGACTGCTCTTAGCTGCTCAGGACACTGACTTCAGGTCACCTTAAAGAGTGAAAACTCTTAAAAATTCCACCAGAGTGCATAAAACCAATTTAAAACTTCCAGCAGTGTTTAAGATCAGGAGTGATCTGTGACTTGTGACCTCGGCAGTCGCAGTGTCGCAGGTTCTCATCATGCCTGCACTGGAGCAAGGTGGGCACTGCCCTCAGCCTGCCACAGCCAAGCTCCACTGCAGGAAAAGCCTGCTCTCTCCCTGCTGGGGCACAGTGATGAGCCAGACACCACGAGTTCCATGGGCTCGTGGATATTGGTCTCTGCTTGATTAAAGTCAGCAGGTATCTGAGAATTTTAGCCTAGAGAATTACTTGGCAAATGATAGCTCTATCTTGATACTGCAGCAATTCCTCCAAAAGCCTACAGGATCTGGATGCAAATTTCTAATGAGGACACTTTGTAGAACAGTCTCAGTGATGTTGTTCAGTGTTAGCACCAATTTGTGGCTTACTTTTGCAGCAACTGTGGAGAAGAGGGATTAAATAGATTTTACCTTCAAATTCAATTTTATTTGCTACTATATGTGAAAACCTTATTTCTTTTTCACTGTATGTGTACGTTTCTTTTTTTTTTTTTTTGCAGGAATACCTGCAACTGACATATGCTTTTTGCTATAGAAGTCAGATGGTTTTTATCTGTCTTATCTTTTTCAATGAGAAAATACAAAATCAAATTGAAACAGCAGGCGCAGTAGTATATATATGCACAAAGCAACATGCAGTCATGCCTCCTCCAGGCTAGAGCTGTCGTCACTTACAGTAAAGCCAACAGACTGCCTGTGCAAAATATGCCAATAACCCATCTTTCTCTTCAGTTCATACAGAGCTTTGCATGAGGTGTGATCCAAGGGAAGTACTGGTTTTGGGAGAGAGCCAATATCTGAGAATATTTTCCTCTCCATCTGATGTGAAAGTGCCTCAGTATGGTGCTGCAAACTTTAATGGTTCTGGCCGGCAGCTAGTCCAGATGTCTGAGGTCGCACGTACCACCACACCACCAACTGCATCTTAAAGAGACACATGAAAGCCAGTGCTTCACACACATCAGAGGTCTGTAAGGCTGCAAAAATATTCTCTCTGTGGCACAAAGTGATTTGGTGCCAAGTGGTTTAAAAGCCTTCCCAAACATATGTGTTTACTTTTCCTTGAGGCACCAAGTCCACTTTGACCACCACAGAAATCAGATCTATAAAGGCAATTGGTTTGAAGAGTTGACAAATTCCTTTTCTTCCTTCTGTCTCTGAAATGGCTAGTTGTCATCTGCAGATTTTTTTACATCATGGAAGCTTCAGGGGCTGCTAACACAGACAATGGAGCAGAAAAGTACTCAAGAGCAGCAAGCTGTGAGTAGTGGAGAAATTGGACCATATCAGAGCTGCTGCTGCTGCTGTGACCTTTTCTCCCCAGACTGTCCCACTTACATACTGGTTGGTGATATGTCATACCCTTAGAGCTATGGAAAAGCAAGTTCTCAAACTAAAGTGTTTTTTTTTGCAAAGAGAACATGTTTGTCATAATGCATTTTTAGCATTTATATGGAAAAAGAAGATAACATAGAAAGCATCATTCTTGAGCTATATCACCAGTTGCAGATAAGGTGAATGTCTGCTAGCAGATTACTGTTTACCTTGGGAAAATTCTGTTTTTACTGATATCAAAGCAGACTTCTGTCTGTCAAAAGCATCACTTTTTGTAGTACCAGTTAGGCCTTTCAAGCGCTTGTGGAATTAAACACCGATGCCTTGTTGTCCTGCCAGAGTGATTTGGGGAGCGCAGGAGCACAAGAAAATCCATCATGTTTCTGGGAATTAGGATAAGGAGCAGCATGCTAATGTTGGGGCCATTCTGCCCACTGCAGGTGAGGATTTATGAGCCTGGGCAGGAGAAGAAATGAAGAACTGGAGTAGTCCACTGGGCCATGTAGATCAATGCAGCTCCCCAAACCTATTTTCAACACCAGGCTGAGCCCTTCTCTACACCCCATGACTGCCCTTCAGAAATATCATTCCTTTTTGTCACCATGCATTGGGCACCCACTCCCCCACTGCCCTGACATCACTCTCACAGCTGGCCCCCTGTGGATCCCCCAGCACTGCTCAGCTCACATCAGGGCTCAGATCCAACAGGGAACAGTGCCCTGAAGCTCCTGGATGAGAGTTCCAGGACCAGCTTTGTATCTTTTGGTGTGCATGGAGGTCCTTCTCTGGTTACCCTTTTGTTTCTGTGGAAAAGCTCAGCAGTACTTTAGATCTCTCAGTGACTAAGCCTGCTCCTAGTCCCTTAGCCGCTCATTATACATTTGGCATCATTAGTTACACTGGTGCTAACCACACAGGCTCTGGAGAAGCAGGGCAGCTGTGGTCACTTGCATAATGCATGATGTGCCTCCAGCAGCATTGTACTCCTTTGCTCTCTCACAACAATAGAAAGGATTTCTGGGTTTAATTTTTTCCCCCTTCTCTTCACCTGGTCTTACTAGCCTCTCTGGGGGTCACCATTGCTAGGCATGACTCCCTCAAAGTACATACCCCCACACTCCTCACCCATCTACTGCCAGTGCCTGAGGCTATCCTGAGGACTAGTTCTCTGACAGAGCATTTAATGTAGTTCTCTGCATTTCCTTCTCATTTCAAAAAATAAACCCTGCAGTCTGCTATCTTTTTCCAGGTGCACCACTACTGCTTTTTGCTATTTTCATGTTATAAGGACCCTTTAAAGAGACTGACTTTTAAGCAAGAACATTAACAAAGAATGTTTTAATTTATTTTTTTAGGACCTGTGGTACTGCTGCTGCCTGTGGCCACCTCTGGGGCTGCCCTCTCTCCAAGCCCAGGACCTGAGGCAGCTGGCTGCCATGGTCAGTGGGGTCTATCTTTAGCTTTCAAAAGACTACTGCTGCTATTCTGGCACGCCAGGAACAGTTTTCTCTGTTGTTACAACTGTCCAGCCTTTCAAAGGTAATTTTTAGGATGCTAACCTTTGAGATGAACCTTCACACTTAATCTCACCAGGTACTTACATGACTGTTGGGAATAATCAGGTCTATGAAATTTTAAAGTGAACTACATTGATCTCTCAGCTTCATTTCTCAACTACATCTCTCTTGCATACATGCATATGTCTGTACATACACATCTATAGAGGGGAAGGTGTTGATGGGGCAAGATGTCTGAGAACATCTGAAAGTCAATTACTTAATTGTATCAAAGCAAAAATAGTTGACCTAAGTCCTGTCAAGCCAAGGAAAATTATTGAAGGTAAATGAATGAAATGAGGAAATAAAAGTTAAAATGGGTCATGACAAAACTCAAGCTGATCTCACAATGGAGTAGCTCGACTGGCTTCAGACACTCTCAAATTTGTATTTCTATGAATTCAAAACAGATGAAAAACAGAACTAAAATATTAAAAAAAGTTATTCTATCTTGTGCCATTGGGAGATATTTTAAAAATTCATTTGTTGTTCACAGACAGAAGCTCTGGTTCTCATTGGTACAGTGAAAGACTTTATTGTGTTATCTGACACAATATTTATATTTAAGAAGTGTATAGCATTCAAAACCTCACTATATTTTTTATGTACAAATGGCCCTCTGAATTCCATTTAAGGTTTGAATCACTCAACAAATACTGTTTGAGCTCTGCAACAGTTTTGAGAGAACGACTCCAAATGTCAATAATACAGTAATTTATTTCTACATACTCTATTTTTAATTCCATAGGTATATATTTCTTGTTGTAGCATTTCCATGTAATTTCAAGTGATACCCAGCACTAAGCGTGCTTTTGACATTCTACCTTATCAGATCTGTAGAATATGTTGATTGAGGGTACAACAATGTCCATAGCATATTCCTTCTTAAATTTTTTTTTGAAGAATTGTGTTTCCATGCTTCTTTTTCATTTGTTCTTATAGCCCGCAGCTGATGTCAAACTTCATCCCTATTGCCACTAACTACTTTTGTTAGTCAATTCACATTTCTGCAGAGCCTGTTTGTGTAACATAAACAGTAAAGACAATGTGAAAAATAAGAATGGTGAAATAAATGAACACAAAGAAATAAAATGGCATTCATTCTGCTCTGCCATAGTGTTGTTAATTCACAAATACTTAGGCCTTCCCCTTTTTTATGGAAATGTTTATAAAATCTCAAAAGTTCAGAAATCTAATATAAAATGCTTTTGTCAATTTGTATGTTTGTTATCTCCCTCTTTGTAAGTTTTCTTTGTTCAGTCTGTAAACAGAAAGAGTATTCAGAAAAAGAAAAGCAATCAAATCCAGCATAATGTTAAGAATCCAAATGTGGAATATCTCTGTGTTGCTGCTGCACACAATTGTTGATGAGAAATTAATTCTGAGATAAAAGTGTAGTTTCAGTTCTTGAGACCACTATAAAGATTCCGTGTTCCGACATTCTCCTTTTTATTCCCACCAGCAATCTCAAAGCTGTTCAGTGCATGAGATCCAGTGGTAGACCCATGACACAGAGGATCATATTTTTGTAGGACTGGTTGTGAACACGATCAAGGAACTGAGCAGAACTGATTGACACCCATCTGCATGGTGTGGGGCAGATATTATTAGTGGTTACATAAGCTTATATTTTTGCGTAAGCTACTTGTAAAACCTTGCCCTGAATAAAAAAAAGTTAGGCCCATATTACAATCTGAACAGTACTCTGATTAACTTCTGAGCAGCCATTTGGGCATCCAGTGAGGTTACAGTGTTGATTACACTCTTGTCCTTTTTTTTTTTCAAGTCAAAAATCTACCCACATCTATTCTAACAGAGTTTACTGCTATGCTCATTACACAGAGTTTACAAGGTGGTATGACGCAGCTTTTCTCCTTTTCTTTTGGTAGCTGCAAAACAGCACATAAGCCTATTTGGTGTCACTGATTCTTTACAAATTCCTTTCGTCCTTCCTCTAAAATCTTTTGTTTCATTTAGATATTCCAGTTCAAGGATCATGCAGCTATTTTATCAAAATGCATTATTTGTCTAGTGTGATTTGTTGACAGTCAGTTTAGGATTCACCATGTCCTCTTACCAAGATTTTGCTAGGCTTTGAAATTGTTATTTAGTGAAATGAAGTGGTAAATCTGTCCTCATCCATGGTGTTCAGACCACTGACTGGAACATTTTTGACTGACATTATTAAAAAGAAGTATAACCCCAATCTCTTTTATTTTCAGTTTTCTGTGTCTTCAGTGATGTATGAAATTTCTTCTAGGTTATTACAAATCTTTATCAATTTTTTTTCTTCACTTGCCATAGTAACGCAGACCTTGTATTATGATTTTCACTACTGAAAGAACATGACTTGAAGTTCAAAGGGGCAGAAATCTTTGTCTGGAAAAGCTATATGTTATCTGCAGTGGGATTTTACCTACTTGGTCACACTGAAGTCAAAAGGGTGGTTTACAGTGGAAATATGATTTTGAAGTCTTCAATCCAACATGTCAGCTGTTGTATTCTGACTTTAATGGAACTATGTTTACCTGAAGTTTTTTCATGTTTTCTGAACACATGGTCTCTATTCTTCTTCAAGATGTCATAGAAGCACATTAACCTTCGAAAATCCTAAACCAGCTGTTCTTAGCTGGGCAAGAGGAATGATGTTCTCACTCTAAATAAGAAGTCTTCTGAGAAATGGGGAAAAATGGAATAGGGATTTGTAACTGCTTTTGGGAAAAAAAGCAGAGGCTTGATATTAGCAGGTTTTAGATGCAGCACTTTAAGCACACCTTCCTCTTTTTCCTTATTATTTAGCCACTTCTTCCAAGATCTGCGTGACTGATATTGGCCATGGAAAACAGAGTTTCTCCTGAGTTGGAACATTGCACAGGGCATGGTATCTAACTAGTGGTCCAGAAGATTGCCAGATCTTGTGACTACCAACTGATTATGCTGGTGTAAAAGGCAAATGTTCATTCATGAATTTAAGAAAAGTGAAGATGCAGTCAAAGACTTTGTTGTCTTCTCTCTATGAAGACAATGTAGGGATGAATATTATCCATGACAGAAGTAGGTGAACACTCTTTAGTGGAGTATTTAAGTCATTCTTCTTTTCCTTTAATTTAGAGTAAATAAATGTACATTTAATTGTGTGCTGCTGAAGGTCACTTTAAAATGTAACCAGGTTCTTTTCCTTCCCCATTCACTTCCTTATGGCATACCTGTCAGGATTTTTGTGAACTGGAGATGTTTTTCTAAGTATTGATCTACATATTAACTTAGAGATTTAATGAAGAAAAAATATGCATGAGCAAGTCACAGTCTTCAAGCAGAACTTTGTATACTGGGTTCTGCACATGCTATGAAAAATAAACCACAGTACCTGTCAGGTTGTCCAGAAAGGTTAACATGATGGGAATGAAAAGCATTACAGCTACATCTCCCAGGAGAAGCCATGACAGTGAAAACAGCTGAACTCTGAACTACACCAGAAACCCCAAGAAAAACACCCAAGAAAACCCCAGTGGTATACAGTTCAGTAAACTCATAGTGTTTCAAAAAACCTTCTGGTCATTTTTATGCAAGTATTTTTTAAAATCTGTATTATTTTACACTATTTTACACAATCTATTTCATAAAGACTTTTAAGTTCTAATCCAGAACAAGAAAAGATGTTAAGCCACCAGTATTTCACAAGCATAAATGTTTCAGCTGTCATTCAGTTTTGCCCTCCATAATTCAGGTCTTTTATTACTGTCCATAACTAAGACCATTCTGCCATTTTAAGCATAGCTTATGGCACTAGTTTGACATATATATAACATTCTTTGAGATACTTGGCACATTGTGGCTTCTCACAATCTTATTGCAGAAAGATATTTGATTCAGTTGCTTACACTGGAGTATTTTAGATGCCCAAGGGTTTCTAGAAGACATCCACCACAACAAAGGACCCGTGAGAGACTGGTAGTCACCTGGAACAGTTGCTAGAGGCTAGTGGGAATGCTTAGAGGCATCTCAAAAGAGCCCTATTCATGACATAGATAAGAAGGTACCTGTGGACAACAGAACAGGACTCATGAGACTTGTAACACCCAGTTTTAGACTCCCAGCAGAGATTCCTGTGATAAGAGTATGGTCTCACTAGACTACCTAAAGCACCATTCGAATACCTAAACATAAGTTTCTAAGAGCTTTTCAGATACCTTGTGGAAAATGAGTCATCTTCCTGGGACTTGCAGGCTTGACAAGTTCTCTATGGGACATCCATGTTCCTCCACAGGAACTAAAGGCTGTACAAGGTCCTTTGGAGCAGACAAAATGATTAAAGCAGAGGCATTAGGCAGCCAAATTTCACCTCTTGTACAGTAGAGGAAAAAAGACTTCACAATAGGCTTCTTTGTAGATATGGAAGCTGAGAAACAATTTGAGATGTTTTCAGGGAGCTCATCTGGCCTCTAGTTGCCTATCCTGAAGGCATATTTATCCTATAATTTGTCATGAATAAGTGATTTAGGTTGCTCACAAAATGACCAGCCAAGGTATTGGCAAAAGTATTTTTAATATTGAAGCACAATAAAGCTTGTTGGCAAGGTTCATTCTACTATTTATTAGTTGTTTAAAACACAGAAAGAAATTGGACTAAAATCTAAAATCAATCAAGCTAGAACTAAAATAAACCTAAAATTATCTACAAGGAGGCTAGGAATGGAAAAAGGATAAGGATAGAACAGGTAAGAATAAAAAGTTCAGCATGGACCCCCTTGCCAAATTTAGCCACAGACCATTAGCCAAACCTTTAGGCCTAAAAGTTCCAACTGCACTTTAACTTAACAGCACTTAATTTAAAACCTAATTTTAAAAAATTAACAAAATATTCTACAGAATTTATTATAAGCATGATGATGCTTATACAAGCTCACATATAGACCCAGCTTACTTGGGAATCTGCACTTGAAATCCAAGAGAGAAAAATTCATAGTACATTTGCTATAGCACATTCACACACACAGACCTTAAGGAGTATGTACAGGGTATATATATCTGTGAAAAATTCCCCTTGAATTCAGTGAAGCTGGATACCTTCACACCTTTTCAAAGGCAAAGAGCTGAGCCTCGAGGAGTGGAGATATCAGCCTAGGATTCACCATCATCAGTTGGCAATTCTTCAAAGCACAGCAAACTTGAGAGTTCCCTGAGGACCCACTCAGAGCAGAATTCCTGGTCACAGCCTGCTGTGGTCCAGAAAGCTCAAAAGGCCTCACTTAGGACCACTGTTTACAGGGCTGCAAGTGTTGGTTTAGTCATAGTAATTTTCCATCCTGGCCATAATGTGGATCAGTAACTTCCTGTGAAAGTTCAAAACCAAACTGTTGTTCTACTGAAGTTGTTGTTCAGTCAAGAAACAAATTTCCTACGCTGTTTGTAAAAAAAATCCCAGGAGCTCCTTAGACAACTTAAGTTCCTGGGAGAACACAGTGTTTCTAGTAAGGTCAAGAGGAGCTTAAGCCAGGTGCTTTTTGCCAGGGCCAAGACCTAACGAGCATTTCTGAAATGATAGTGCAGCCCAGCGTGGGGCTGGATGTGCCACCACGTAAGCGTAGTGTCAGATCTACTTGTCATCTTTAGCTGTCCTGTCTGACTGGCATTTGAAACCACATCTATTTAAGGACAACTATATTAAGCCTTGAGGCTCTGAGGATGATTGGCAATTACCTTAATATAGGTGGTCCACATCACATCAGGTTGACTGCATCCCACTCTGAATAATTGTCTAGCTGAGCCCAATTGTCTGTCTTGTGAGGTCATGTGGAAGCAAAAAGAAATGCAAACTTGGAGTAGGGGTAAATTAATTGGGTTCTCTTAAGACTTTTCTTATTTCTTCTAACTTCTTTCCTCTTTTAATACATAATAGAGAAGGAAAAATGTCTGGCTTGTCTTTCAGTTTTTGTTCAGGTTATGGGTCAAGCACTTAAATAAAATTAAGATAAATAAATCAGGAAAAGTAATGAATAATAATAATAAAAAAAGGAGCAAGGAGGTGGGGCGTAATTAAGGATTAAGCTCTGGTACTTATGGAACAAGTCATATAATAAAATTTGTGTCTTCTACATTTTGTGACTATTTCCTCCTTAACTGGATGTTTCTGATTGTCACTGAAAAAAAAAAAAAAAAAAAAGGAGATTAATTGGA
>VXBI01011926.1:363550-405632 GCA_013397375.1 Toxostoma redivivum
GAAAAAAAAAAAAAAAAAGAGCAGATTAATTGGACACAGAATATCTCCAAGTGAAAATTCACGGTGTCCTTAGCCCTGATGACATGCGTGATACTTGTTTCATACAGATTTAAATATGAATGCCAAATTTAAAGTCTAGGAGTCCTGAAGGCTATCCATCTCACAGCCCATGGCCAAAAAGCTTCAATATGTATCTTTGATGTTTGGAGAGGTGTCGTTATGACCAACAGTCAATATGACATATCAGCCCATTCTGTCCTCTGCCAAAATACTACCCAAGGTGTAAGATAGTGTAAGATCAAGTATTCAAGATCCATAACCCTGGAGCATTCAAATTAACCTAGAGGCATTGCAGAAAACTTAAAAACTAGACAGAATTTAATATTTCATTATCCTAACTACCAGCAGTATGTCTTAGACATTCTATCTCTTGACTAATAAATGACCTCAGGAAATAATATTTATTTACATGGTTTTGCAATGAAAAACATTCTGAAAGTTTATGTGGGATAATTCTGAATATGAAGGGATGCATCGATAAACTTCTAATAAGGGCATTGATGTTTTCCCCTTGTGGTGATAGAAATCTATCTACCAGTATTTCATATCTCATAATTGTGTCATTAAGATCCCATATAAAATGGAAAAATGGATAATTAAATGGATGAGAAAACAGGCTAGAAACACTTTTTCTTGTTTTTTTTTTTTTTTCCCTACTAGTGGGTAAATGCCCTATTGCATTGTAGTATGGAGCTTTGGGGGGAAAACAACAACAATAATAAAAATAAAAATAAAATATAGGTAGAGAGGCAGACGCACTCCAGGAAATTTTATCTTTTATTGAAATATGAACACACAAGAGATCAGGATGATAAATTTCTATCACTGTATCTTGTCTTGAAAGTAAACAGTCTACAACAGAATAAATATGGTAATCATGTAAAGTACAACAGACAATAGAAGAATATCATGAGCAAAAGTCTTCAGAGAATATCCTTAGGTAGCAAATGAGTTTTTAGGCAAAAAGTACCTGGTGACTATCTACGAGCATAGTCTATGAAGGTTTGAAAAAATTTGCTAAAACTGTAATTAAGGTTTAAGCTCTGGTACTTACGGAACAAGTCATATAATAAAATTTAAGTCTTCTATATTTTGTGACTCTATTTCCTCCTTAACTGGATGTTTCATTAAACATTTCATGAAAATTCTAAAATTTTCTTGTTTCTGATAAGCTACTACCCTGCAGTGGAACGATGTATATGGAATGATGCCTTAAGTTTTAAGCTTTTCTATTTTTCAGATCCTGTGCTGCGTTAGTGTATAATTCTGAACTCCATATAAAGTGTTAGTAAAATTTCTTCACGTTTTGGTCAGACAAAACAATCCTTCCAGGCCTAAGAACCAAGGTCACCATCATAGCCTCAGGCCCCAAAAAGCATAAACAAAACTGGGGGGAGAAAACTGGGGGATTGTGACTTCATTACCTGAAGCTGTAATTGGACAATTGACCTCTGATATGCAAATAGAACAAACTTATATCTGTCTGAGAAACTTGTGACCACTGTCCATCCTGGGTGTAGCCTCTGCAAGGCTACAAGGTGTATCTATTGAAGGCCTTTAATAAATACCTACTCTATTCCTTTAATTCTGGCTAGCCTCTGTTCTAGGTAGTCACTCCAGGCATCAGCAGGAGACACATCCACAAGGTTTTTGCAAATGAGTGTTTGGAAGTGATTGTGAATGGGCTAAATAAGGGATAAAGGGATAAAACAGTGGGTTAGACTAGTTCAACCCTCAATCTAAAGCAGATTGCAGTGAAATAATTTCCATGTTAGAAGCTATCTCCCTGCACACCCACACATACAGTGATCAGACAAAATGCTGCCACATATTTTCTTGTTACTTTACATATATTGATTTTAACATTAGGGGGAAGACTTTGGGGAATATTACTGTACTTCATGATTATGATGTGGGTAATGACTTTGTCACTTTTTCAATAATGTGCTGCTTTGTTCTCAGAATGTTCATGAGGCAAAAGAGCAACTTGTCTCCACGACTACAGTGCAAGTTTTAGAATGTCTGCTCTTTCTTTTATCCTCCTGACTTCCTCTAGATATAGAAGAGGATTTTAGACAAGATATTCAGAAGAAATTCTGTATGGTAGGGTAATGAGGCACTGGAACAGGTTGCCCAGAGAAGTCTGGGATGCCCCATCCCCAGAAGCAGTAAAGGCCAGGGTGGTTAAGGCTTTGAGCTTCCCCTTATCTTGCCACTATTACTTTTCAGTTTTCTCTCAGATTGAAATCTCTGTCTCAGGTATTTTCCCTCATTTTTCTGGAGTGGATGCTATGTTGTGCTTTCGCTCTGAACCCTTCAAGAAATGATTTTTCCATTCACACAAGAGTGCTGAAGTCTTTATAAAAAGTATCATCTGGTAGTTTCATTAGTCCTGTTTATTTTCCCTTCCAGCTCTTACCTCACCGTATAATTAGCTCACTAGATACTGTGCTACTTAACGTTCCTTTTTCAAGTAGTATTTAGTTAGCTTTTTTCCTACATGATAGCACAATCACATGGATTGTGAGTCTTTAGAGTGTGAATACATTTTAAAGAATAAAGTTTAATGATATGCAGTAAGAAGCGCGCATGACTCAAAACCACATAATCTACTGGCTTTCCCTACTTAGATTTTTCAGTTTGTTAAAAAAAAACAAGCCTGCCTGGTAAATCTGCTTATAAACATTCCTGCACTGCACTGTGCTTTGATGGTCTCATTCACCTCCATGTAACTGCAGACTGAGGCAGTATAATGGGAAATCAGGCCTGCTAGTTCTCATACAGTTTCTGTAATTTGTTAGTATTGTTTCTATTACAAAATATGAATTTGGCATTTGGGAGAATGAGAATCTGGCACTCCAGCATCAGGCAACAGTTCTGAAGATTGCAGGCAGCCTGTGACACACTTGGCTGGTGTAAATTGATCTTGCCCCAAGTGAGACTATGAAAGTGAAGTGATTTGTTTCAGGTGAAGTTTATGAAAGATATTTCTGATCTGATGATGAACATCCACAGCTCCCAAGAGCACAAAATGTTAGCCTTCTTTGTCCTGTAGATATATCAGGTATGTAATAAGCAGTTTCTAATAAAAACACATTGCTTATCATACGTAGATTTACAGTCCCGAGCAATAGGATTATTGTCATCAAGACAGCAAACTGGATTTTCCCCTGCAGGTATCTACTGGTAATTCTGTCTTGAACACCCTTAGCTACATTTATGACTGCCAAACATAAAATGTGCTCATCTTTTCCTGATTTTCTGCATAGTTTGCTTGTGAGATGCTAAACTCTATTTTATTCTTAATTCTATTCAACTTGCGAATTCTCCTAGGGGGAAAAAAAGTTTAGAGATAGGAAGTCTTGAGGGTGACAGAGCACTGGAACAGGTTTCTCAGAGGGGTTGCTGGAGTATCCTTCTCTGAAGATATTCAAAACCAGCCCAGATGCCATCCTATGCTCTAGGTGAACCTGCTGTAGTAAGGAGTTGGATTAGATGATCTCCAGAGATCCATTCCAGCCCTAATTAGTCTATGACTCTGTGATGCTTTGAAAATTTGGAGTCTAGAGTCCAGAGTACTGTATGCCATCACAAGCAGTGGCACAAGAATGGGGATCTCTCTTCAACATTTCCTTGAAAATACCTTAGTATCAGGATAAAGCAAAGTGATGGGTGGGGAGAGGGGTATAGTACAACCCCAAACATTCACACATGGGCTTTTTTTACTAAATTAAACACATTCACTGTAAATTCACTGTAAATTCACAGCACAGCACTTGGGCAAAAAATGCCATCAACCAAACACATGCAAATCATTATTCCTGGATACTTCTGGGTATTACAGGTTCTGCCCTGATAAAAAGAGGAGAATATATCTGTGCCTGGGATTTCTTAGCAAGATCTGCTGATCTCACACTAAATAAGCAAGAATTTCTATTATTCAGGGAACTGAGTAAAACTAGTGTAATGAAGACTGAGCTGGGCAGACCAAATCAAAAAATTGTCCCAGAAGCATGCCTAGCAGACAATTAGTGCCATGAAGCTCCAAAAGAGAGACCAGATGAGTGGCAAGCAGTGACTGCCAGCTCAACTTGCAGCTTTAGTAGAGGCTGGAGTGCCTGAGGCTCATGTCTTCCACACTAGACGGTGCTGAATCCCACCTTGTTCAAGTCTGTGGTTTGTTTTGCTCTTCTGCCAGGACAAAGTACAGTGGGCAGAAAAAAGTTGTTGAAATGAAAGGCTTTACACTTTCAAAGGCCACCATCTCAATGGAACTGGTTGGCCTCCCTCATTCCCTTTGCACTGTGATTGTGGCCCCATCTTCTCCTTTGGTAGAATGTGTTCCTGTTCAGCACAACATGTTTTGAAGTGCAGCTCTATTCTGAAGAGTAACTATCCAAAAATGTCACCTACTAACTCATCACACTTGTCACTTTAATGTGTTCAGAAGTAGATCTGTTCACTTTAATGGCTCACTACATTTTGCCTGTGATAACTCTATGAAGCCAATACAGCTGAAGCATTGGAGTAGATTTAGTTTCTTCACAGCTGTGTAAAAACAATTTATCAACGTTCAGTCATGGACCCAATTGCCAATTCTAATTTGGAATTTCTAATTACAATCTCAGATCCACAAAGTCAACAAAGGAAGTAGATGAATGAATTTTAGGGTGAGATTTATTTACAGACAATGATGTTTTCAATGAAGTCATAATTTGAACAATCTAAGTTATGGTAAAATGGTAAAACGGAGCTGTAGTATCGTTACAGAACAGCCTGGAAAATTATTCCAGGCCAGAGCCTTTCAGCTCTGTTCTCTGAACCATTTCTCAGGCTGACAAGCTGTTTTCAGCTGAAGGCCAAGAGGTCTTTCCCAGGAAAGATAAATTGGTCAAAACACAGAGGAATTAATAATAAAGACACCTGCTTGCTCTTAACAGACCCTGGGAATGGGGTGTCTTCTCTCTGGACCAATCATCTTTACTCTGTTCTAGTTGTTATGAGTCGTGTTATTTAAGCAGTGAGTTTTTGAATAAACTTCGTCTTCTTCTTGTCTTCTCCTTCATCTTGAGAATGACCGTGTGATTGTCTCTTTACTCTGCCGCAACTAAAGGCTTAACACCCTAACACCGTAGTCACACGGAGCCTAGCTTTCCAGAAATAAATTGAATCTACAAGGCTGATGTCTGTCATGATTTTTATCAGTAGGACATGAGGAAGACACTCAGGTATAGGATGCAGCACTATTATAGCACTTCACACTTTTACTGATTTTCTTTTCCAGAAATTTTTTCCAGAAAATTTCCAGTGTTGTACGGTGCCACAGTGCTGAGAAACTTCTGTCCTTTCCATAATTATGAAAAGGAAAGCCTCTTTGGGAAGGCCAGAGTTTGTGAGTAGCAAACAAATTGTATAATTGACAACTCTGGGCCCACTAATGCTCTCCTAGTACTGGCAAGGTTGTATTTTGCTGTAAAACAGAAGTCTGGGTAAAACTGTATTTACACTGGAGAGAAATCCTTATTCTTGCATGTACTATGGCTTTCCTTTCTCCATTCAACATTTTTCATGGTGCTAAGTTGTGATTTTCCTTTGAATCATATCTGCAGATAAGTTATGAAGATTGCGAAGTAACTCAATATTAATAAAAGAAAATCTAAGTTTCAAAAGTCCCCTTTATTTTCATCTTACATTTTACTGTCCAATATTATTTCAATGTCACTTTTATTAAAGTGTCAACCAAGTGATGCTGTAATCAAGTGATTTCCAAGTCCTTTTTTATGCTGCTTTCCTTCTGTTTGTCATTTTAACAGTAACAAACTTATTCTCTATAAGAAAGCTGCATATGGAAAAGTCTTAATTTTATAAAGGGAGTTCTTTTCCCCTGCTTAGAAACAGAGCTCTACTCTGAGGTTTTGGAGCTTTAAGCAACACCAAAGGTCTAACCTCAATGTCACAATTAAACCAATCTTCTATACTTGTAGAGTATAAGTGAGTGATTTATAATCCCTTTCACTTTGATGAAAGCATTGGGAAGTGCTGTTTAGTGCAGATCAGAAATCAAGGAACTAAAGAAAGAGGCAGAGAATGTGAGACTGGTTGGGGTTAGGCATCTCCTTAGTCTTCCAGCAAGGTTGAAGCAGAGTCCAGTAGACCATGGGTAACCATTCATGTCAATCTGATGGTGATGGACTATATTCTTATCAAGGACATGGTATGATTTATTAGGGATGATACAATTTTTACAACCCAACGTTTGTAGGTCTGTTACTTGAACTGCATGAGCAAGGAAAAGAAGGTTGCTCCATTTACAGATATTAAAAAATAAAAATGAACAAACCTTGAAAAAATATGTCATATATCCCTCCTTGTCCACATAAAGCAAGTTTCTTTTAGATTTCTAGACAGAACTCTTGATGTATTATAGTTGACTACAAAGATTTTACAGGACATACAAATTAAACCTTTTATTGTTTTTTTGCTAATTATATGACTTTGGTGTTTATTAATTCCCTGACCTAAAATGCATTAATAAATTTTATACCAATCTTGCAAGTTGTGACTGAAAATGGTTCAGCCCTGCCAGTGAAATGGGCAGGTGCCTCACTCTATGCTGCCCTGGAAATTGTGGTTTTCTGTGAGGTGCCTGACTTTAACAATTTGTGTGGGCTATGAGCTTCATGTCTTGGGTACTTTTCTAGAATTCTCTGAAGTCAATGACTTTGCAATACACAGTTCAGAACAGTCAAAAGGGACAATAAGCAACATCAGCAAAAAATAAATGTTCCAATTCCCTCACTCTTTCCAAGCCCTGTCCCCTTGCCAGTACAGTAATTTCATGCAGGATTTTTAACACTGGTATAAGGGCTGTGAGAGTGTTTATAGAGACACAAGGGAGCCAGTCTTCAAAACTACTCAAAAAAGGTCCAATTAAATTTCTTGACAGCTGTTAACCCATCTCAAAACAATCTTGAATATACTTTTCATTCTTCTGGGAATAAACCAATATAATGATGGAGGAAATGTAGAAATGCATTTGTTTTCCAAGTCATGCTTTAAACTGCAAATGACAAAACCAGGCAACAGTGTTCCATGAATTGTTGAGAGTTAGGTGTTTATGGTAGGTAACAAAGCAGAAGGAGTACAAGTTCCATTTCCCACAGACTTGGCTGGTCCTGCAAGGACCAGAAATATCAAATATAAAATTTCATATTGCAATTTGCAATATCATTTTTTTTTCATTCATCAACATCCAGAAGCAGTCAGAAATTGAATTCCACAGTAGATTTCTTTGGGGTCCTATAAGTTTTAGGCATCCTCAAGTGCCACACTAAGAAAGTAATCACAAGAAGAAATTTTTGCCAGAAAAAAAAAGAGTAAGGCAAGTAATCGCCTTAGAGTAGAGATGTTTATATTTACTGGCTTAATTGGATACGCCCTTATTAGAGTAAATAATGCAAAATCACTAAGTTCTAGCAATTCTAATGGAACTTTTGCACTTTCAAAAAAATTATGTAATAGTTTATGTCTCTCTGTGCTACTTTGCCAACTATCTCTTTATCAGCACCAGACCATATAAATAATTTTAAAATCATAACCAAAGGCTGTAGGATGACAGCTGGGTGGTGTAGGTGAGTGCATCATTTTCACGGAGGTGAAAACACCAAAGAAAATATTTCTGGTTTTAGCATGGACCATATTATGAAATGTTTGGCTGCATCTTTCATTCTCATGCACCAACAATGGCTCTAGTTCTTTATTTAGAAGCAAAAGAAGAAATCCAGTCTTAAGATTCCCTTTGCCATGTGGTTTTCTTGTCCCACTCATAAGCCTCTCCTCCAGCTGCTCCACCTGAGGCTGAGAGGGCAGCTGGGACTCCAGGGCTGTGAAAAGATGTATTCCCTTTCTATTGCTCATCCAGGAGACAGGTATATCCTTGCAGTTTGAGATACAGAAAGGCTACCAAAGCCTGAAATTAATCCAATAATTGGGCACCTACTCAATTACCTTCTTCTGACACACCCCTTGTATGCAAAGCAGCAGCCAACTGATGGGGGAAGCTGTGAGCATTAGTGGGGCTCTGGAAGTGTTGTCTTTTGTGACTGCCAGGAGGTGAATTAAAGGTTGGGGATGCAGTTCTCCACTTTGTTTTTTTTATTTGGAAAAGCCCTTGTGTAGGAAAATATTTTGAGAATACATTAAATAAAGCAAACACTGTGATGAAGTAAACATCAGAAAGACAGTTTGATTGCAAGATAAACTCTATGTGTTTTTTTTTTCAAAGTGAATTTCTGGAAACATGAAAATTTAAAGCATTAGAAACTGTATTTTTCTTGGATGTCTTTAAATAAAGTGTGTGTGTGTGTGTGTGTGTGTGTAAAAAATACAAGTCATGAGTATTTTCCAGTGATGCTTCCATCTTATTCTAGTACTCCATTTCTGTCCCTGAAAAATCTGAAAGGAGTCATACACACTTGAATATTGGTCTCTTTACAGTGATTCTCAATAAAGATGCAAATAAGAGTCAATGGTGATGATGTTTTTTCATAGTATAGACACCTGTCCACTAGAAACTGGACTGAAGCCAGCAGATAGTTCTCATGATATCCAACCACTCCAGTGCTGGGCAGTATTCAAGTCAGTGACACAAAACAAAACACTCATTCGCCCATTACAAAATCACACAAAACATGCAGTCTCCCCGAATATATGTAATTCTTCAATATTGATTAAAATAGCTTCATTAAAAAATGCATTCAAGTGCCCTGGATTTTTAGCCTCTGATGCTTTTTATGTAGGCCAAAGAGTACTTGTTCTACAGGATTGAAGGAGAACTAATCAGCAAATTGACTGCAACTTCCTTCACAAACAGTATGTTGATTTTTAACTACTGTATTTTAATAGTATCTCTGAGCCTGAGACTTGATTTTGTGACATTCAGCATGTGACTCATGTTCTCTTATAACTTTGAATTATGCATTTGATCTTGTCTTCCAATTTTACTTTTTCCCCCAAAGATCTCAGTCAGTCCTAAACAAAACCAACCAGCATGCTCCTAAGGCCTTTTTGGTTGTTTTATTTTCTTATTATTCATGAGGACTCAGAGACCCAAGTCCAGCCCCAGGCTGAGTACTTGTGCCTACCTGAGCACCTCTCATAGGCTCACCATCTGTCCTAAAGTCTTTTCTCTCCAGGTTTGCTTCCTTTTGGAGACTTCAGAAGCCTTGCCTTGCGCACTGAGTGGAATGGATGTCTTTTTTGAATGCTTAGCCACCAGGAAATCTATCTGCTACTCTACCACACTGCCTCTTTGTGCTGCCACACCAGTGTATAAGCAGCACTCATGATCCATGCTATTTGTAGGACTACAGGACAGCTCAGTTTGCAAGGGATTTCTTATTTCTATTGCAACCTCCTGCCCCACGCAGGATCAGCTTTCAGCTCAGCATCCTCCCACCACAGACCACTTTGAAGCATCTGTCTCCATCCTCACTGTAGATGCCTGGGGACTCCCTGTGGAGTGGCCCCAAAGCTGTGTCCTCACCTGGCTGAGCAAGTCCAGGTCCCTCCTCAGCTTCTCCTCACAGCATTAGTTCTCTTCCTCCTCCCACTCTAGTGGCCTCAACTGAACTCCCTCCAGTTTATCAATGTTTGTCTTCAACTGGGGAGCCAAAAATGGATCCAGTAGACTAAATGTAGTGTTACAAATGCTGAGCTGAGGAAGTAATCACTTCCTTTGCTCTGCTGGCTGTTTCTATTCATAAAGTCTAGGATATTGCTGCTGCCAGATCCACTGCTGGCTCATACCCAGCTCACCATCTACCAAACCCAAAGAGCACCTACAGCAGAACTGCCCCACAGCAGAGCCAATCCATCCCCATAGTTTTCCCTGCCTAGAGGCAGAACTTCATTTTCCTTATCAAATTTCAAGAGGTTGCTGTTGACTGATCCTGCCCAGGTCCCTCTGAATGCAGCCCTGCCCTCGAGCATGTTGACTGCACCCACACTTGTGGGTGTCAGCTGCAAAACTTCCACAGTTTCTTCAGGAAGTTTCTTCTCACTTTTCATGACCTTTTTCTTGCTAGACCCTATTTGTTTTAATGTTATCTACTTACTAAACACAAGATAAATTGCAGCCTGCTGTGCTGTTTGAGCTGACAAGCAGAAGTCTCCCTGGTTTAATCCACTCCTTACACAATTCTTTCTCATTCATAATATCCAACCACATGGACCTGGAGAATGTAAATTTCCTCGCTGCTGCAACAAGGCATTTTTCTAAAAGCAGTGTAAAACCTTAATCAAAGCCCACAGTGTACTTTTGCAATGCATCAGTAAGACCAAATGCCAGCTCTTTCCATGCTAGCTGATTAGTCTAATCTCAGGAAAACCAGCTAGTGAACAGTGCTAGAAGAGTCTTTCCAAACTGGATTCCATTCTCTGATATGCAAATACTTCTTAAAAACTTTCAAAATGTTACTTTTATTTTAATGAGCAGATTTTTTTATCTTGTAATTTTCAGGCTTTCGTAATCTTAATAAACACGCATTTTTAAACACTGATAGTTCTCGTATCACTGGGGTTCACAGATTCTGAAAAAAAATTTTAAAGGCAGAGTTGGTCATCCTATATTTGCTTTAGTTTTCTGGTTTATCATGCTAATTAAAGGATCATTAATTTCAAACATATTAATATATGCAAAGCTCCCTGCAAATACAAAACTCAAAGCTCAATTACTGTTCCACATTATGCTGTTCTCCTGTGTAAAAAATAGGGTAGGGGTCATTTAGTTTTAAAAATACACAGAGTGTGTATTTTACAACTCAAATATATGTCAGCAAGTATTTATGGATCAAAATAGGGTAACACCAAATAGATGATACTAAAAATGTCAGTGAAAACATTAGAATGGAAATACACCACCTATTTGTTTGTCAGCCAAGTAACAAACCTGGAGTAATGCTTTTCCTTTGCCAATCTTTTCTGGGGTTTTTTTTAAGCCTGTGTAGCATTAAAGAGGAAATCATGCATTCTGTGTGCCTATAAATATTCACATACTCCATTTCCCTCAGCTGCTCTTTTGTACCCTGACTGAGATATATGGATGTTCACCTGAAAAGCAAATGCCTGGCTGTCATTATTCATGTCTGAATGCCAGATCCAGAGCAAGGAGAAGCCAAGGCTCTTGAAATAAGCGGCTGCCAAGGGAAGCTTCAAATAACATCCAGGAACTGTACCTCTGACAGTGGCCTCTTGATGGCAAGGCTGTTCCCTTCCAGAATGCCCTAGCTGAAGAGGAAGATCAGTGTCAGGCTCAGGATTTGTCTTTGTCCTTTCTCCAGACATCACTTGTTAGTTTTATTGGCATTGTCCAAAACAAAACCACAAAGACAATAATATCAACCAAAGGATACAAAGGACAGCAGTGAAAGCACTATCTAGAAATACAATTCCTATTTATTTGTCAGTCCCAGCAGAATGAGGTCTACTGCCTTCGTTTTCCAAGCATGACTCAACATTATACATGCTTTGAGATCCCTGGGAAAATTAACTTATTGGATGCCATCTCCCAGTGTTCCCCAGCGAATAAGGAACTGCAGGCTGATTTTTTTAGCTGAGTACATCTTATTTGAGCATATTTACTTCTCAAGCCTTCATTTGCTACCTCAGATTGGAATAAGTTAGCATTATTTGTCTTAGGTGTCTATAGGACTCCCAGACAAATACACCAGCTAGAGACAGGTTGGGAAATGAGTTGTCAATGCCCATCATCTTTCTGAGCTTTGCCTTTACCATAGGTATGCAGTGCTGCATGTTGGCTGTGCCATTGTGCAGCATGTGTTTGACAATAATCCTCTGCGCCTTACGTTTTTTCAGAACAAACACTGAAACCCATCAAACAGCTTTAATTCACTATGCAAAAGCCTGTTTCATTTGTGAGTTGCTAAAGCACATATCTAGAGTGGTAAACACACAGTTTGGACCAAAAATGAGCACACTTAAAGTAAGGTGAAGGTCCTTAGATGCTGTCCTGATTAATATTAAAGCAGCATGTGTACAAATGAATAGATTTTAAATATTTGAATTAGCTTTTGTATAGAAACAACCCCATGGAAAGAAGAGATCTCAAGGTCCTAGCAGCTCAGAACAGAGACATTGCATTATGTCCACTGGATTTTCTTGCTGTGAGTAGTTAGCTCTAGTTTTGCTATAGAGCAAAATGTGTGATTGGCATGAGAAAACTAATTTTGGATGGCATTACAAACACCTTTAAGATCTGAGACAGTCCCATCAAGCACAGATATAAAGCACCCAAGAACCCTGTTTTTCAGCTTACTGTGTTTTTCAAATAGAGAATGCACCACATTTATCAGATCCCTTTCCATTTGCAGTATGAATTGTTACCCTCCATTTATTCTGTTGGTCTTCAATTTTTCAAAAGCAATTCACTGCAAACTCTTTTTCTGCAGGAGAAAGAGAAGACAGAGGGAAAAGGACCGGCTGAGGATGCCACACTGCTCATTGCACTGTCACATACTCTCACCACACTGCTAGAAACAAGCAATATAACCAGTAATGGCTTCAGTAATCACAATGCCCCGAGTTACATTGTAGCTTGGCCTCTCTCTAACAAAGTCATTTAGTGCCCTGGAAAATCAGTCCAAAGATAAAGATTTTTCAGCACCTCACAGAAAAAAAAATATTTGCTGTAATTTCTGTCACTCTCTTAAAGATATTTGCAAGAACACGTTTGAGAAATTATTGTTATTGAATGATCAAATCATGTTTTCGGCATAAGGTCATATGAGATGTGGAAACCCTTTCTATTTGGTAATTCATAATGGCAAATTTTAGGATCTTCTAATATCTTCTGTCTCCAATATTGAGGAGCCTGATCACAAAAATTATTGAAGCTAACTGCAAAATGGTCCTGAGAAGTAGAGAAGGTGTTTTGTTTCACTTTTATAAACGTGAGTTTATCTGCAGACAAACAGACATAATTCTTATTGTGACATGCTGAGGAGAAGAGGGCAGAAGAGGGAACAGAAACATAGGGTGGAAGTCACCTCACTGCTTCAAATACTAAATATCCAGTATAAAATAAGCTCTAAGAGAGCAGGAGAGGTTTCCCAAGCAAAGCACATCACACACTAAGATAGCTGGTGGGACATGCTGTCTGCCAAAATGTCTCTCCCCACTGGTCCTGTCAGGAGCTGAGCCAGCCTGAACAAACAGCATTTTGACTGCTGAAGCCTGAAGTCTCCCCTTTAGTACTGCCTCTTCCAAGGTGACTGTGGGAGTACCTACCCATTGGGCTGTCTCCTTGTGCAACCTAGCTCAGTTCTCCAGGCAGTTTATTTCCAAAAAATGAAGCAGTAACTGTGTCACAACTGGCCATTGTGTTCCATATTTAAATCAAAAACTATTTTGCTAATCAAGATACAACTTTCAATTTCACAGAAGAAACTAATGTTCTTGAACATAAGCAACATAATTATATCTATTATCTAGCATTTTAGACCAATTTACTCTTCAGTCTTGTCTGGACAAACCTACAGTCTGCATCTATTTTTAGGGAATAGACTGTGCTAGCTAGAAGAGAAGACCAGTACTGAAACTGCAAACAACGCATGTCACAGATCTCTGTTCCCACACAAAGAGTTTTCTGCAGTAGAGTCAAAATACTGTTGATTTATTTGCAACAGCTTTTCTCTGTCTCATGCCATGAGTCCCAAAGGAAGACAAGGAGTCATGCTGTTCTGCTTACTCACGCAGAGGAAACTAAAATCTCTTATGAAATAATAAATGCACTATGAAAGACCTAATGCCAGCCTAATCACTCCACAAATCTTAATCTTAAATGGCAAAAATGCCTGTGCTGCTCAGTGCTCCAGCACTGAAGCCACGTGGGGAGGAGGAATAGAAATGCTTTAATACGTCTTGTTTTCCCTTCTGTTCCAAAGTCATGGTTGCAAAGCCTGGTTCCTATCTGCATTAGTAAGAAGTGATGTGTAATAGGAGTGAACCCACTGGGGCAGCTGGTTGTAAGGGTCTGTAGGATACATTATCCCCGTTTCAGGGATCAGTAACTCAGGTAGGTCTAGTTTTGTCTCATGGACTGACTGGGGTAGCTGGCTGGAACACACCAAAGGCTCTGCTGAAGTACATAATTTTGTTTACTTCAAATAAAAGCAGTGCATCTTTTTCAGAGACTGCTCTATGACTCAGAGCAAGGTAACAGGGACAATTGGTCAGCACTAAAGTACAGATCTAGATTCACCAGGCATTGTTTTCACAAACTTGCTGGCAAACAAAAACTGCATGACTGAAGATCTGACTCTCTGTGGCTTAGTCTATACTCCTGAGATTGTCAACTAGATTGTCAAAGCTACCTAACAAACATACCCAAAAAAGGAACTATTTTCTAGGCAGCCCTACACCATATTTCTAAACACCACCCTCTTTATTGGCATCTTTTACCAGAATAAACTGCATGTAAGTTTGCATTACCACACTCTGAGCTAGTATATCTTCTTTAGCAAGAACTTTACATTTCGATTATTTCATAAACTCTGTGAAGTCTATACAATTCTGAATGAATTAAAAAATCCAGGTAGGAATCAAAGTGACTAAACCTTTTCCTGGTGTACCAGAACAATGTTTACAAGCACATTTAATTCCAGCAAAACATAACTGACCTCACACACTGAATGCCTTCTCCTTGCCAGTCTTATCTTCACTAATCGGATATTTGTGTGAGCTAGAATCTGCTTTCACGTAATACTTAAATAATCATGAAAGGAATGTAGCCCAACTGTGAGAAACCTTTAATCCTCTCTTCCCTTTCCCAAAATGCAGGTGTGCATAACAACATGGTGCAAAACTTTCAGTGTATCTTTCCTTTGACCTCTTGTGCTCTTTAGCTCCTATTGGTACACAGCCAATTCCCAGTGTCACAATATATATGAATTATCTCTGTGTTCTTCATTGCACTAGGCTACATGAGAAGCAGACAACAAGTCTTTTTTTGATATCTGAGATCTGGGTCCAATAGAAGATTTGCGTACTTGAAAATAATGTTCTGCAAGGCCTCTGCCAGGACTTTTGGGTCTTGGGGTGGAACCCAGAGCTGAGATTTGGCCTCAAAAGGGCAATTTTAAACAGATCTACTACCTTCAGTAGAAGTCATCTAAGGCTTGTTCTTAGGAGACACTAACCACAATGAAATGTCTCAAACCCAGTCCCTCAACAGAGTTTAGGTGAGGCAAGACTGGAGGGATATATACCTCCATATTCACATCCATACATGCCTACACACACACATACATACATATATATATATATATATACACACACACCCCTTTGTATGCATGAAGTCTGGATCCACAGCATGGTATCCTTCTCACTGGAATGAAGCCTACAGTCAGTTTTGCAAAGATACAGTCCCTTCTTTGGACAAGCAGGGTTCAAAGGGCCAATGTGGCAATGAAGAAAGTAGGAATCCAAGGCAACCTCCTTCTTCAGCTTGTGTGGTTACAGAACAGCACCTTCTGGTACTTTCTTTCATGTCTGTAAGGAATAAAGTTAATCTGGGTGTAGTCAGTGTCCATGCCCTTCCTTGACGTGATCACACTCTGTAGGAAAACTCTTAAGACTCTGGGAAAAATCAGAGAGCATGTACACTTCAGAATATGTGCTAGTCACCTGCAAAAGAGAAAACTCAGGCTCTGATATTAATATCCAGAATCCTTTCTGGGGTTTTATCCCAGTGAATAAACTGGTAACAAGTATGCCATGCCTTTCAGAAGGTACCACCATTATGGAAGAAGACTGATCCCTGTTCCCTGTCCTGGATCACGAAGCTTGCATTTTTGCCCCTACAGGTCCTGGCACAATGCCCTTGCCCATGACTTGCAGATCCACAAAGTGCTGTGCTGGAGTTCAGGTAGAGCCACACTTACTGAATAGGAGCACTGGTGGCCCAGGTCTCCTCAGAGACTGTGTCAGCTGTCACAGTGCAAAAGAGGACCTCTTTCCTCAGCAGTATGTTTGAAAGTAAACTGTTAAGGTTTCTGGGGAAAATAAACAGCTGGATGCTCAGTTCCAACTAAGTAGTAACATTTAGGCTTTCACTGGAGCATAACTTTGTGCACTTGAGAACATTTTATCACTAGAACTCAGGCCTTTCAGCTGCTTCAGCAAGCTAGGCACCATGGGAAGGCAAAGGAGAAGTACTCTCTTGTATCAAATTATGTGTAGCCTGCATTCAAAGTTCTTAAATACTCTTTTGTTCCCAAAGCCTTTGAAAATGAGTCTGGGCAGAGAGTAAGCATCATGAGACTTAGAAACACCATTGAGGAACTTCTCAACTGTTCCTTGATCTTATTTTACACAATGATGTCCTGTTCAAGACCCAGCCTAAATTCTGATGAGTCAAATCTCCGGCAAGAAGGCCAGAAAAAAATTATTCCAAGCTTTGATCATCAGCCATGGTCTTCTGGAAAATATGTATGCAGCTCAAACAGGGTCTTGGTGTTTCCAAACTAGTGATGCATAAGCACATCTGGATATGGGGAAAACAGCTGCTGCATTAAATATGGCTGATTGGTTACTTGGACAGAATAAAAGTGTGATGTTGGCAATGCAATAAAATGCTTTAAATCTGAAGTTGTGTGTAATGTTATATAGGTGAATCTTTGCTCTCTGCCCCACCTTCACTACACTTCTGTTTTTTCCAAATGGCTCTACTTTTGGCTGAGTCCAGTTCCTCTTCTGTCTGTCACTGCCACAGCCACAATTGAACTACTCCAGGAGGTCAGGCTAGACCGCCAGACTTTCTGTCAGTAATGCTCCTTGGAGAGCTTAATCTCTGTTAGAGAGAATGGGATGCTCTTCAAAATGCTGTAGTACTGAATTTTCAGAGGGGAATCTCAGCATGGTTTGTGAATATTTACACTTAATAACACACTACAGAGCAACCCAATGACAAGCTTAATAAATTGCTCAGGAGAAAGGAGTACAGTGGTACCGAGCACATACAAAAGTATGTGTGAAATCTTGAATCTCTGTAAAATGCAGATAGTAAACACAAGAACTGTTACCCAAATTTTTCACCCTATTGGTCTCAGGGCTATATTTGAATCTGGCAGAAGTATCACCTGGAATGGTGTAATTTAGGGTTTCTGTAGTATTCTATTACTGATGGACCAGCTTGGAAGACTTGGTAATTGGAAGGGTGAAGGCCTGAACTGGTAGCACACATTTGCCTTCAGCTCCAGGCATTGCTTGTAGCTAATCAAATTCCTAACTGTTTTATGAGAAAAAAAACATCTTGCATTTTGTTCCAGTCTTTTGAATAGGGAAGAGTAAAAAAGAGGATGCTTCAGATCATGGCATTATCTTTCCTTAAAAGCACAGGCAATTTGAAGTTCTGCAGGAGCTTAAGCCTTATTTCTGGGCCATCAGTGATAACTGCACAGCAGAGGCCACTTACACATGGTGACTTCCATAGTCCTCCACAAGTAAGGCACAAGATTATTACAGCTGTGTTCTGTAAAAAAGACAAGTTGTAAAAATTCATAAAGAACTGTGGAAAAGAGACAAATATGTCCCCACTTCAGATGCCCACAGCTAGTCACTGATGTCCACTGTAGGAAAATTGAGGCATGAATCCCTGGGGAAAGTTGAAAAAATAATTAAATCACTCTTTACATTCATATGAGCCTAGAAATGGATAAACATATTTACAAGGCCTCTCCTTCTGTCATACCCTGCTTGTACTTACAGGCCTGTACTTTGTGAACATTAGCCCAGGTGGCTGACTCTCATACTTTTGTGTACTTCACTGATTTCAAAGATAAATGTGCATATGTACATATTTTACTGTGATAAAGGCCTACAGTGAAATTATTTCAATATTTCCATGACATTTTAATTACAGAAAATGACCACTGAATCTGCAGTTTCTGTAGAAAGGGTAGAATAAGGGTTGGGCAACAAGATGCATTTTATATACTCTAAAGAGCTTTTCTGTAGTCTCTATTTATCTTTTCCAAAGTAATTTCTCTCATCTTCCTCAGTAAAGCTAATCTAAATAACCATAAGACCAGATTAAACCTTTTATATGGACGCTCTTATTCAGAAAGAAACAAGGCTAAATTCAATTCAATTTAAATCAGTTCTGAAGTCCAAAGGAAAGCAAATTATAGTGAAAATAAGTTTCATTTCACATAATAGTTTCCCCTGGTTTGGGGGATTAATGTAACTTCAGTAATCAATTTCAAAATCACTATATTTAATTCAGGTGGTTTTCCCTCAGCATCAAAATGTAGGGAGGCTCTAAATGGCAGCTATTTGTTAAAGTTCATAAGCCCTTTAGAAAGGATTAAGAATACTCTTAAAGAAATAAAAAAGAGCAACTCCAGTTACCAGAGAGCCACAATATGATGTCTAGCAGTTCTCCATCAGCTATTAATGATGGTCAGTATCATCAGGCACCCTGAGTTTCACCAGCAACCTGCTGACACCACACACTGTCAAGTGATAACAGTGCTGGAAAACATCATTTTTAAAGCAGCATGATCACAGTGGATTTGGATGACCCAATTCTATAGGGCTTGAAAAGGCCAATTTTCTGAGCTCCACTCCAAACACATCCTGTCTCATAGGTCACAAATTAGACTTTAATGCAAGCTTAGGTTTTAGAACAGCTTTCTTGTTCCAAAAATGTTGTCACAGACATGGGATTGAACTGTTAATTAGGCAGTATATCGTTCTTTTCACTAGCACTGTGACATATGGGGGTGGAGGAGGAGAAGAGATGGGAGTGAAAGGTGGTTGCTTGGCATCCCTGCTCAGCTCGCTCTCTCTTTTTTAACATTGTTATCCATTGCAATCCCTGACTGAATCAGGCTGGCAAGCTCAGGGGCCAAATGTCAAAGCCTGGCTTTGACTGTAACTCTCCAACACTGGCATTTGGCTGTGCCATTGCCTTATGCATGGGCAGTCCATTACTTATTTTTAAAAGAGTAAAGCTATTGAGTTTGCATCATTAGCTCTCTGCATTCAATTCAATTATTTACAAAATTGCCATTTTTTGCCACAGAAAATTCCAAGTGACCAAGTATCTCCATTCCTCTTTTTAATACTAGGAGACAGATCAAGCATTATCTAGGTAATTGGCTTCTTCCTTAGTAATCTAAAATCACTAATCTTGTTATTGAATCCAAATACTTCAATCTATGAGGAGAGCTCACCCTGGGCTGCTTTTGTGTTTTTACTGTAGATGCCTGTAAACAGTAATGAGATGTCACAGTAACTTGTGCATGAATAGGGTCAGGCTCAGAGATGGCTATATATCAAAGCTAATTAGAAAACAAAATCCTGAAGGATGTGAAAGCATTCTCTGAAGTGCTGCTCTATTTGACAGCTGCAGACATGTACCAGCTATTGCCACCTTCTGTGGGGAGTCTCAGTTTTCTTATGCAAACTCTTCAGCATGAAGAGGGGCAGATGAGCTGGGCCCATAATAAAGAAGTTCAAAGTTGAATTCTTTTTGTGGAAAGAGCTATCTAGGCATATGAGATGTATCTATGGAGCTATATATTGCTGCCCAGTGATGGGGGAGGAATGTGTGAGATGTGTCATCATTTCAGCTCTTATAAGGGAAAAATGAAAGGTATTAGTCAGAGAAAACAATGCCATTATTGTCAAGAAGAATGAATATTGCAAGGGAAAAAATGAAACTGAAAGAAAATGCATTATAGTATTGGTTTTAAATATTCATTTTTATGAACTAAAACTACTGTTCTTTTTTATTGACTAAGGTGCTTCACATTAATATTGGAAACATCTATGCAGAATTTACTACACTTTAATTATTTCTGCCCCTGCCTGGGATATTAATGTGATTACCTTTGAAAGAGTATTACTATTGATGATATATACAAAGTTCAGCAAGTTCTATGACTCTGCCAGTTTGAGCTAAAACAAGAAATGGAGGAAGTATGCTGCCATCATGACAGCTCTAGATTACTACTTTTAGTAGTTTGTGTGATTGGTGTACTTGAGGCTTTACTTTTGGTCAGTGTGCTGGAACTCTTCCTTTCCTTCAGCAGCAAATCACTAAGTGACGAAAAGCTGAGAGACTTGGCTCCATGAACTTAGATTTAGGATTTTAATAATATCATAAAGTAATGTGTTTCACCTATTGCACCTGTTTAGATATTGCATTCAGGCCTGTGCTTTTATTGTTTAACTGTTACTGGTTGAGCCGGGCAGAAAGAGAGTTTAACAAATAAAATTTTCTTATTCTGTTAATCTGGATATGATTCTTCTCCTGGAATTTTGGGCTATTGGATTTGATCATAAAGTATTTATTCCCACTGAAACTGCATTGCATTGTGTTTGTGTAGCTGTTTTGCTTCCAACAGTTACTGCTGAGTGACCTCCTCCTGCCTTTGTCTCGACCCACAAGCCTTTTGTTTTACGTTCTCTCCCCTGCCCAGCTAGGAAGTGACTGACAGAGTTTTTTTGGTGGGCACCTGATATACAGTCAGGGTCAATGACCCAAGTCCTGCAGTTGTTCAATAGACTCATTTATCTCAATGATTTAAGGTATTTGGAGGTCAGAGGATCTCACAGTGAATCCCAAGGATCTTGTTTCTCTAGTAACAAGTCTGGCTATGGTTCTTTCAAATTTCTAGAGTTGGCAACAATTTCCTAAACCTTTTCCAGAGCCTATCAGAGCTTTCTTTCCTGGACAACAAGAGGCCATTCTGCTTTCCAAGACAAGAAGAATTAAACTATGATGCCTGATCATACTGGCAGCTTTGCTTTAGTCTATCCAAAATATCAGCTACTTCACTGTATGAAGCTGGAATCACTGAATGTTTTCTCTGATCTGACTTGTCAGGGAGCCTATGGCTACCACACAATGTTTGCCACTTGATGCCCAGAACTGGAATATTTTTGTGAGAGAGGAAGAGGCTGTAGAGACAGCAACTGGAGGGGGAAAAAAAAGTGAAGCTTTCTCATGGCAGATCAGTTGACAGCATTAATCAGATATTTTTCATTTGTAAAAAAAAAAAATTCTCTCTTCTCTTCTTGCTGTGGTTAGTCCCAGTGGAAACCACCTGAAAGCTGTAGAATAAGGACAACGTCAGAGCAGTGGTACCAAGGGAGATAGTGAGGAATTTTGTTTTGTTCTGTTTTTTCTTGCTGTCCCAGTGTGAATAAGTAAGAGATATACTGAAATACCCTATGGCAAATTTCTCTAGGTTTCCTCCATGGGAAATATGGTAAGAAAAGGATAATGAGATTACATTTGTTGTCAGTGATAACCTATCTCATGGGAAATGTGCCTTTTCTTCAGCCTTGTTTTTACTCCATGCTGTAGCTACTCAGGCACTCAAGAGTGAAAATTCAGGTCTCAAATATGAGTTGAAAATCCACGTTCCTGTATGATATCTAGGAAAGATAATCAGTTTTAAAAAGGAGTCATAAAAGTCAGAACATTGTATGAAGTACACCTAGTTCAACTGGAAGAAAATATAGAAACAAAGTGCCAAAAATCTTGTCCTTCTTCGGTCTTTGAGGTATGTACTTGCATTTTTATCTTACTTGCTTAGTTAAGAACTGCTTTTACAGCCCAAAATCATTGTGAAGACTATGCTTTCTTTTAAAATACACTTGCTGAGTCATATGAGCCATAAGATTGCCTTGGCATATAAGACAAGGCAGCATTGTTCACTTCTTGCACAGAAGGAAATAGAGACTCTGCTCACCAAGCAAATGGCATAAGTCCTCTGCATCCTGGGAATGCTCAAACTCACCATTCTGGGAAAGAACCCAAACCCTGGAAGACTGCCACTTTCTACATTTACTTTTGAAACAAAGAAAATAACAATGGGGGAACATTTGTTCATCCAGCCTTCTGCAGCCTCAGGCAGGCTGAAGACCAGTGTGAGATGGAATGTAACAGGCAAAGGGTGACTGGGATCCAGGTCTCTGGTTCCATGGCTATCAGAATCTAAAGTGTATAAAAGACATTGGGCTGCACATCTGTTACCCAGTTGAATGTATTTTGGTTCTTCAGAAGAATACTTACAGTATCACACGTTCAGGAATACATTTTGCAGATGGAGATAATAAAGGCACTCCCCTGCAGCATTTGCTTCAGTTTCTGGCACCTGGAGATGGACAAGTGTTTTGACTCCTCCCTTCTCAGTTTCTTGCAGGCTAGGTCCATACACTGCCCTGCCCAGAGTGAGGTTTTGAGTCCCAGATACCACTGGGGGTATGCACAGGGTGTATGACACAGGGCTTTCCACTTCCATTCTGGTACCAAGACATCCACTCTGCCTTTTCTCTCCTACACTTTCTCTTTTCACTAGAAGACAAATGATTTTTTATATTACACATAATTTACAAAAGCACTTCTTCATTTTCAGTGTTAACAGGCTAATTTGATGAGTTAACCTAGAAAAAACTATCTGAAGACATAGCACAAAAAGTATAGGACATGAGGAAAATATGTAAAGAGATCACAGAAAGCTGCTAGTTTAACCACTATTTTCCTTATTCAGTATGGTATTGATGAAACACTGAAGAAGCCACCTGAATTATCTGGAGTAAAAATTACAGCCCTTCATTAAACCCTTCACTTTGTGTGTACACCAGGAGCATATCTGCTGATGGTTACTGAAGAGAAGTTCTAGCTGTGTTTGAAATCAGCTGGATATGCTTCATTCAAATGACTATGTGAACTCATCTAGCACATTCTGCTCCTCTGCTTGGCCATCATTACAAGGTTTTATGATAGAGTTTCCTTGACAGCTGTTAGTTATCTTCCTCTGCCTACAGCACTTACAGTGGGCAGAAGCCACAAGGAGCACCTCACCACCTTGTCATTAGGCAGATTATTGCTATCCAAACACCACCCCACGGCACTGTGACCAAACCTAGTAAATGTGCTTACACTAGCTGGGAGTGTGCAGGTTGGCACTCTTTCCTTATCACTGGATAGAAACACCAACGATTTTATTTCCAACTGCACTGTAGATGATAATACCTACCTCCTGCTGTCTGAGGTCACACAATATTGGACATAAAAGGATGACTAATGGCTCCAGCACCAATTAATTAATGAAGGAATATACGTACTTGTGCCATCAATACAGGTACCCTCAGTGCTGGTACTGAGGGCATCCCAAGTACTATCAGAATAGCTGCACTGTCCACAGCTTCTGGATACTGTTTTCAGTATCAGCAAGAGAGGAAATGCAAGTGGCCAGTCCTTGCATCCTTGCTTGTGCTACTGGCTCTGCCTCTGCCCCACACAGCTCAAGGCTGGACTCATGACCTCCACCAACCTGGCCCAGCGGGGTGAGCATGCCAGGCTATTTCTGTGGGCCATAAGTACAGTTTACCTGTTCTGGCTTTGATGAAAAAAAGTTAAAAGACTGAGTAAGAGCAAGTACTGAAGATGAACAGCTTCTACAGTTTGTTAGAATGTATTTTATTCCAACAAAGCTTTTTGTTTATAGTGAAAAAGGCCTTAAAAATACAAATAAAGCAATAAAAACAAAAATGTGAGGTTTGAAGTTTCAATCCAATCCTCTCCAAAAGAGCCACCCAGAGCCCCTACTAATTCCTCTCTTCACACAACTCCTACATAGTCTTATGCTAGGTCTGAACCAGGAGCTGAGAGTGGACCTAGGCAGAAGTTGAGGTTAGGGCTGCTAAAGCCACCATGTACATCACATGCTCTCTAGAGCTCTCTGGACTTTCTCCTGGCCACTTACTTCTTTCAGGTCCAGAACCAAGGGAAGTCTGCAGGCAGAGGCTGTTAGTAGCTTTCCATCAGAAAGCCCTTAACACAGTGTACAGCTAAAGGCCCAATGTGCATGGGAAGGCAGGAGAAGATGAGGATGTAAGGGCTGAAGAGATCACATGGGTACCTTTGGAGACCTCTGTGTGGGCAGGGAATACTGGGTTGGAGCCATGCACACAGTTCAGATCAGCTCATCCTAATGAGCAGCATGTGTTCCAGATGACAACTTCCAAACATGCAACATCTTGCAAGCAGATGAGGACTGGGTATGAAATCCAGCTGTGATGCAATGGGACAACATGAATATACCTTTAGAGATTTGAACTTTAAATCCAAAGTTTTAAAAAGCAGAAAAAACTTCTTTAAGTAGTTTCCTATTTAAAAGCCAGATGGGCAGAACTAAAGTTCCTGCCCAATGAAGAGGGGTGAGAAAAGTCTTCTTGAGCCATATGAACATATAGACTCATCAAAGAAGGTAAAATATGAATGACTACTCATCAATATGCAATTATTTAATTCAATTGTCAAAAAAATGTCTTTGTAGTCTAATCATGTATAAAGCATATTGTGCCTTTGTATGCATATATATATAGATGTACAAATAAAATATTTAGAAATTTTATATATTTTCATATATATTATTCGAATGAAGACTTTTTTATCTTCCTATTCAATTTCTCATTAAGTTCAAGATAATCAGATTGTTGCTTAAAAACACATAAGTACAGAACACCACATTTTTTTCTTGATTTTAATGAAGTGCCATTCAAAAACCCTGAACCAAATTTTAATTTAATCTTTTTTTATAACTTGGGGTAAAACACACTTCCAACATTTTTGTGTTACAAATACGTGGTGGGAAATCTAGTTCCTCTGCAATATGAACACTACAAACGTTAATTGGGATATTAGTAAAAATACAGTAGTTCCTTTGGAAGTAGTGGAGGAAAATTCAGTTTATTCTAACATGAGCTTCCAATAGGAATCCCAAGTAAAGAAAACTGAAATTGCATTTCAAACTACATTTTCTCTTTTAAACTTGTGTGGTACAGAGAAGAATATTGATCTTATTTTAAGGCTCTACTTTCAGCACTTTACAATTAACATCTTACAACATTTTGCACTTCATATTTTTCTTACTAAAAAAAAAAAACCCCAAAGGCCATTGATGGAATGAGTAACAATGGGATTCATTAACATTCCTAAGAGATGCTTGAAGATTCACAAGACATCCAATGCTTTCAATCTGCGTGCAGTACCTCTTTACATGATAGATTACTACAATTATGTCAACATGTCAATGAGAAACATGAGGCTATTGCACAAAGTGTGATTGAAGAACAACCCAAGAAGAAAGAAATTATTGCAGGAAAAAAAGGCCCCCCGAGAAGCTTGCTCAAACCCTGAATGAGCATGCTCTTCTCTGAGGGTATGTTTTCCAAATGCAGTGAAGGAGGAAGCCTTTAGGTCTAATCAGCTTCATTATGAGACCCTGAGACTTGAGCAGTACCAGAGCTTCTTTGTACAGTCTGTCAGCACAGGCACGGCACCCATCCCTAAGGAATGCAGTGCATTTATACCTTACCTCAGGATTAGAGTCATACAAATACTGCTGTCCTTTTGCCTGGCCCTATGAGCTCACAGAAACATTTGTGTTCCCAGTAGGCTTCTGAGGCAGCAGGGCCTTATTGTACCACACTACTGCTTTAACAACTTCCCTTCAGTAAGGTCAGATCTTAGTTCAGAATAATCTGGGAATCAGAAAGGGTCTTAATCCTAAAATGTTGTGTGTCCCAAGAGCTACTTAATATGAAAACATGCAAATATGAACTAATCAGTGAGGAAGCAGGATTATTATCACAGTCCATAGCTATTTAAAAGTCAGAGTAAACAAGACTGAGGCTGAAAGATGCTAATTATGTTTATCTATGGACCTTGATGACTAAGAAGAAAATAGATAATAAAACAAATGGAACTTCTCAGCTGACTCAGCAATGTCTTCTTTCTTGTTATTCTGCATGTCCTGCTGGTCTTTTCCCCAGCTGGAAATCCCTTTTCTGGGATGTGAGTATCTTAGTGTCCCTAATCACATTTCCCAGGAACTCTTTGTATTTCAGAGAGTCTTAGCCCTCCAGTCAGTTTGCTGAGACAAATCTTTGCTGGCAGGTGCTTGCATAAGCAGGAAGTCAAGGAGAATACACTTTGGTCCATCATTGATCAGAGAATGCTTTCCAAGGGTCAGCCCATGTTAGAATCCTTGTTCAACTACAATCTTCAAAAATTAAGGGGCCTACTTGCCTATCAGACTTCCTTGACCAGAGCCCTTGAGAAGAAATACAGTAACATTTCACGCTTATAATTGTCTAAAACTACAAAAAATTTAGGAGTACATGCCTAGTTCTTCAGCTTTAGGCGAGGAGTGACTGTTAGCTATTCTTAATCACAATTATTCTCCCCCTCCCCCCACCCATTTTCCCCAAGTTTTTGCTAGCTCAATATTTTCTAGAGGGGACACCTTCCATAGGTTCTGTATTTAGCAATACTTCCTCTAGCAACCATCCCCAGGTCATCTAAGCCAATTGGAAGCCTATATTCCTCTCAGATATACAAGTAATCAACACCATGGGGATAACTCCTAAAAGGCAAATCCACTCCGTGACGGGACAAATTGGATCTTGGAGATATTTTAGTAATATCTTTCCAATACCTGAAATATAAAATGCCCCAAGCCTTCTTTCCAGGATACTTCATTTTTCAAAATTAGCTGCACTTCAACAGCTTGAACCTGTAACTCAAAGACCATTAACCTACTTCCTCTGCATTTCTGCAGGAAATTAATAGAAAGGTGTCTTCCAGTATCTTACATATGTATGATTTTCCAATGGCTTAAAAAAAGATTTATTCTACAGCACCTACTAAAATAAGGTTTCACTCCTCAGTTGAGACTCTTCTTGCCAGATGATAGCTCAGACTGACATTTTTTTAATGGCTCAATATGTAGGCATATCTGAAAACTATGGGTTTAGTGCCAACAATAGATTGACTTTTAATGAGAATAGCATTTACCAACGTCCCAGTAATTCACTTATCACATACTGTCATTAATGTACCAATAATTGTAAATTGCTTCTGCCTACAGAACAAGGTCCTGTGAAGTCAGCATCTTATCCTTTATGTGGACTGTAACATCTTGCTTGGCTAGTGAATGTACTGTGCCATTTATTTTTACTGCCTCATTTGTACATAGTTCCCATTTCTTTCAGAAGCTATATTCTGATTTCCATGACTGAGCTATCCATCTTTATAAAGGAATAAGAATCCTTTTAAAGGATGAGTGCCTAATTCTGCACTTTATTGAGGCTGAAATACAGGCTGCCACACTGTATTCTGAAAAGCAAACAAAAGAACAAATTGAAGAGCCAAAAGATTTCAGAAGAGCTCTTTGACAGATAAAATAACTCTCTGCATCAGAACCACTGGGACCATCTTATTAAAGGTGCTTGTGGTTTCATTCCCCCATGCACAGTTAGAAACTCCTTTCCCAAGCTGTATACAGAGTAGAACACTCAAGAGCTCCTCATCTTCTCGGGGCAGTGCTCAGATCCAACAATAATTAATCAAAAAACAGAAATAGGAAAAAATTATCACTACACAGTTAATGAGAAACACTGTGCAAACATAATTTTGCTGTTTAAATTATATCAGGAAAAAGAAGAATGTAAAGTCTTCGAAAGAGCCACAGATAAATGTGCTTGCCATGTCTGTATTGCATCAATCAGGAATAAAGCCAGAATTTTTCTAGAACTGAGGCTTGAAGACAAAGCCTTGGGAAGAGGAGGCAAATACATTATTCTGCAGTTTCAACTGAATTTTCTGTGTGTGTTATTGATTTTTTAGAGCTTCTTTACAAAATTAACTTTATAAAATAATTAGCAACAATAGTAGTGCAGAGATGACTAATCACAAGATAAAAATTCTATACATGTGCAAGTGATACTTGCATAAAACTCTCAGCAAACAACCAATTACCTCTATGCTTTTTCATCAAAGAGGAATAATACAAAATTTAAATAATCACAGTGTGTTTTCCATATCATATTTTCTCATAGAAATGTTGCATCCATAGCCTGGAAGGAAGCAGTAGGTAGAGTTAAATTACCATTTATTTTAGATAGCCTTGCTTGGCCTCAATCTAAGTTTGTAGGGAAAAACTGGAGGGGAAAACACAACCATTACAGAGGAATTATAGTAATTTGCAAATGGGAAAGTGGGTCAAATCTGCTGCATAAATTATTCATAATGAATTGTTCATTCAGATTTATATTGGATAGATTTGAAAACACTGAAATTGAGATCTGAATTCCTGTAAAGGTGAAATTACTTCAGCATGTTACCGAGTATTTTACTTCATGAAATATCGAGTTGACATTTATTTATTCATTAGGGTTACCTGCATTACAGAACAATCCATCCATCGAGAAAACTCTAAGGACAAAATGACACAACAGAATGTGCATTGCATTAATGGCTAGCATTTAAGAGAGGATGTCAGCGAGAAACTGGCTAAAAATATCTACTAGTAGTAGAAAATCACACTCCAGGATTGAGCTTCCCCAGTAATAGGGTGCAGGGCAGTTTGGCAGGCACAGAAGCTGAATGCAAGATGCATCTCCCTTTAGAACTGACTCATCCTTTCTGCTGGCACAATCTGTTTTCCCCAGCATGCAAACATTTAATCCAGCCCCCTGGGGATGTTTATGCTGATAAATAAACGGGCTCTGTTTCGACCTCACTAACAAGCTGTCTCTCTTTCACATCCTCTCTAAGTGGCACTAGACACAGGCATTGTTAGCAGAAGCTATCTGTTGGGTCTATCAGCCCAGATGTGTGCTCCTGCTTCACTTAGAAGTACAGCTGGGGAAAAGACAAGGAGGCCTCCACCAGCTTCCCCTCTGCACCTACCTGTGCCCACCCCACAATGGAGACCTGTTCAGGAGGAGACCCAAGCTGAGGTTTTTGGATGCCTGCTCAGAGCAGTCTCTGCAGCACAACCACTCAGGCAAGGACTGGGCACAAAAGCCCCGCAGCAGCACCCTGTCCCAGGAACTCATCCTCCAACAGCATCTTTCTGGATCCTTTCAAGGAAGCACGACTTGGATAAGATGTGCTTTTTATTGGAAAGCTGCCTCATTTTTCTGATTTATTTTTGGCACCTGCCTTGGTTTAACAGCCATGGCATGGGGAATTTCCTTCTCTTGAGACAAATTTTTCCTTGTCAGTACTGCACTGATTGGAACAGTTACATCAGGGATGGATCTGGCCAATTATCTTTTCAATTTGGGTAAACATGACTTAGCTGCTTTAGCATCATTTGCTCAGATAATCCATACGCACAGCAGACATATAGAAATTAATCCATTGCATAGCTCCACTGGACACAGCTGAGGATATATGCTATGGTGTGGGCAAGAATACACAAGTCCTACAACTTGAAAATGCATAGTGTGTCTCTCTTAGCAAAGGACTGTTCCTAGCTTTGATCACATATATGCCCAACAGAACCCTTTTTAAATGCTCATGACTCCCACTCTTGTTTTTTCAGTACTATTGGTTCAAAAGAGAAGTACCTTTAGTAGTTAATAGTGTGCAGGATTACACAGCATTAGAAAGATGACCTTTTTATTCTTCTCCACAAGTTACATGAAGTGCTTGTAAAACATGCTGAGCATTGCTCTCTGGGCTGCTGAGTGGCAGAGAAATTATAGCAGCTGAAAGGAAAAGGTGCAGGTTAGGTAACTATTTTAAGAGCTTTTTTTTCAGTCTTTTCCAGTAGCTGCTGACATTTTATTTATTGTACGTTTGGAAAAAGTGGTCCATCAAAAATTCCTCACCTAATGCAATTGAGGGGAGAGATTCTGCTTGAGAAATAGGCTTTATTTTGCAAATGTTAAAACCTTGCATAATATTTTTGCATAGCCTCACTTAGTACTACACCTATCGTCCACACTGAACTCTGCTTCAGAAATGCCACCTGCTCTTGTATCCCCTGGGCACATGAGGCTTGGGTCAGAGTGGTTGCCCTGCCTGGGTTTGCATGATGTCTGGGTCTCTCCAAAAGGACAGCACCTCTCCAAAAGGGTGACCCCCTGCCCTGCCCCCGGCTACCCTGGAATCAGTGCTGAATACCTTTCTCTCTCTTTTGCTGTGGCTAAAGGAGCTGAAGTCAGTACAGAGAACTCCTGCTTATCTTGATCTCTCACATCTTCCAGAACTTCCTTATGAGGACCTAGGACATACTAGTTCTCAAGGTCTCCATCTGGACATGAGTGGCCTTTTTATTTCTCTTCTACCTCATTAATTAGAATTCAACCCATAGAAAAGCAGTTTCTTGGCTGATTTGGTGACTTCATTTCCCAGGTTATCACCAAGAACAAGTTACTGGCTGCTAACAACAATTTGCTGAGATTTGAAGTTTTGTTCCAGAATGGAGGTTGAAAACAAATAAACAGAGAAGGGATAGGACAGACTTGCAAATACCTAAATGGTCTTTAACTCATGGGAACAGTTGGGGAATAGTTGTTTGATGTGGATGTAGGCAGACGTGCACTGAATAGTCACAACTAGATTACCCTCTCAGCAGAAAGAAAACAGCACTATCAGCATCTTACCTTCCTCGCAAGACACTCCTGGTTTATCACTTCTGCCTGCTGAAACTGCTCTGTCCATGTGAGCCTCCCACCCATTATAATTGAAGTCCAACATTATGTTACCAAAGAGGATGCAAGGGTTGCATTGAACCTGGGTCACCTCTCACCTCACAGAGTGTTCTCATCCTTGTGGATAAGAAATAGAGAGGAGAGAACGTAACAATACTCCCTCCTGGGCATTTTTCCTGCTCGTCATCTTCTTTCTTGCTTAAAATCTCACATAAGTTGTCACAAGATAACTGCACTTCTCAATGAATAATTGCCTTTAAAAAAATACCTAACAATTACTCTTGTTAGAGTCATCCTGGACTGAAATAATGAGACACCTTCTTGCCAGAAAGTGAAGAACTCCACACTCTGTCCTGGTAGCAACCTCCAACAATTCGTTCTTCTCCCTGACTTCTCAATGCTTTTCACTATTTGTTCTCCTTTATGAATAGAGAGCTGCTGCTCCTGCACCCCAGAGAAGATACTATACTAGCAATTTTGACAGAAAAGGTGAAAGGGAATGAGGGTCAGTGACAGGGCTTTGTGTAGACTCAGGGTTGGCAGAACACTGTAGCAAGGTGGTCCATGCTATAATCTGAGCTCTGTGTCAGTTTATGGAGCCCATCCTACAGGCACACATAAGTGGGGCAGTAGGTCATGGGACTGGTGATGGTTAAAAGTTTCCACAATTCTTCCTGCTCCAGGAATAACACTATAATCACACAGGATAAGTTCTTACATACTATGTGTCATACTCTTATTTACATTTGGAAAGTTTATTCTGATTTTCAGCACTCTCATGACTGACCCAGTGTCCCAATTAGCATGGCTTTCAAAGTGTGCACCAATGTTTTCTTGGGTTAGCACATGGTTCATAGCTCCCTCTCTTCCCAGAAGACAATTTTAGAAATCACAAATGGACACACACTCTTTGTTCAGCTGCTACAAGTTTGCTGCAGTAAATTTGCATCAGAACAGAACTGAAATAGCAGCCAAAAGAGCAGAGCAGGAGATTGCTGTCTGCACCAGCCCTATCCAGCCTGGGACCCTGTGAGGGAATGTCTGTTTATTCCATCACTAAATATGATGAGTAAAATCGGAAAAAAAAATCCCTTGGCCTTTCAGAGGCATCACAAAATTGACTAAGGATGCTATTTTATTCTTGTCAAATTTAGTTGGCACCATAATTTTATTTGCATTTGATTCACAGGAACGATAAAGGGGAAGATATAACACTGGGCAGAAGCAAGTGTTATGTGGCAGGAGTATTAATCTCACAAAACTATCACCTGCGTCAAGTGACTGAAATAACAGTCTCTTAGTAGCACTTTGGTGTCACATATTTATTACAAACTACATCACATAATTCCATAAAGAGCTGTTGAAATACTTACTTGAACTATAAAATTATGTAATATTTTCAAGATAAATACATTCTAAGTTGATGCCAAAGTTTATTTCCGAATATTTCTCTTTCTGTATTAGATCTAGTATTCCTAACCTAAAAAATCTCTCAGTCAGATATAGTATTTCATGTGTCAGTAAATTAAACTATTACCAATTAATGGTCATTAATTATCCATGAGCTGTATTTGAAACTTAGATGTTCTTATTCAAATTGCAATCTGTTGGTCACACAAATGTGTACAAATGCAGTCTGATTTGATTTGCTAACCAAGGAAGAATCCACAATTTCATTAAGAAACAGCTGAGGAAGGGAAGCTTTCTTCATTAATAAAAACAATTAGTGAGTTGCCCAGCTGTGTTACAAAGCAGACAGTGACTTTTAGGCTGGCATTCTGGCAGACTAATAATCCAGTGCTAATTGGGATACACTAGGCAGGTTGTTCAGCTTTTGGTTCTTATTTATACTGATCTTCATTCAAAAGGAAATTTATTTCAAACATTTTCTTTAAAATAAAGTAAAAATTTTATTTACTCTGAAACATCAACTGGTGAAACCCTTGTTTATAGGAATATTTGAGAGGATTCTGAATAAGGTTTGCCAAGGAAGACTTCAGCCTTTTGCTGCCAGTGGGCAGCAGTTTTTTGTCAGAAAAACGGGGGAAGGAGACTTTAATTCCTTCTTCACCATCCTGACTCTCAGAAAAACTTGGTGAGAAAATACAGGCATTTCTCAGAGCAAGGAACAGTAAGTTAGACTCAGGGGTCTGACCCTGCAGTAGCTGAGGCTCTTCAGAGAAGCACTCTGGCTTGCTAAGGACCTCTGCCCCTTTTCTCCTACCTTGGAGATGGTGCACTATATACAAACAAAAAAAATATTGATGATAAATGCTTATCATCAATAGGGTAAAATCCCCCTCTAAGTAGCTGCTTTTTATTTTCTCTGAGTTTCTCACCTTAAAAAAACCAAACAAAAATACAAATAAAACAACAAAAGTCCTCAAAAACAATCAAAAGAAAGAAAAAGCAAGATTAAATCATGATAAAAACAGAAAACAAGAAGTGAACCACAGAAAAACACACAAAATCCGAAGTTCCAGGTTATACACTTAGTCCTACCTATTAGAAATTACCATGGTTTCCCCAGCCATGTGTGTAGCACAGTTGCTTCTTTTCATCCCCAGAAAACTCCTCCATGCAGATCATTTGGACTCGAGTCAGCTGTTAGTGAGAGGCAATTGGCTTCCCTAGTGACCTATCTGGAAGCACAGTGCCCAGATTGGTTTTGTACCCTCTGCCTAACCTCAGCTATTTGCTCCAGTCTGCATCCTCAGAGCATGTTCAACAGACACCAGCAAAACCTGGGACATCCCAAAATTTCACAATCACAGAGTGGTTTGGATTGGAAGGTATCTTAAAGATTGATTAGTTCCAACCCCCTGCCATGGGCAGGGACCCCTTTCACTAGAGCAGGTTTTTCAAAGTCACTTCCAACCTGGCCTTAAATACTTCCAGGGATGGGGCATCCACAACTTTTCTGTGCAACCTATTCCACTGCTTCATGGCCCTCACAATAGAGATTTTTTTTTTCCTTATATCTAATCTAAACCTATCCTTCCTCAGTTTAATGTGACTACTTGACTTGAAATTATTACATTACCTGACTTGCAGCCATCTGATTTATTTGGTTGACTTTAGATTTCAGCCCTAGCTAGTTGAGTAATTATGCCTTTCATTTGTCTTTAGGAAATTTAAGTATGAAGCTTTAGATTCCTAGAAGTTCTTAGGTGACGGATGGAGCAGACAATTTCCAGGGGGGTGTTCAGAAATGTGTCCTTTCCTGACTTACCTTCTACCTATGGAAGCATCTGTTCTGTATTCTCCTGTGCTGCTCCATCCCAATGGATAAGATCACACAGCACACCAGGAAAAGAGGTGCCTACAGGTCAGGGTGTTTCCTTGCAGCAGTGCAGATACAGTACAACTTACACTAAGACAATTAACTCAAACTGAGTGGAAAAGAATAAAAATAAGCCATTATGTCAATTCTGGTATCATTTTCCTCCTCTAACTGGTAAATTATTGGGCATGCTCCATGAGACTGCACCTGTCCTTTATTGTGAGGCATACTTTTGATTGGCAAATGAATCAAGCCGGGGCAAACAAACAAAATTACTCCTTGTTTAGTGAAATCAAAGTCACACAACAGAGTAAACAACCTGAAGGAAAACCATTTGTCATAGGCAAATGTATCAGAATGTAAATATTATATGAAGAATGTAAATATCCCTTGAAGGTGTCCCATAAATAGAATTATACCAAAATTTGTTTATTTGCTCAGGTTCTACATGTATAATATGGTAGTCATCAATCTGTACAGGCAAAAAAGCAAAAAGCAATGCAATCAATCAAATATGAAGTTTTCCTGCAAATGAAAGGAAAATTGCTTTTTAGATGATATGCAGTAAAGCACAACTGCATGACCATTGACTTTATCAGCTTGGACACAGGCAAAGCCCACCAATCATGAAGAATTTCCCTGTTACTAGTGGGAGTTTTTTTTAAGGTTTATTATTTTGTATATGTCTGATCATGGTGTTTTAGTGCATGGTTTCTTTTTGAGATTTTTGGTTTTGCTCAATGATTTTATTTAAGCACTCAACATGCAAATGCACTCAACAATTGTGAATTCCTACCAAGGTCAGACTTCACTAGTAAAAATATTTCATTCATTGTCTTTTTTATTTTATAGAACAAAGTGTGTTATACCACATCTGGTGAAATACATCACTTGAAATGAAAACTCCAAAGGGCTATCTCTGACCTTCAAAGATTTATGTCAAATCCAACTTACATATCTGCAAGAAAAAAAATTAGATCTATCAAAAAATAAACTAAAGGCTTCTATTTCACAACCCTCATATAGCAAATTGCATTAGACCTGTAGGAACACACCCTTAAAAAGCAAACATGGTGGGGAAAAAGTGATATAATCATGTACAGTGAAGAAACCTTTACAAGTTAACTCCATTATAATACATAATTACTCAGGTACAACCTTAACCTATAATGAAAGATGGTACTTTTCCTATTTTTCCTTGTTATAAATGCCACAAACCATTTCTGATCCACCCAAACAGCCCTGTTGGGCACATGAGCTATTGGTTTGTACTGGAAGACATGGTGAATTGCTTTTGGGGCTACAGCTGAGAGAGCCTAATTCCTTCTCCTAATTCCTTCTCCCACTCAGAAGACAGGTATGAAGGAGGCAAATGGGACAATGTCCTTCTCTGCTCTTTGAGCTAAGTTACCATGTCCAGGAACACGCCCATTGCTCCTCACAAATTCCTGGCCTCTGTCATTGCTCATTGCACATTCCAAGCAGTACCATTTGATGGTGCATTTTGTCTTTACTGCAGTGTGTCAGGACCATGGGCAATGCCCCTAGCTGTGCTTCTCAGAAGGGCTCTTGGGGAGCCCTTCACAACATGGGGATGTGAAACTGTCCTTGCTGCAGAATGGAGGAAGCTTTATCCCATGCTGACTGCAGCAACTGGTCTTACCCAATGGCACTGGGTAAGATTCATGCCATCTCCTGGTGTGCAGGGCTGTGCTAAATGACACCCAATCTCATTTGGGGTATTTTTTATTAAAACTGCAGACAAACCCCGAGTTGTCTATGAATCTAACCTGCTTGAAATACAGCAGGTGAAGTAGTAGAGCTCAGGATGCAGCCTCTAGCCTGTACCCCTTGTCCTACTTCTCTGAGACAGCTCAGTGGGCTCAGCACAGGGAAGAGTGCTTTCACAGTGACAGGATGCTGGGAGCTGGGTGGCAGAGGAGCTGACCATCAGTCTGGAGGGTGCCTGCCAGTGACTCCTCCCAGGGATAACTGACAGTGGAGCTGACAGTAGAGCACAGCCCCTGCTGCGCTGTCTTTTCTGCCACTCTGCCCAGCCATTAAGTGAAAATTGTCTTCTACAGCCTGGCTATACATTGCTTAGATTGATGGAGTCTTGATCTCAGCTAGGGGCTCCAGTTCAAATATAATAAATGACTCGACAATAGGCTTTGTGTGCTTCTGACAGCTTCTTCTTTGGAAAACAAGCCTGGGAAATGCCTGTACAACTAAGGGAGTGACTAGAGGTTGTACTTCTCTTAGTATATATGAGAAAAGGAAATCCTGTTGCACTATTCCATTGTTTCTGGAATGTGTCAGGAGCTAACACACAGGATAGCATAATACCATGCCAGCAAAATTAAAGTATAGCTGGAAAAAGCAGGTGAATGTTCGCATTCTGAGGGTACTTTCTACAGTACCAGAAAAACGACCATTTTATGGTCTTTATGTAATAGGTTTACCTTGTATTTCAGTAAGTTTAATAGTAAAAAGGAGAATCACGAATATCTATTGGTTTTGTAGTTGAAGGATATTGATCATTTATAATTTTGAAATGTTTTTTTCATTCAAATGAATTGGAGCTCAAACTACTGCAATAAGAAGTTGGCATCTTTTTACTGAGGCACTGTTATAATTCTGTTATATTGCAATGCGTGTTACAAAATAAAATCTTAAAATTACACAGACCAATAGATCAAGTATTTACCAAAAATCTATCTGGCAAAGAGGGCATGATTTATTTAAAACGCTGTCTGAACAGATGTAACAAACACAAAATGTATCTTCTGCCCACCTTTAATGTTCTGCTTCAGTTTAATTAATTTTCTTCACCTCCTCATGTAAAACTTAGTGTCTGTGAAAATACTGTCAGCCTTAGAGAAGTAAATTGTCTACCTGCTGCAGTATAATGGATTGAAGAGATCAGATCTTTGTCTTCTCTCTGCTGCCCTGTGACTGCAGTTCAGGAAACCACAGAGTCTCATTCACAGTACCTTGGGGTGGGAGAATGTCTTGAGCACAGACATCATGTCATAGCACAGCACAGATAGCACAGCATAGCACAGAGAGGGTAGCACAGCATAAATACACAGCATAGAATGGGACAGGTCAGGAAGCAGCAGGCAGGCATGACAATCATTTTTCCTGCCATGTGCAAACTGGGGCAACCACAGGCTTGTCCTATCTATAAATACCAGCTTTGCTTTTACTAGTGCAGCTGATACCAGCCCAGGCTTGCAGGCATCCGCAACTCAGTATTGAGTTATACTCTCAAAGTTGAAGGCACTGACTTTTGGCTTAAGGCTCCTGTCAGTCTCAGCCCTGGTAGCAATGTATTTCCCTGGGCTGATGTCTGGGTTGACATCCTACAACCAGGGCAAGTTCACCCTCATTTATGACTTAGGAAAATAATAATAATAATAAATAAAATAAAATTAAATTAAAATTAAAATTAAAATATATCTTTCTATGCTTTGTTCCCTCCTTGAACACTTTGGAAAACCTGGAACATTACAGGTATAAACAGCAATGCTTGGTGAAGGAGGATCTGTATGCCAGCTGCTGATTTCTCTTTTTTTTTTCTGTCGTGACACAGCAGTGGAGCTCCAACACTCGTGGGCCTTTCTGCGGAGAGTTTGAGTAAAAATGAGACTTATGCTGCTTGAAGCTGCCTCAAGACTTCTCTGAAGAGCTTTTATCCTCACAATAGCCAGGTTTCCCACCACTTGTAACCATAATGTCTATAAGTAATACTCTAATTGCTTTTACAATAGGCATTAAGTGATCTACTGTCCCTTCCCCAAACTCTCAAGTTTCACAAATAAGTCTTGCCCTAACGCAGCAGATGGGGAAACACAGCAGCTCTCTGAAGAGGAGGCCCAAATCACAGCCTGAGCAACTTCACATTTGTATGATCCTCACCAGAAAAGTGCACAGCATTTATCTTACTTATCTCAGAGGTCTGCCAAGCACTTCTCTGCCACACGCTGCTGAATTTATCAGGGCCGCGGCAGGATGCAATTGAGATGCACTGCCCCCACACATGCTAACAGCCTGATTTGTACAGGGAGAAGAAATAGATAAGGCAGGATGCTTCATCTTCTCACGAGTTCAAATCTAGATCTGCAAAAGAGAAGAGTCTGGGAACACATACTAGATAACAAGCAGAAGGTCTGACAGGTGCACAGCTTCTCAGATGGCAAACATAGGCAGTACAAGCCTTATGGAGTAAAGTATCAATTAATTTAGGAAATTGCATACAGAAGGTGCATGAAAAACCCACTTCTAAAAATCTCTCTCCAGCTGAAGAACACCTCAGGCTGCCTGCAGAGTCGTGGTTTGCTCAATCCAGGCACACTATTCTTTCTTTTCCTCCCCCACACAGTAACACTTTCTTTCTTTGCTTTACAGCTTGCAGTGTAGAGGGATATGCACCCCTGGTTTAAGCAAGCCCCAGTGTGACACATCTCTGAAGAAGCACCCTGCACACATGCCCTCCTTTTGCACTCCCCTCTGGACAGACAATATCAGCTATTTCTGGACACAAGGTGCTGAGCTACACAAACCTTTCACTAGCTGCCCTGACCTTGGGATGAATTTCAGCTCATTGTGATGCAGGGTAGTCATAAGATTTCCATGATGCCACTTGATCTCCGGATTGGCAGTCCTTCTCGAAAATTCTCTTTGTAGATGTTCAGCATCTGCTCCTGAAGTGACATCCACTTGCACATGACTGGCATTGACACCTGTGCCAGTCCGTGGCCCTGGGAGGCACTTTCAGCTCAGGCTCAGCCATGGGATCCAGCTGGATCTGCAAAATCTGCCACTTTGCAGCATTGTCTTTGCCAGCCAAGAGGCCCCAGGGCAGCACCTTCCCTATTGTATCGAGACTTTCATTACAGCATGATCAAAAGCACTTACTCCATTATTATTTACTGCCCTCTTCCTCCTTCTTTCTATTAAGATACAAGTAGTGGCAACGTAAGCATGAACTGCTTCCTGTCACTTTAGTATACCTCAAGGAATTCAGTACCTTCTAGGAATTTCACTGCTATGACACAAGGAAAACAGTCAGATAAAAAGACTCGAGTACCCCTCTCTCACACAGGTTTGGGGAAGTTTCCCAGGGAACATGAGAAAAATGAGAAAAAATGATGCTCAGGAGAAACCTTATTGCTCTTTGTAGCTACCTGAAAGGAGGTAGTAGTGAGATGGGGTTTAGTCTTTTCTCCAAGGTAACAAGCATAAGGATGAGATGAAATGGCTTTAAGTTGCAGCAGGCAGGGTTTAGATTGCATATTAGCAAAAGTTTCTTCACCAAAAGGATGGTCACATGTTGGAAGAGACTGCCCAGGGAAGTGGCAGAATCGTCATTCCTGGAGATATTTAAAAGACATGCAGATGTGTCCCTGAGGAACATGCTTCATGAGGACTGGGCAGTGCTGAGATAACAGTTGGACTCAATGATCTTAGAGGACTTTCCCAAATGATGGCTCTATGATTCTATAAATATTTAGCAAATGTATAGAGCTACACCATTGCCATTCTTTCTGTTTCTTTCTTAAAAGTATTAAGTAAATCTAATTTCAAATGCTTGGAAATTACAGGAACATAAGTACACTGGACACATCTGTCTCATGGATAAGATCTCATACACACTGTGTGAGGTTCTGTTCAAGCTGTAACCTATCAGGAGTATTAAGCTAGTTGCACATAAAACACTTTTTTTTTAATCAGACATTTTATACAACATTAAAGATTCAGCTTACATCTTCTGTAACTGTAATTAAGAATGAACTAGAGCTATGTGTTTCAGATATTAATTTCTCTGAGATAAGAATGATGAAATCTAATACACAAGGTATGCTCTTCTCTAACAAAAACATGTTCTGCCAAAATTAGTTGTATAAAAAAAACTAAGGCTCTAAATCTAAATCAAATTTTATTGTTACTCATTATTCTCCAGTTTTATTTTGCCAATTGTTAGGCCTCTAATTGCTAACACAACTGTACAAAGACATGCAAATTTTGTCCATGCACTTTTGCTTTTTTATGGTGTAAATATATCACTTGCAGGAGTTTTCACAGAGAAAGAGATCTGAATTCCTATAGCTTTGTTGGCTTTGTAGCTCAAACCACAAAATTTTTTAGTATTGCTTCTCTCTAGAGGTGTACAAGCCACTGAGTTAAAATATGACTGATACTGTTTGTGTTTACAGGATAGAGATGTTTAGATAGATAGTTTGTAAGACAGAGATTTTTATCATAAATAGAAGAAATTGAGAGATACATGTGTCCAGCTTGCAGTTAGACAGGGTTTCTTGAAGGATAAAAGTTAATCCACAGTACAATCTTCATTATTTCCAATTAGTGACTTGCAGTGAGATCTGTATCACCAGTGAAACCCAGCCAGGCCCATTTCCAAACAGTGCCACATGTATCAAACACATCTTGACAATCCTTTGAGGATAAAGGGGAAATCACCAATTTGGAAAATGGGAGGGAATTTTCCATTAAGAGCAAACTGCCAAGGATGTGAGATGACATATTTTTTCCTCGGATTCCTAGGTAGTCTTGTCCCACAGAGCTCTCCTGGAAGAACTTGCTGGAAGGTTTAAAATCTTGTCTTCTCTGTATTAGACTGGAGTAGCATAAATTGCTGTGAGAGCAAAACAAAAACAAAACAAACATGCAAAACAAACAAACAAAAACACACACACACACAAAAAGAAAAAAAAAAGAGAATATTAAAGGAAAAAAATGTATATGGTAGGCAGGAAGAAACCCAATGCTAAATATTTACAATGGATGCGCTACAAAAAGAATAGCTGTGTTATCAGCATGCAGAGAATATAATTTCCTTTAAACAGTGTGAGAAAACCCTTAAAGACCTAAGAGCAGCAAACTGAAAACTCAAGAATTGCCAAAGAGCCAAACTTCTCACAATTAAAGAGTCTTATATCAGTACAGTAGCATTCAAAACAGAAGGGTTTCCCTTGACCTTGGTGGGGTTTGCTTCAAATCCTGTTGTTTTGCATCAGTTCGTCACTGGAAATATTAAGACCTCTCTTTTTCAGAAACTACTGCAGTAGGAATGCTCCGCTAAGGCAGTCATGAGGAGAAAAACATGCCATCATTTCCTTCCCTTTGGCAATCCCTGGCTGTTTCCAAGAACCAGTCCCAACATATTTACAATTTACTTGCCTTATATATAAATTAATTAGACCTTTGTCTCAGTATCTTGTATTTTTAGTTTACCTAATCTCATTACTGTACCTATTTATGTTCTGAAGAATCTGTAATTAATCAAATTATCCATCTCGCCTGATTACTAGTGGTAACTGCCCCTAGAGGTTGATTAATGCATTCTCAAATTATTCAGGAAGGCTCTTGAAAGAGCCAACAAAATTTACCTTTTTTGCAACCACAAAGTGCCTTATGAGGCCCACAGTTGCCTGAGGGTTTAATATAATCAATAATCCATAAAGATAATTGTTCCCACATGATTGCTGAACAACCTCAAGCTGAGTGCATAAGGGCTAACACTGCAATTGATGCTTTTGTTGGGTTTCTACCTTAATGCAATTTCCCTTCAACAAGCCAACTCATCCCTTCTGTTGGACAGTAAATATAGACTTCAGCTTTTCTCTAAGGCATTTCACATGAAGGAAAAAGATATGTCCTCTTGTTAGACAAAAACCTGAGTTTAGAAAAACTTATATTTTAATCTCTAATTACCTAATAACAATAGTACTTTAAAACACTAATACTTTACAAGTGTATACTACCTTCCATCTCATTTTTTTGAAATGCTGATAAGCACAATTATTTAGAACAATGTACATATGAAGCTCTTATTAATCAAGACTGCAACACTCCTAAATACCTTGGCTAAAATCCTTCTTCCTTATATTATTGCTGACTGCACTACATGGAGATAATTCCTGAAGTTATTTCTGATTTAGAGAGATCCTCAGAGACTCAGAGGTATGGAGAGGGTGAGTCAAATTCAGCTGTGGGTGTTTGTCTGGAAGGAATGAGATTCATAAACAAGCAGAAAAAAAGTCTATTAACTCATTATTCCACTGTTAAGAATAAATAGGAAGCATTATCAAACTATTAGAATTGTACCAAAACTTTCCAATACATATGTATGAGGACAAGGGAAAGGGGAAAGGGGAAAGGGGAAAGGGG